>VWYH01007077.1:0-151210 GCA_013399365.1 Pampusana beccarii
AAAATAAATTAAAAAATAATTTTTTAAATTTTCGCGTGAAGCGGTTTTGCGGAGGTCTGCTGGGAGAGGCTCCCTTGGAAATGATGGGCTCGGGCTGCGCTTGGTGTCTCGTTTCGGCTCCCTTCCCGCCCGCTTCCGAGCAGAAAACCGCCCAAAGTTGGAGGCCCGGCGGCGGCTCGGGGGGCGGTGGGAGCCCCCACTCTCCCTCCCCGAGATGGGGCGGCCTGGCCGGCTCGGTGGGGCTGAACTCGGCTCCCGCACTTGGCGTTTCACGGGTCATTTGGAGCTCGGGGCTGTGGTGGAGGAAAGGGCCCCGCCGAGGGCAGCTCCGGCTCCCCCGCGGCAGCGGTTCGGCCGCCGAGCTGTGTCGCCTTCCCGGGCGCCGGGTCCCCGCTCCGCCGGTGCCCGGGTTGCCGATGAATGGGCTAACGTGTTGCGCTCCCCTTCCCTGTTTTACACCCCTGCAAAGCCACGCCGAGAGACGGGGACTCGCAGCCGCGCTCAGATATTTTCCCCTTTCTTTTCCTGTCTGCAGGTAAAGTGGAGCTGCATGGGAAACTCATAGAAGTTGAACATTCAGTCCCTAAAAGACAAAGGTAATTTATTTTTATTTCCCCCCCCACCTTGCCCTCAGTTACCCAGTGAGAAGCAATTTGAAAAATGCTTAGGTTTGTGTTTCTCTTCCCTGTAGATAAATGGACCGCTTTCTTAAACCCACAGGCGTGTATTCTGTGCTGTCTTAGAGGTTTTTTAGAATCATTCCATGTATTTCTAATGTTGTGTCTTGGCTGGGCAATAATGGCAGTATTTAATTCATTTAAAAAAAAAAAAAAGAAAAAAAAGAAAAATCGCCTTTTTGTGGGAGAACCAAGTTATTACGGTCTGATGGCAAATGATTGTGAAGATTTTAAAATTTAAAGTTCTATGAGAAGCGTTAAAATCTGGCATGTTAGCAGGAAATGAAATGTGGTGTTGTGAACTGTATAACGGGCAAACACATGAGCTTTGCTCCAGGAAAAAAAAAAAGCATCTTGTAAATACACTGGTATACATATTTTTTTGATCCTGCCATGTTGGAGTCTGCAGCATTTTATAGGCATGTAGTAGAAGTCTCATCTATATATTTGTGAGGATTTTTCATCACTTTTTTTGAGCTGGTCTGTACAAGCAGCAGGAGAATGACTGCTTCCCAATAACGATAGGATTTATTCATCCTTAATTTCTAAACGTATGTTTAATTTTTGTAAGGTAGTAATTTTGTTGGGCCTCATGTAAAGAAGCAATACTTGCAATAAAGGAGGGTAGTATTTTTATACTGCCTATAGCAATTCAGCCTGCTTCTTTCACAAATATTTAGATTATAGAAAACCTGGCATGCAGTAGAGAGTAAAAGCAAAATAGATCAAACTTTCCACGTGCTTGTTCCTCTACTCCATTATTCAATCTGGGAAGTATGTCTGTATAACTTTGTTAAAAGGGGCTTCTACTATTTCAGGGTTGTATTTAAAAGTACAGGCTTTTAAAAATAGTTGATTTGAAAAGGTGAATTAGCTGTCTTGATGGTAATTGTATCTTGGTATTTTGAGAATTAGAAGTTTAATCACTATTTAGTATTAGAGGAAAGCTTCACTTGAGAAAGTGTGGAGGATTTTTACTCTAGTTAAGGGGGGAGAACCCCTATCTGGACCAATTTGTAGTGTGCTAATCTTTATGGTTATATTTATTTGATACTTTTAATTGGAAATTAATATGCTGTATGTGCTCCTTCTCATTTAATATGCAAGGTATATGGCTTTGATTTACAGTAGCCTCTGTTTCAGATCTTTGGTATATAAAATACTGTTGTAGGTGGAATATATTTTTAGATTTAAAGGCAAAATTCCATGGGACATATAAGAATTGATAATTTCCTATTAGTCTCTGTAATAAATTTGTCATGATTATTAACCTTAAACTTGCACAAGTAATATTCTATTTATGCTGTTGAAAACAAGTCTGTCTCACTCAGATAAAGGTAAATTTAAAATCACTGGTGCTGCCCTCAACTTAAAAAAAAATAATCATTTAATGCCTTTGAAAGTATTTTCCTGTTCTTTCAGCTGTTAGCTGAAGTGGTGTAAAAATCCATTCTTCACATGGGGTAGTATGTCTTCCTATTTGTCTGTGAGCAGTTATCAGAAACTTGCATCTGTCTGTAACTTGTGGAAAAGAATTCTACACTGAACTTAAGCGCTTTTCTAGGCATGTGTTGCCTACATGTAAGTGTAATACTGAAAAAATTGCAAATGTAACTGTATCAGCATACCCGTAATGCTCCTCCCAAAGCACTTATTTGTTAAAACATTGTTTCATCATGTAGTATCATGCTGGAATGTATCAGATGTAGTTCAAATTTACATTGCTGTTTAACAGAAAATTAAATTGCGTTTCTCATAACTGCACTTCCTTCCCCTTTGTTTCCGCTCCCCCTCTCCCAAAATCAAATATAGAAAGCCACTTAAAGTTTATTCAGTGGCTTCCATATGTAAAAGTGACCCTCTTGTTCTGTTTATACATGACTAATATTTTTCTTTTTTTGGGGGGTCAAAAAGTTGGAGATTTGTTCCATGTCTCTATAAACATTGCTTACTTGGTGTATATTTAGAGTTGCTAGCTAAGTGTAAACCCACAGTTCTCAAATGCTGAGTATTTTGGTGAAACTGGTTATTAAGGTGCTTTCAAAGTAACTTATTTGAAGTCTTTGTATCCTTTTACTCAAGAGAGAGGTGTCAGATTCAGCCGGGGTGGGGGGTGTCTTGCTCCCTAGGCCCAGCCAGCACGCTTGCAGGCTGCAGGGCCAGGGAGGCGAGATACGGTTAGAGCAGGGATGCCATTTAAAAAAAAAAAAAAAGAGGTTATGTCAAGTCTGTCCTTCAGCATGAGTGTACGATTAATAGTTTGGTCAAATGATTACTTCATAAGAGCGAAAGTTGTTTTGTAGCGCGGAAATTATTCAATACATTGTATTGACCTCTGCTGCTGTGAGGCTACTTCATGGAGAATCCTAGCCCCCCACCCTCCTTACAGCCTCCTCAAATATGATTTTTATTTTTATATTTAGTGGAGTGGGTATATTATCACTCGCAAAGGTAGTTTGTGTGTATCTTTCTCCAGAGGTGGCAGAGGTGCATGGGAGGAAAGGGTAAGGGTTTGTTAATCCATATCCTTGTCACATAAAGGAAGGTCAAGAGGTGGTGTCAGCTGGGGTTGCCATAAAGTTGAGCTGAATCCAGAAGATGGTGGAGTGCACCTGGCTTGTTATTCAGGGTGAAATTCTTGGGCCCAGTAGTCACTGCATTCCAGCCTTCGCTGGATCTTCAGATTTGAAGTGGTCACACCCAGGTTTGCAAAATTACCTTCCTACCTGCAGTGGAAGGAAGAAGAGAGCCCATGTGTGAGTCTTTCCCTCTCTCCCCGCCCCCCTCCGGAAGCATTTAAAAACAGACAGGGGGATATGCCGTGGTTGAAAGAAGGGGCCTGGTCAGGGTTTCCTAGATGGAAGGGTGGAGAATTATTTTGGGGGAGGTGCAAAGCATTTAAAAAGCTCAGAGTAGATTCCTGACTTACTACTGAAATCTCAAGGGAATGCCAAAGGAATGCAGCATTTCTGCATTCAGACCCCTCAGTGCGGAGGAAGACCATTGCAATATTTAAAGCTTTAGGTCACTTTATGCAAAACTTGGAGAAGGCTTTGTAGTAATTTCGACTGCTAGTTGCGCTCTGCAACAGAAGGCAGGGCACTGTTAGTCACTATCGTTTCTTGATGGGTTTTCTTCTCGCGGAGCAGCAATGCGGGAGGAGGATGGTGGTGGCCCGTAGTATACATTCATTTGCCTGTGCCCGTGAAACTTGTGGCGCCAGGCTTTGGTACTACCTTGCCGCAATCCAAGAGCAGCTGGTATCTCACAAGGTGATACAGGCTGCAATCTGATTATTCAAATGTCCCTGATGTCACTTGTGTGTGATGAGGGGGGAGGGCAGGCACTAACTCTGGGCACCTGGGGAAGTGCCTGGTGCAGCCTCCTGGCCCCGGCTCCCATCTCCAGGTGGGTTTCCCACCCAGACCTGGTCCACCATGCCAGCTCCTGAGGCCTCTGGGTGCTCAAAATGCTCACACCACCTCAATTGTGGCAATAATAACGTGTGTTTCTCCAATTAGAAGGTCAAATATTTTTTCCGCCACTTTGAGGGCTCTTTGTTGAGAAAATAAATTCACTATTTCTCTTCTGGAGGGGTTGTCTGGGAAAGCGGGGGGAGAGGAGAGTAGCAAAGGTGTACCCGGCAGGTTGTGCTGCCTCTTAAGGAGCTGTGCTCCACCTCTCATCTGGAGGTATCTGAAGGCCGGTTTGAGGAAAACAGGCTCAAAATCCCTCACACAACCATCTCTGTCCCAGCAGCGAGTGTTACGAGTGTTACGCTGTTGGATGGGTAAGTGATTGTGTTGCTAATTTTCAGTATAATGAGGGTTCGTATCTCGTGTATGCAAGGCAATAGGAAATGGCTTTATGAGGCTAAAATATGTATGGTGGCTACAATGGTCACAGTTTTTTTTCTTTTTTTTTTTTAAGTAGTGGCATTGATTTTTAGTTTTGCTTCTGTAAATATCAAGCAGGGAGAAACATGCTGAATGTAAGAAGACATGATAGAAAATATGCCATTTATTGGCTGTATTTATCCTCCTTTCTGTGGAAGGAGATGGAGGGCCACACCTGGGTCCGAACTAGAATATTTTTGAGAGTGAAGAGCCAAAATTTTGCATAGTGATTTTGGGGTTTTGTTCTCTCTTTCTGCATCTATTTTTGCAGATGTGAACAGGACTTTTTTTTTTTTTTTTTTTTTTTTTNTTTCTTTTTAAGTCTTGGAAAGCTTACAATTAGAATGGAAACAAACCTGGGTAGTTGTGGTGATTCCTACATAGACAACAAGTCATTATGGGAAGAACAGATATTTCTTCACTAACCCTCCTAAGTGCTATGTTGTTGGAAGTTTAATTTTATAACTCTTCACACTGTTTGATCATTTAAAAAAATCTTTGTAGCTTTTCAAAATAAGCTAGATGAAATAATGAAAAATTATTAATGAAACACAGATCTAAACACATGTCCTGAAAGGTTGGTCTTGCTCTCTTTTTGCTGCTTTCCCTTTATAAAAGGTACCCTGAGAACATGCTTGTAGTGGAGCTTAAATCCAGCGTAGATACAGTAGATTTTGAAGGGGTGGAATAAAAATTAGCATTTTGGAAGTGTAATTCAAGGCTAGTAAAATACAATCAATAAATGTTTACACTTTTTTTATTTCTACTTTTTTTTTTCCCCCCTCAAGCATGGGGTAATAACATTTTCCATTTTTTTGAGACATTGAAGATGGTATTTCTGTAAAATGGGGCTGTGTTCATTTCAGTTGCTCGTTTAAGTGCAAAACATAGGACTCTACAGTGCTGGAGCATTTTTATGGCTTCTAGCTAGCTATTGGGTGGACTTCAAACGCTTAGTTTTGACCTGGAAATTTCTTCAGTGACCTGGGATTTACCTACCTAACAGAAAATGTGGAGCTTCCCATAATGGTCATGAAAGAGGGACCGAGGCAAGATTAAAATATACCTAACACTTAACCACAGACAGGGCTGGCCCTTAAGGGAACCTCACAAAAAAAAAGATTCTTCACTCCTTAAACCTGCTTCTTTCCTTCATGTCATCTTAGCTTTTAGGATTTCATCCTCCTGCGATTTTGGTGACAAATACAAAGCTCCATGGGCCACAGTTAAAGACACTTTTTCTGGCAATTTCATCCTTAACATGAGCCCAGTAGACAGGCACAGGACAATATTAATGTGTTGGTTTTTTTTTTTCTTGTGATTTACAAGTCAAATTTATTGCTGGAATTTGATTATTCAGCATTAGTAAATAGATGGTGCAAAGATTAAATGCTGTAAAATCTAAGGAAGATAACTTTCCATATTTTATGTAGGGAGATGAATCGGTGGAAAAGTTTGAGTAGGATTGATGCGCTTAGCAATAGTGAGGTGCTTTGTGTGGTTCCAGATGACTTCAATACAGTTCTGTTCTAATGTATTCTCTCATTCTGTTTTCACACGCAAAACGTTCATTTGCACATCAGTCCATTCTTTATCTTGAATGATGCAGAGTATGGAATTAAATGTTGAGTTATATGCTAATTACTGTTGAAAATGAAGATAAAACTGTAACTTTCCCTTATTTTGTCTAGAAATGTGATGTTTTTACCAGAAATATTTGTGTTATTTTATAGTTTTAGTCTGAGTCTCCCATATTTTTTTTTTTCCTCTTTTGGGCATGTCAAGTGTATGCACTTGTATGCCTTTCCATCCTGCATCTTTGCTGTATGAATCTTACATTTGCTGTCCAAATAAAGAAAATTTTGTTGAACATGCCATCAGAAGATGTCCCCAGATGTCTGGGTTTGGGGTGTGCTGGGGAGATGAGTAAATCCAGTGTTTACTGGTGTTACCCAGCCCCTCTGAGCAAGTTTATCTGTGTGGGTATTTCAGCAGCAGTTGTTCCTTCCCATCACCTGGAATAGGTGATTTGGCTTTGAAAAGTTTCTGTATGGGAGCAAGAGCTCCTGTGTGTTTGGGCACGTTTCAGGTAATTGTCAAAAATTACATTATTATATTCCTCCTTTTTTTTTTTTCTTTCCAGATCTGCAATATTGGTTTGTGAGTGTGAGTTGAAAGATGCATACATTTAACCAAGAAGAAAACCTTGATGTTTTTAGTTCGATACTTAGCAAATAAAGCGTGTTACTAGGGTCAATATTAGGATAGATGTTAAAATACTGTACATGTGACGGCAATAAAAGAGTGGGGCAAAAATGTTGTTTTCCATTTATTTTTTTCTCTGCAAGTACATTGAAATTTCAAAATGGAAAATTATATAAAATTATAATATTATGTTATTTTGCTAAAATGTATTATCACAGCAGCTGGCACAAGAGAAACCTGTAGCATAAAAGGTGTCTCCTGTGCTATGCAACGTCAGCAGCAATGTGCATCCCCTCTTGCCCATCTCTTCATGGTGCAGTGGAATTGGCTTCAACTAAAACTGTCCTGCAAATCTGGGTGGAAAACTGCCTCTAACAGGTAACATGAGGCATTCCGTACTTTTAATTAAGTTAAAAATTGGATAAGAGCACAGATAAAAATGAGTCAAACAAGAGTCTGACTCTTCTTGGGTATGGGACTAAATGTTGAAACAAAACTGTCTTGAAATTAAAGGGCTTCAGCTGGGAGGGGCCTTGCTCCATCTAAAATTTTTTGGTGTCAGGACGATTTTGTGACTAGTCTGGTGAGAAAAAATGCAGAGAAGTGTTTCAAAGAGAATTTGTGTGTGTGTATATATATCTGCACTTGCATTTAAAAATATTATTTTATCATAAAATAATTTGCAGTTTAAGAAAAGACCAGCTAAAAATATCTGGAGAATTTACAAAAATAGTAAGGTGGCTTTTTTTTTTTTCTAGTACCAGTACACTTGAACACAGCTGAAGCTGAATGTTCACTTTTGAAAGATTAACTTTCATGCTCAGCTGAACTTTAGGAATGCCATTTTAAAATATATAGTCTACACAATGTGTCCAATACATTTTTCCCCTTTGTGAAAATAGCAGTGCTTTATTGTTTTGGTAAGTTAATTTTATTTTAAAATGTTAAATGGACAGGTCCTGTAGGTTCTCCCTCAGAAATGGAGCTCACTTCACCTTAATGGAGCCTTAAATATTGTAGTGCAGAAACCAAAATTCCAGTTGCAGGGAATTCTAGTCTGTATGAACAAAAATTTCTGTTGGAAAAAAAAAATCTTATCAGAATTACTTATTTGCATGTGACTTCATGCTAAATAGCGGTTAGGGATGAAGTTAAAAACTTGTTGTGTTCGGATTTGAAATTATCTGTTAAATACCTAGCATACGTGGATCAAAGCAGGACTGATTTTCTAGGAATAAGCAGGACAGGAGGACTAGCGATGAGAAAGAGCAGGGTGAGGGGAAACCCCAACCAAACCAACCCTCGAATGAGTTGCACTGTGCAGTTGTTTCACGGAGCTTTTGTCCAGGGGCCTGATCCTGGGCGCTCTCTGCCCTCCGAGGACGCCCTCGGTGAACTGCGGGAGGCTCTTGGGAAACCGAGTTCACGCAACTGCCTTAGTTTTGACAGGGAAAATGTACAGACTGCCTAGAAAAGGCAAAAGTGGTTTTTGGTTTTTTTTTTTTTTTTTTTNAGAGTTGCAGAACAGATCACAAAAACTACACTTCCGGATGACAGAGTGGATTATTTGGGTTATACGCGCAGGGGCGATTCTCTGTGAGACAGTGGCTTCCTGGTTGTTGTGGAAGAATAGTTCAATTTTTCCTCCTAGTTCTAGAGCAAAAATTTCAAAACAGTGTCTGTTTAAGCTAGTACTTGAAAAACATAACCTGTAGGATGTTTGAGGAATTTAGGTAGTAGTCTCATCCAATATAATAGACCGCACTTACAATGTAAATCTAGTCTTGTTTTTTTTCCTAATGCGAGTCAAAATTCTGATTAAAATGCTTTAAACGATTTTCCAGTGAAAGTTTTGTGGTGACCTGAAGCCACATAATGGTTAGGAAAAAAAAAAAAAAATTAAAACCTGTCTTGGAATATTGCTGTAATGAATATTGAAATAATTTTTCAGATGAGTTCACTAATTGTATAATAGCGTACATGTGCTCCCCCGCCATGGAGGCGTTGGTCTGTTACAGATGGGTACTGCTGCACTGGAAAGAGCACACGGATCTTTCCCATTGGATGCCAGAATGAACCGCATCTTTCTTTGTGGAAAACCAGCCCTCTGGTGTGCAGAGGGAGCTATTCACCAGGGTCAAGGGAGAGGGATTCAGCACTAAGTGTCTTTTAGTGGTGGTGATCACAGTGGGCGCTGGTGCTGATCAACAAGAGTTCTTATATGGTGAGCTTTGTGTTAATAGAAATTCGGTTGTTTAAGCAACTTACAGGCGGCGGTGGGTATAGTATATAGTAGTAGTATAACTTGGTGACAGAGAGCTAAAACCTATCATTTCTAATTGGGAGATGCTTCTTTTGACCCCAATAGAAGTACTGGACTATTTCAATACTTGTTTGTTAGCTGAATGTATGAACTTCACATCTGCACAGAAATTTTTAATGTAGGATGCTTTTAAGAGTTGTGCAACTTTCAAGGATGATGGGCATTTAAGGACTGTCTACAAATTCAGATTCTCTTTCAGTTGCAAATATATATGAAGAGATGGCAAGCACGTAGTTTAACATGTGGTGTGTAAATTTACTAACACCTAGTGAAGGAACTGGAGGCTCCTAGGGTACAGCACAGGTATCTAAGTTAATTCCAATAACCTGTGCAAACTACATGAGAAATGGACAGCTCTTAAAGCCAGAGCAGATTGTTTTTGTTTTTTGTGTTTTTGTTTTTTTTTTTTTTAATACTGTATACTAATCATTAAATTTATTTTCAGAGTTTAATGCTGGTGCTCAGTAGCAGTGGTGTAAAATTGGTCTTATACTACTAATACTGGATCATTCAAAGATGCACGCAAATGCTTATCCTATTAAACTGTTTTTCTTAAAAGCAATTCTTTCTGTCCCCAAAAACAAACACCTCAGGTGAAGTTATGAGAGCCAAAAGTAGGTGGTTCTTCATTTGTTTATGAAATACGAAGTTTGTTTCACAGTGGTGGCCTGAGTCCTAGTAGTAAATGCTGAGGTCCTGTTCTGTTTGGTCACTTGTTTTGAGTTGCTGTTTATTCTGTTTGCATTGACAATGTGTTTGCTCAGAGCGAGTTATACCTCTATTTAGAAGTTTTCATTTTTTTTCTGTTACGCAGGTGAGAGGGAATTTTTTATAAACAGTGTGATTTCTACCCCTTTTACTATCCTGGCTGCTTTCTTAAACAAGTGGCTGTTGATGTGTAAATATACCCCAAATCCTACGTTTAACATAGAACTGTGGACTTTAGTAGAAGTTGTGGAATACACACCCTTTGTACAACTGAGTTTGATGGCAGTTGTTCAATTAAACTCAAATCATGAGCAAGATTATCTTTTCAGGTATGTAGCATGTGGTTAACCCGTATAAAGTTGAAGCTACCCATCACTCTTTGGAAGTAATCTTGGGAAAAATTTTAGAAGATTTTCATTATAACTGGTAGAGCCCTTCAAGCTTTTAGATTGAGGGAAAGATTGCGTTACCTTTGTGTTTGAATAGCTCCAGTAAAACCCCAGAACTGTGTTCCCTTGCTGTGGTTGGCTTTTTCTTGCCCTTGTGGCCAATAATAAGCTTATGTACGTTGCTTTTCTTTGTGGCCCTTTCGCTCGCGTCACCTGGTCCCCACAGTTCACTTACTACAACTGTTACTGGTTTTGCATAGGTTGGATTAAGTTCAGCATCTTAACATGAAAACGCTACATCTGAATGCATGAATGGCAACGCAGACCCCGTGTTGCACGTGGGCTGTTGTCAGGCTCCTGCTGGGTGGCGGTGCCGTGTGTCACGGAGCTGCAGCTCTTCAAAATGGCTTTTCAAATGAAAGCTCAGGCTATCTTCAATTTTTAGCTATAGTGCTGGTGGAAATCACACGTGGTTCTGTATTCCAGAGAAGCCGCTCCTTGCCGTAGTTCTGGCTTGTGTCACTGGGTGTGCGATTTTGGGTGGTACACTCTCAAAAAGGTAAAAAAAAAAAAAAAAAAATGAAAAAAAAAAAAGAAAAAAAGGCTAGGAGTGGAAAAGTCTGTCCAGAACTCAGTCATGTTTCGCCACAGTGAAACTCCATAAATTCCTGAGGAAGAGATGGTGTGTGGGCAGTGATATTTTTCTGGAGATGGCTGTGGTGTGTGTCCCACCTGATGGGGCCTAGGCCAGGTGAGGACAGCTTGGCCTGGTTCGGAGGGGCTGAGCAGGTGCCCTGGCCTGTTTCTTTGCCCCCCTGACATCCAGCTCTGTGAACTTCCCTTGCCCTCCCTAGATAAGTGCATGTGGTTACAAACTATTAAGGCATGTCTTTGAGGTTTGGGGGAGGAGAGGGAGGGAGCGATTGCTTTGTTTGGAGGCTTTTGGTAGCTCCGGTTCTGGTTGTTACTGGTACTTGTCTTTTACAGCATCGCTTGAAATGAGCTGAGTTTTGGGGGGGGGTGATGGTGGCAGAGGTGAATGAAGAAGGCACGCAAACTCCTAAAGAAGGATAACTTCTTTTTGTGGTTGAACGTTTACCTTATAACACCATAGCCTTACTTATGCTGATTTTTTTGTTGCTGTTAATTGGTTATTTTTAGCTTTTTTCCTGCTCTTTATTTCTTTAAAATGGTTCTTCTTAAATCCTCAATTGTTGGGCATGTCTGCATGCAGACAGAACAGTTGAATTTCAAAGCTTTGAAAGACATTTAAATTGTGCTAAGATATGCTCTCAGGTAAAAGCAACTTGATCTACTAGTGGGGGCAGGCACCACCTAATTTAAGTATCTCTGTTAACAAATCAGTAGTGGATGATTGTAAAAAGAAGATAGCAATTACTGGCTTGGTGTGATAATAAGTTTACGCATCTGTATACAAACTAAATTTGATGTAATTAACTGCTAAATAATTTATTGAACTTGGTCAAAATTATCATCATCATTAATATGAACTTTGTTCCTAATCTCAGTTTAAATACCTAGCAAAATGCTATGCATTTGAAAACAAGTTACTAAATGCAAATAACCCTGATGTTAATGGTGATTAACTCATAAATTGTACTTACGAATTAACTGGTTAGCTGTAACATGAAATAGGTCTTTTTTTTCTGCTTTGAAACTAAAATTTACAGTTTTGTTCAGTTTAATACAAAGTGTATTAAAATAGTGTAAATGTTAAATGTCACCCTATGTAAGGAGTGTGGTTTTCAGGGCAGAAATGTAAACTCTTATCATAACAGTGTATTTAAATGTACGGTGACACTGGAAGAAGTCAATACTTGCTGTGATCTTCATCTTCAAAGCATGGGCTATATTCTATGTATTCTGTGAAAAAGGAAATGAAAAATAATGGAATTATTTAAAAGGTGATAGTGGTTATCCTGTAATTGCTTTATATGCCACTTCTTAATGTCACAACAGTTTGTTTATAGTATTATGAAAGCAGGGGGAAATTATTAAATATTAACCATAAAGGCTACTAAAGAAAATACACTTATACTTCTTACATACAAGCAATTTTTCAACATAACTTGCCTTTGAAGGAAATTGCAAAATTGAAATGTTGCAAAATTTGAAATTTGTGTACAATTGAATTTTAGTTGTTGACTTTTCCAGTTGGACAGAATTAAATAATACTCTAAGGCTTTCATGAAGACCTGATATGAAAGCTCAGGGATTGCTTTCATATATTATACTATGTAAGCCTGTGTGCACTAATCAAAGCTGCTGTGACAAAAGCATGGAAGATTGTTTTGGTAATTCTTAAAACCAAAGTTTAATGACAGATATAATTAACAATATTTTTATTAAGTAAATACAAAACAGTGTGAAAGACTCTTTATGCACAAGCTGTGATGCTTTAGCTCTGCCACTACAAAATATTTACTGTGGATTTACTAGCATAGATGTACTTACCATGAACAAAATCATTGCTCTATAAAAAAGGAGAAAATAAGCTTTGTAGGCAATAGAAAACTTTGCATGGTTGTTATTACTTTATCAATTTCAGCTTCTTAAAACATATTAATTAAAAAACTACATTTTTTTCCACTAACCTGTCTTTAGATCAAAACTTAATGTAGGAAATATTGCATATACGTGCAAATTGTGTATATTATTTGGCTCTACATCTCAACGGAAAGACAGTGCATTCTGCACTTTAAGGGTGTAAAATTTTTTGAGAGGAGAGTACATAGTTCTAAAAAACGTGCCCTTTTGCTTTAAGTAGAGCTATGACATAATTTTATTTGGTGCTGCTCTGTCCACACAATTTTTGTGTAGTTGAACAGGATTTCATTTCTGGTGAGAACTCTTCGGAGAAAATTACTTAAAAGAAGTGACAAAAATGTTTGAAAACCATAAGCCTAATTTGTTTCTCTTTGCAAGTAATTGAAGTATAGAAAAAGCAATGGTACTTTAAAAAATTCTTCATCTGGTGACATTCAGCATAAAAATGACAAACCCAAACAGCAGGGTGGTCGCTTTCTATGACTTTTGGGTTTCGAGAGGGCAAAAGAAAGGAAGGAAAAATGTTTGGTGGTAACAATCCAAACCCCGCGCACTGTAGCTCTCCTTCAGCAGAGGCGTCGCATCTCATCTGCTTTGGGTCACTTAATCAGTTTAAAGCCACGTGGAACTGCCATTAGTAAGGGCCAGTGCTTGGGTGCTATTTCTTCTTGTTGGTGTTGAATTAGTTGAACAAAGTGTACTAGTAAAATAATTACTGGAGCATCAAAGTGGCAATTGGTATCTGTGCAGTGTCTTAGCTCTTGTGTGCATCAGCTTACACTTTAAAAGTTTCCGTGTGTGTGTTTTTAAACTTTTTACTTGTCAGTGAGGTTTATTGTACTGAATCCTTCAAGAAGAACTTACTTTAGAGCAAAAATAATAGGAAATGTATGGTAAATTCGATGTTTCTTCTGTTGTAAAACTGATGAAGTATTAATTCTACCTAATTTGTTGCTGTTAGTGTGGTCTAGAAGATTTAAAAGAAGCTATTTGCCTTGCCAGTGCTTTTTAAGCTTTTCTTGGTTTGTCTTGTGATTGAAGGGTGGAAAGTAGTTATCAGAAAATTTTTAAAAAAATAGTATTTTTATTTAAAAAAAAAACCCTTAGCCCCACGAGCAGGCTAACTGCAGGTCTTCATCAGGCTTTGCTAGAACCCTTGAGATACGAGTAGAGCATATATCTCAAACGCTCAATTATCATGTCAGAATAAAGCAAAGTTGAGTAATATACATATTTATGAAAAAAGTGATAAAAATGGAAGTTTCAGCCAGTATGGATGCAGCGTGAAACCCACACATATATACACGTGTGCACTACATTCTTCTAGAATGGCTTTAGACACTGGAATGAGCCTGAAACGTGTTGCCATACATTTGAAAGTGTTGATTTACTCCGTGCTCTTGTTAATTCTTCTTTTAGCTTATTTTGTTCTTTAAAGCACTAGGGGTTTATTAATATTTTTTTAGATATTGTAATATTACATAGACAACTGCCTAAATTGGGTAGTTTGTCCTTGTAAATATCCTTCTATATAATGGAATAAACTTGAAAATGCTAGTGAGCCCTTCTGTTAGCTGAAGTTTATATATACATCTAAAATCAGACTAAGCAAGATTTTCCATTTGTTCTAGTGATAGCATGTAAGCTCCTTGAAGTGAGACGGTGCTTTCAGCGACACGAGTGTTTTGATGTGTTTCCATTTCCCAGACCCCACGGGAACCTTCCTTTACTGAGATCATTTTAGGAACTGGACATCAGTTTGTGTCGCTTCTTGTAAAGTATCCTGGGAGGCAACAAACAGGATTTTCTTTAGGACATCTGTGTGTGGGTGAAATGGGGAGACGGTGAAGTGTGCGCTGGGGCTGGGTCTCTGAGCTACCCAGACACCCCGCTCAGTTTAAGCTCTGAAGTAGCTTGCTCTTAACCTGAAAGGTTTAAATCAGATATTTAACAGCAAAAAAAGTAGCAAATAGAGTCTCTCTGAGCCTATGTAACAGGCGTCTTGCAATTACACACTATAAGTGTATAGGTGGAGCAAATCTTGCTGTTTTACTGCAAGCCTTGTTTTGCTTCCCCTCCACCACCCAAACCAGAACTGAATTTGACTGGTTAATCTGGAGCACACAGTGAATTTAAACTTGGTATGAACAACCTTAGCTTCACTGGAGTCTGACCTAAAAGACACCAAAATGGGCTGGACTCCCTGTTTATAGCTGTGGTGTGAGGAATCTGGAAAGCATTTCTGATGCCTTCTGCAAACACAGGCTCGCGGTTGAGCAAGTTGGGCTCAGCAGCATGGTGGCTACTGAGCTTGTCTATGGACGCTGCTAATTTTATTTAGGTATTTCAGTCTGAGAAGGGTGGAACACTGAGCTATTGTTAAGACAAAATCTCTTGTGCTGTATACCTCTTGTACCAAAAAAAAGTTGCGAGAACTTTTACATCTTACATGTGATCTGTGTCGCTTGTTTCCACCAGGTTTCTAACTGATGTGCAAACTTCTGTGGAGTAGGTGATGTTAGTAGGGAAGCCACACAAAATAAAAACACTATGAGGGTATATACAACAGCTGCTTTGTGCAACAAAGTAACTTGTTGGCTTTTAAAATTATTCAAGTCTTAGTACCCTTTTTTGCTTCAGAAATGACACTGAAGTATCCTACACCATCTCTTCCTCCTTCTTGGTCTCTTTAAAAAAGGAGCTGAATTCACTTCAAAAAAAGTAAAAAGGAAAAAAGAAAAACAAAATAATTATTTTCCTTTCGCTGTCTAAGCTCCCCAGCCTCTAACTTGGCCGTGTATTGCAGGGACATCATATGCAAGTTTTGGTCTAGAACTGCTTCTTACAGGTGATATAAAGCTTCACAGTTAGTCCATAAAGGAAATATTGGCTGCTCCAGGTAGCAGCCCCTGTGGGCACTAGGCAAACAGGTGAGGGGGGAGAAGTAGCCTTTAGCTACTTTGGTGGCTTAAAGAAAGGGTGGGTGGGGAGGAGAAAGATAAAAGATGAGCTTTGTGTCTCATCATTAGGGGATTACTAGTTCATACCAGTTGGGATTTTAGGTAGACTTCCCCCCCACCCCCCCCCAATGTTTAGAAGCACTTTTGCATTTAAAGATATTATTTTCAGTTCTTCGTATACCTCCTGAATGCTTTCACAGTTATCCGCATGCCAGTTAATTGCAAGCTAGTGGTGGGGTAGGAGAATAAATGGCAAGCAACCATAGCTCTAAGAAGTTTGGTCAACAAAATCGCTCAGCAGTATGATTATCTGAGGAATACAGACCCCTACCCTGAGGAGGAAAAGAGAAACTATGGCTTTAAAAAATCTAAACACCCAGAAACCCCACCCTCAATAAAACCTGAATCTCAACCCTTCCAAACAAACAGGAGGGGGAAAAAAAAAAACCAAAAACCAAACAAAAAAAACCCCACCACTGACCAAACAAGAAAACCCCTTTCAATTTCTCCAAAGGGTTGGGAGGTTGGGGAGAAGGGGGAGGCAGTGGAAAGAAAAGGTCTGAAATGTCAGAAGCCACAAGGGTAGATGAAAAGCCGTTTTCCTAAAGGATACTGGAACTTCCCATCAAATTTAAAGCAGTGCTTAATTATTTAATTAAAAAAAAAATCTTAACAGCATTCTCTCATTAACAACACCTGGATAATGAAAGTTGCTTTTTAGTTTTTTGGGTTTTTTTCTTTTTAATCAGGAATTCAGCATTAATATGGTAATGGCAGAATCTTTAGAATTTTCTTTTAAAAATGTCTTTATGGGCCACTCATGGGAATTTACGAATAATGAATATAAGCTTTTAGTCTAATTAGTGACGTGAAGAATTATCGAACTGAAATCCTGAAGCAAATGGTAGTAGGTGAAGGCCTACTATCTGCCTCACCTACCTAAACCTAAGAACTACAGTCCGGGTTACATCAGCTGCTTTATCTGTTTTGCATGACATAAGTTGGATGTGGCAATATAAAACTTCTGGTTGTGCTTCTTGAGCTATCGTATCCTGCCTGGAATTTCAGAGTATCTGAGCTTATCCTGCGAGGAGAGCGCGGCCTCGTGCCCGGCCGTTCGGCTGGTGGCTCTGGGGAGCGGAGCTGTGCAGCGGCCTGGTGGAAAGTAGTAACCAAAGCCTGTGTTCCGCAGGCGCTGGTGGGAAATTTGATCACCAGCACAGCGGGGTCTGTGAGGTAATCCAAGAGCCAGATTTTTGTCTTGAATGCTGAGATAATACACCTCTCTGAAGTGCCTGTGCTTGTGGGTTGTATGCGCAAGATGAAAGGGGAAAGGTGTAGTTAGGAGCCAACCTTTATGTCTTGCGTGAGCTTTGAGGAAAAAAAAAATTCTTTGTATAAATTTTGTGGAAAATCCTTATTCTGAGTGGTAGTATAGAGTGCTTTTAAATCCAGGTCTGGGATTAAATAATGAGGCAACACAAAGAGAAGTATTGCTGCAGTTTGCCTGTGGCTTAGCCAAGCTTTGTCTGCTTGAATTGCTGAATTGGGTCTGAAATGTGAGCCATAACATTTCCTTTTCAAGTATTCTGCTGTCCAGATCAGTGTGCACAAAAAAATTTTAAAAAAAAGAGGTCGTATTTGTTAACAGGTCAGTATTTGAAACCATCTCCTTCCTTCTGTAGTTAAGGCATCAAGACGAACTTTCTGGTTCACAAGCTAATGACTTTATTTAATAAAATATAGTAACCGTGTCATCAGTGTGCCTTATAATATACATTAGATATTAATTACCTTTTAACAGAAGTGATATGAAAACCTCTGTCACTTTATTGAACCTGAGTAGGTTTTTAACAGAAATTTAGTATACCTTCTTTTTAAGGAGGGAATGTGACTTTTTGCTTTTATATTTATCAGAACAACTTGTTAAGAATAAGCTAATTGAGATATATAATTGTGTGTATATACACATATAATTTTATATATATGTAATTGGTTTAGAATGTACATTCCATAAGCTTTGTTTGGATAGACTTATTACTATTTGTTAGGTTCTTTCAGGAATCAAATATGAACAACTTAAAAAGACTGAAAGGTTTGCTTAAACCCACGGAGTTTCAGTGTGAAGAGACGAGGCAGGCAGAGACTGCAGCATCTCTTACAGGATGAGCTGCTCCAGTGGCTTAATCTGTAGCATTACCTACATTTACCATGAAGAAAATTATAAGAACCACCCCTTGCCCTCACCTTGTAACTAAAAAAATGGTTTCTGCTTTTTCCCCCAACTGCACTAACATGAATTGAGAGTTAAGGTTTCTATTTTGTCCTGTAAACCTGCCTCTTTTTTGCTTTTTCTTCTTCCCCCGCTAGAAGAGCATTAAAAACACTGATTCACTCTGTTGTGATCAAGCATCAGCTAATTCAAGCAACCTGAGGGGGAAAAACTAATAAAATCTGTGTGTGGGGGTAGCTTTTTGTGTTGTTTTTTTCTTGCATGTTTTTATTTTACTGGCTGAAGAGTAAACAATAAGACACCTCTTCCCCTTGCCCTATAAATTCCGTTGATCACCAGCAGTTTTCCGTTTGGTTATATGAGCTGCTAACTTTGTTTCTATGGCTGTTTGTGTCAGGACTTTTTCTACAGTAGTTGTTCCTTACTGTATGGCGTTAGCCCCAGTCCATAGCGGCTTCTTTTTGTTGTGTTTTTACATTTCAACTCCAGCTGTCTATGTCGAGTTTGTGTTGTCAGCGAAGTAAGCTTGAGAAGTGACGGGTTTTTTCCTCATGTGGCCCTTTGGATCTCAGGGAGAAAAAAGGTTGTTTTGGTGAATGGGTTTTCAGGGGCTTCATGTGTAGCTGTCAGAGCCGGGGGGACCATGAACTCGGAGGCTGGGGAGTAGCAGCACTCGTCTCGGTGTCCTGTGTCTGTCCGCTTGGTGTGAGGTGCCAAGACTTTTTCTGGATTAAATGAATAAGCGCTTGCCCTTCGCGTGTACCTAAGAGTGGAAAAGGTTAGACCATTTACTTTCTATCCCATAGGTATTGAGTTCAAACAACTGAATGGACTAACATTGATGTTCGCTTGATCTCCTTTCAAACATGTTTAACACTTTTTTCCATAGGCTCTTGTTTAAAAAGAGTGGGTTTGCACTGTGAGGGTTTGAGGTGTTAATGTTATATGGAGTTCATATGGCTGCTGAAATGAGAGTATTACATAGCATTATTGTTGAGAAATGGGAATTAAGGAGCAGGAGGCAGGGGGGAAGGATAGGGGTGAAAAGGGTGCAATAAGAATGTGGGTACAATGATGATGTGGAAGCGCAGCTCCTTCGATACTTGTGCGTACGCTCCCCTCTGAAACGGCCAAGTTTTGACACAGGTTATGAGATACGCCATGAAATTAAAAAAAAAATTGGGACTGTGAGCAAAAGCAGGATGCTTCATTGTTTTCTGCTTTAAGTTTTTCTATCTTCTGATTTTTAAAATTATTGTCCCGTTAGGGGAGGTGCGGGTCTTACACGATTTGCCTTTGCTAAATGTCACACAAAGCACACAGTGAGCTTGTATTACTGAGTGAAAATGTATAGTCAGTTTTTATTTAGTGTAAAAATGGACAATTTTCAAGACCTTTTTAACTTGAGGATTTTGATAGGTTGAAAGGAAAAAAAAAAGTAGGGAGAGCAGAGAGAGAAGGGAAAAGTACACATGAATGAAAGAATGCTGAACTGGGGGTTTTCTTCTTCCTCCCTCCTTCCCACCACCTTTTTCCCTGAGACATGTTTAGTATTGTTTCCTATGTGTGGAAGATTCTTGTGGGTTGGGAGCGCTGGATGCTCCTGCACATGTGTTCTCTACATTTACATATGAGAGACTACCCCTTCAGAGATCACCAAGATGGCTTTTGGTAAATTAACCATCTTTGTGGTCCTTCGTTCTTTCTGTGCACATGTACAGCACAAATATGCTGCCCTCCTTGTGAAGGAGCACGATAGTGTCTATTTGTTTTACCTGCTGTCAGTGTTGCAGAGATATTCCCATCTCCCAAACACAAGGCTCCATGTCTTAACATTCCCAGAATAAATACGTTGATTTATGGTCATCAGCAGTGGCTTGAAGTAAGTGAATCCAGTTACCTGCATAATACCTGAAAAGAAGAATCAGAATGTGTGCAATTCCTCTTAAGAAAAGTAAATTATCACCAACTAATTGCTTATGGACTAATCTTATACAGAAACCAGAGAAGTCTGGTTTTTTTTTTCTTACTCAATAAAAGGTATTCTGGGTGTCTTTGAAAAAGAGAAACAAGTGAGAATACCTGTTCACGTGCAGTGAAATAGGGGTATCTTTCAAAAACCTTCATATGATACAGAGCATAAACATAATTTGCCCACACCTTTTTTCCTAGTTGAAATTTATTTGCAATGCCTCTTTGGAATGGAAGAAGTGAATTAAGAAATCTGCTTAAACTGGAAAAAGTGCACACACAAGGCTTACATGAGTCACATTGATGAGATATGCTGGCAGTGTTTTAGTAAGGATTTATTAAGACTAGTTGAGCCATATATTAAATGCAACTATTGTAATAAAATACCTTCATAGAATTTGAAAGGACTATTTCTTGTCTTGCACACCTGGTACGACTGCAAGTAGTTGTAAAGTGACAAAACTTAAGGTTATTTTAAAACAAACAAAACCCCAAACCCTCTGTGGGTTTATGCTGCCTGGGATGTGAAATTTACTAGGAGCTTTGAATACAGCACACTTTGCTGAAGAAAATAGGGTTGTGAGGAAAGCGGAAAGCAACCTAGAAGAGCTGATGTTTGCTGAGGTGGGGAGACTCTTTCCAGGAAGATGCTCCTGTATTTTTTTCTTTCTTATACCCACCTGTCACTGTAGAGTTTCGTCCCTGTCCGAAAGTGTGCTGTCAGAAATCGGAATCTATCCTTGTGGAAGCTTTAGCTGCTCTGGCGAATTCAGCCAGACCCAGCTTTGTTCTTTGCTATATATTTGCATTCGCTTCGGGATTTTTCTTGATGTTGAGAGCTGTTTCTCAGTGGGTTCACGTGCATGCAGCAGAGATGACCACAGATGGTGGGTGCTGCCCCATAGCGATGTGCTGTGTGGGGCTGCCCCAGTGCAGGATGAGCGATCTCTCCGAGCAGGAGCTGCACGGGTTATCCTAGCTTGTGGGACATTTGGTCTCCCATCTACTCACTGCTCGTTCTGGTCCTGGGAACACGAACACCATTGTCATTTCTTCTATCTGTTCTTTGTGTGTGGAGAATGGCAGAGGGGGAAATGGTTTACAAGCTTTGTGTATTTTTTAGGTACTTCTAAGAAATACATTTAGATTTTTATTTTTATTTATTTTTTTTAATGAGAGCTGATAGTAACTGAAATTGAAAAGTCTCAAAGGTGCTCATGTTCTTTTATCTTATAGTGGTTCAGCATGAGTCCTCTCTTGGCCATGCGAAACTTTATTTTTTTTAATGATTGCTAATTGTGATGCAGCACTAATGTAGAAAAAAAGAATTCACACACCTCAACAAAACCAGACTTCAAACTTGTCCAGTGCATGACAAGTTAAAATTACTTGCAGCACAGCCAAGCAACTGATGAAGATGTAAACGGTTTCAAATTAAAGGGTTCATACAGCTGTTCTTAGAGTTTTGAAGTGACCTTTCACTCTTGCACTATAGGTGTCTCACTATTGCCATAAATTGAGGTGCACTGTGGGACTATACCCATTTTGTATTTGACTTGCCATTTTCTTTGGCTCTTTATCAATGTGGCAGAGGAGCTGGTGATTTTAGGGTGGCATTTCTTCCTTGCTACTCTCCCTTCCTTCTCTGCCTCCCTTTCAGGATGTTCAAGTTATTTCTGTGCTAAAATGTTGGTTGGCAAAAGTTTCAAATTGCATCAGACTTTTCAGTCCCTAAAAGTCATATGGGAAGAAAAACAAACAAAAAACAAACCCAAAACCTCCCCACAACAAGCTCCAAACTTTGTCTATGTGCTTTGTTGAGTAAATGTAGAGATTGCTTTTTTGTTTGTTTTTGTTTCTTTTGGGGGACTATCTTTCAGCAGGTATTGGGCCTTAAAGGGAGAGATATGTAGGTTTTTCTTCTGAAATAAAACGTGAGGTGGCAGCTGTGTGTGTGAAACTTGTATACGTGCTTCTGGAAAGGACTTTTCCCCCTCTCCTCACCAATGGGCACTGCTCGGTGTGAGCATTTGTTGCCCAGCTTGGCTTGGAGCTGGGCTGAGACCTGTTGCTGGTGGGCTGGCTGGGCTGTGGTGTGCTCGGATCCTTCTGCGAGTGGCACTCCTTGCTATGAAACTCTCATGAATTTTAATTTGAATCTACAAGTGTGAGAGACTAATGGCACAACAGTTTGAAGCATATTGAATAGCATATTGGCTGCCAAATTTGTGGTTTGGGATTTTCTGCATTAAAATTTCCCAGTATTTTTATTATTGAATTAACATCCTCTTTTATGTTTTACTTTAGGACCCAGCTTTTAAGTTTCAGGTTGCTGTGTGAGATTATTTTGGTATGTCAGAGCAGTGTATCACTACTTTAGGGTGATCGATTTGTAGCAGTATTGCTAGTTGAGGTTATAGTTTAAGGAAACCTTTACAGACTTCAAGGAAATTTTCCCTGCTCTCCATTATAGTGAAGCAGCTCCTGACTCTCTCTTTGCTTTATTGGAAAGGAAAGCTTAAATGGGGTTGTGTGTGGTTTGAGTTTTCGTTTCTTCTCCATTCCTTGCCTATTTATATGATCAAATCCTGAATTTGGGTCTTCCTTGCTTGAGGAGGAGTGAAAACAGCTGAGAAATGCTGCACGACAGAGACCTGCTCATATTTTCTGGAAAAAGCGCCCCTGTTGTTTGCTCTGCTCTTGGGGGTGACACCCCTGTGTGAGGAGAAATTTGGGCAAGGCGGCTTTGTGCCGTAAACTCAGGCTGTGCTCTGAACAAAAGCCTTTCCAGAGGAGGATTTCAAGACGTAACACACTCAGTGCAGGCTTGTGTGAGTGGGGGTGTTAAGGAAAGAAGTGTATTTTAAAAGGATCTGAACGGGAAAATGAAAGCTTTTGATTTTTTTGCTAGATGGGAGCATCTCTCAAACATATTTTGTCACGAAATTCTACTGGCCTGTGTAAGTTTAACAAACTCCTGCTATAAAAAGTCCTTAAAATGTGAAGGGTTTTTCTGTGAGAGGTCAGTATTGAGCAACTAAAACACTAAAAGTGTGTGTTTGAACACAGGATGCTCATTTTAGCTGCTTTGGTGAACTAAAATGTAGTTGAGACCTCCCAGGCTCGACCGCTCTGTGTTGTCCCATCCTCCTGTCTCCCTTCCCCAGACCTCACCAGACTGACCCAACCAGCAATGCAGTACCTGAGCCCAGCCGAAACTCTGTTAATCTACACATTCTTGTAAATCCCAAGGGTTTTGTGGCATCTCTGGCATTTATTTGTTCTCTTACTTTGGGGGAAGGGAGGAGACAAAGGACTTGGCTGTGAAGGCAGCCAGCACACTGTCAGGCTTTGCAGTAGCACTTCAAAGTGAATTTTTTTTTTTCTTTTTGGTACTAGATAAGTGAAAATTGATGTAAATTTGAGGTATAAGTACAATTAATTTACTGATTCTTACTGCTTCCTCCTAACCAGAAATGGAGAATGCTAGGCATATAAATGTTAGAATGTAGTCGGTCATTAAGTTTTTGTTAGTCTAATATCAAACCAGATATATTTATACAAATTTATATTCTCTTCTTTGAAGTGATGTAGAATCCTGAAGCATCTTCTTTGTGAATTAAAAAAAAACCCAACAGCAAAATACCCCAAACCTTAAAGACCGTGGAGGGGAATCCCCATGAGATTATCGCACCCATTTATAATGGAGAGGGTGAGATACTGAAGGCCTTAAAGCTGAAATAGAAATAGTTTTCAAGAAAAGTGGAGACTTTGTGAAATGTAACAGCTGTCAAATACGTAACAAGTATTTCTGTAATAGCTGTTTGGACTTGAAATGGTTTTGACCCGACATTCCCGCATCAGTGATCTATTGGGTTTTTTGAGCTGTGTACTTGGTTTTGTCTCTCTTAGTATGACAGATGCTTAAATGTAGACACTGCTATGTATAGTCTATCTTGCAATAATGTCTTCTTTCTGTGGTGTGTTGTGTGTTCTTATTTTTTTTTAACTATTTTCTTTAATTTATCTGCAGGAGTCGGAAGCTTCAGATCAGAAATATCCCGCCTCACTTGCAGTGGGAGGTAGGAAGTTACTTTAAAATTTGATATTTGTGCTTAAAACTGTTTCTGTCTTTCTCTTTATCCGCAAGACTTTTCCCCTTCCCCCACCTCTCACTTGCTTTGCACACACCACCCATTCTGTTCTGGGGAAAAGTCCTTTGGAAGAGGGAACAATAGAGCCTTCTAAGCAATTCAGATAACTGCCTTCATTTCTGCTCTCCGAGTTAACCATAAAAAATGTTGAAATGGATTCTTTGGTGAATGCTGATTTCCTGATTCAGTCAGTCACTCTCTTTGACTGAAAGCTTGTCTGTTTTGGACCTTACTGGTGTGTGAGTTCAGTAAAGCTAATGTAAATTCATATTTAAATACTTGGGAAAAATGTTTGCAAAAGCAGAAACTTAGTACTGATCCTTTTTTTCTGGGTTTTTTTTTGTTTGTTCGTTTTCCCTTGTTCCTCTATAGTGATATCGTTATGGTAAATTGTTTGCTCATGCTATTACAGTTATTGGCTCTCACCGATATATGGTATACTTGCTGTTTACACTTCCCAAATAGCGTTATAATTTTTATAGTAGCCGGTTTACTGGGAAAAGGGGTCTGTTTACTGTGTTTCTACCTTGCATGTGTTTAAAATGTTGGTTTTATGTTTTACTAGTGGTAAGTCATCCTTTTGTCTGAGGGAGAATGGAGGGTGGAGGGTTTGAGGACAAAGCTCCAGTAGCAGTAGCGATGTTCTCTGAGCAGGTTTGGTCTGCTGTCTTCGTCTGACTTTCTATCTGCAGCTACTTCTTTTGTTGCTCTGCCCAGTCGCTTTCTAGCTTTGGAGAAAAATGACAGTGTTGCTGTGTCCACCACAGGCTGTCACAGGGTATCGGTGAGGTTATCAGCACACACCACCTCCCATTGCTTCAGTCCGTCCATATAAGCATTTCCTCTGGTCTTCCCAAACCTTGTACTCCCCTCAGTTGACCTGTATCCACCTGATACCTTTTATTTCAAATTCATAATTGTGATTTTTTTTTTTTTGGTCAAGATTTGGGAAGAGTAGTAGTGGAAATGGCTGAGCATGAGTGATGTGAGGATTAGCTTTTCTTTTGGTATTATACAAACTTCCTCTGAGGACTTTGTTTAGGAATAGTGAGTGTCAGAGCAGAGCAACATGATACAGAAAAATGTGAATAAACACAGAGGCAAGCACTGCTGAGCAGAGTACATCACAATTATTCAACCTGCTCATCCCTCCTTTCATGTATGTAGCTATTAGTGTTTGTATGTTACAGGTATCTAATCTGCTTCCCATCTGCTTCCTGATGTTTAAATGACTTCCCTCTCCTCCTCCATTGCTGCAGTTTCTGTGGGGACATCTGGTCTCAGACAGATATTCCCTCTGCCTCACCTTGCCTAGTTGTCCTGAAGCTGCTCATACATACCTGACCTGACTGGGCACAGAATTTAGAGAGATGAGGTCCCAAAATAACTTATACAATACTTTTGCATTCTCTTACAACATCAGGGTTGTTTGCCAAGTATGGTTTGTCCACAAACTTCCCAAAGTTTTCCTTTTAAGTGCCAGTGGTTTGTTACTTCGGCACTGAGCAGGTAAGTTGTGTATGTTCTCGAAAGAGTGCTGATGACAAAATACAGCAATTGATGATTAAACTAATCAGGGAATTGTCTTATATCAAGCTTACCTTGGGCTATGGTGTCTTTCTTTGGTGCTAAGAGACCTTGCAAAAACTGCCTTTGAGGTCTGTAAGAAAGTTTTGGATGATTCCTCATTGAAACAAGTCTGTCTTGCAGCCAGTTTCTTGGTAGGGAGAGTAAAAATTTATACACACAGACACAGATTTATATTGAAGCAGTGTTCTTGCATAATGTTTTCTGAGGGGATGGTGTGTGTGGCAGCTGGAGCAATCTTACTTAAATTGTTTCTTATAGTCCCTCTGTGCCAATCTGCTTGCCTCATCACTACTTTGTTAATTGCTTGAATCAAGATTGACTTCTTCTAATAGGTGTGAAATCCTTAAAACCAACTAAAAAACAACTGATGAAAGAGGTCTCTAGGTTAGTTCAGTCTATCAGCCCTCATGTATGTTTGATATCAAAATAAAAAAAAACATCTAGTACCCTGCAAGACCTTTCTTTTTACAGTGACATAGGGATATGTGAGAAGAATGGAAGAAAGACTAATGTTTCTGCGAATTTTTTTCCTGGTATAACCAATATTAGGAAGATTACTTTTTCATTCTTTGCAACAGTATTTTCTTGAACAATTATTTCACCAGACTTTGTTTTAATTTCGTTCTTTATAGAAAAGAAGCATTTTACATGGGAAGCCTACAGGTGTGTCCCTAGTGGGCAGTGTGCATGCCTCTAGTTTGGTGCTTCGTGGCTGTTCTTGTCCTCAGTGTGTCTCACAGTGGCACATGTGGGACTGGGACCCAGCAAAAGGTCTCTGAGCCTACCCACACCCAGCAGAGATGGTCCTTGGCTTAGAACAAATTCCCCATAAAACCTGTTATAATAAGGAAGGCATCCACAGTGTTCTCAAATGCGCCTTGTTGGCTTTGGAGAAAGCAGGTCTAGAAGGGCAGTAGGGACGCTGGTCCCATAGGGATGTAGCTGAACTACTTGTAGTGTGAAGTTTAACAGAGTTTGATAGTGGCTCCCACTCTTGAGGAACACTGGGAATAGTATTGCCTCCTGGTTTTCAGAACCAGAAAAAATGTTCAGGCAATAAATTGAAGCTTAATCTGAATTGAGAATGTTTTGCAATACATCAGCTGATGATGTTCCATCACCTATATAGGTGCTTTGTTCTCTATGCAGATGGGAGCTGGCTCTTAAGATTCATGAAATGCTGAAGTAAATGAATTTCCTGTGAAAACCTTGAAACAGTTCCACTGATGTACCTTCTTATCTTTCTAAGAGGCACACGCGTCTATTTAGTGCCATTAGTTGCATGGAAAAGAAAAAACATTGAACTTTAGTGTTAAGGAAACCTTGACTTCTCCTTGGAGGAAACAGGGTGTTCTGAACACTTACATGAAGTAGGGCACTTGACCTATAGTTATTCCATATAGATTGGGGAATAAACAGTGGATGTAAACGGGCACAGAGTAACAAGCATTTATTAATGACTTTTCATAAACAAAATACACTAATTCAGATTAACTATTTGCCTTTTTGGATAAAAATGTTCCAACTAGTTGAAGTTGCTGAACAGAACACTGACTCTTACAACCAGCCATAGCAATTGGACTTGCATTTGTTTCCTCTTTCTAATGTAGGAGTTCATTGTGTACTTATCAGACCAACATCATGTAAGAAAAAAAGGGTAAGATAACCCTTTTAGACCATATTCAGGGCTAAGTGGGATAAGAAAGGTAGATCATGACCTGCTGTAGTCTCCTGAGTTGCTACATTGAAACAAAACCACAAGGTTGCTCTCCTGAAGAGCTCACTCTTAAAGTGCAGCTGTAAATGTTATAATTCTAAAGTATTCTAAGGCATTCAAGGTGAAGTTTGTACAAAACTTGCCCGGTAACTAATTTGAACTTCACAAGAAGATTTTTGGCAAGGTTCTGCAGGTTTCTGTACCTGTGGGTTGGGTACTCTTGTACTCCTTGCCCAGCCAGGAGAAACGGGAGTTGGAGGGAAGGCAGCATCTCTGTCTGAACTAAGAAAATGTGGGACTTGCCTCAGTCTGAAATTGGTGTCTGGACTGGTAGGGGCTTATCCAGGATCATGTTCTCTGCTGATCCAGGAGGTCGTTTGCATTTTCCCCCTTCCCTCGGTGGACTGTCTGGGTTTGAGGACTCTGGATCAGTGCCCATGTTCCATAAAAACAGAATCTATTTTGGAATGAGTCGTCTTCCTTTTATTCTGCTTGCATATAAAGAGCATATAGAAGTTAATATAACAATTTAGTAATTTGAAGGACGTGCGCGTGATCAGATTTTTATTTTTCAGGTGAATCAGTTTCACTTGTTACAAAGTTTGTTTGGTGAAGCAAACCCTCAAACAATTAGTGTGCCCTTTTAGTGATAGGTGGGTCTCGTTTTTTAACCCTTTTCTTCTCCTTACTCATCAAATACAAAGCCCAGATTGATGCTAAGAATCATGACAAGTGAAGGATTTGGCACACCACCTTTTTGCATTCTCCACGCACTCCAGTCTCATCTCTTTCTCATTGGAAACAAGCACCGTGGCTCTGTGCTCTCTGCAGAAAAGTAGATAGATGTCTACTGCTCTTTCCTGAGCTGCGGTCTGTAACTTATTGTCTTGACTCCTAACTCGTAACCGCAAGTAATCTCTCACTTCAGCTTGTGAGTATTGTGATTTAAAACTGAAGTACCTAGAGTTTGTTTCGATTCAGCATGGAAAGGATCCAAGTAGAATTCTTCTGAGACGGAACCATTACATGAAATGTCACCTTTTTTTCCCTTTCTTTTAAAGCATTTTAAAACTAGCTTCCTCAGTGTAGAAGATGCCTCCAGAGATTTTCTTTCCAAATATTTTTTTCCATGTTTAGCGAATAAAGCACTAGAGAACAGACTTTAAGGACACAGATGGTGCCAGAAACAGCACTTGCTGGCTCAGCAGGAAGGTAGCTGGTGAAGAGTTCCCACTTATCTTCCCTGGGTTTATTTCCTTATTGGTTTGTATGTAGCAGATAAACAGATACAGTGTTGATGAACTTTGTAACAAAAAAGGTAGACTAAAAGCCCAGACTGTGGAGTGCGAACCTGTTGACTGAGCATGGAAGCAAGAAAAACGTTGTGAGTGTGTATTCCTGGCTTTGCTTTGAGACTTGCAGGTTGCTCTTGGGGCCAGAAGTGTGTGAGAAGTGAGGTCTGATTTAGTTCTCCCGAAGGCAAAAGATGGTCCTAAACAGGGTTTGCTTTTCCGCACTTTTTCTGGAAAATGAAAAACAGAGTCTCATAGTTATGCTGAGATCTCTGATGTTCTAGATTCTCCAAGCAGAAGTAGTAATGGAAAAGGGTTTCTGGATCAGAGTGGAAATGTGAGTCCATGTTCTATACTGATACTTCTGTTAGCGCAAGAAAGGTTCAAACCATCTCCACCCCTCTGAATACTTCGTAAGACAACTTTCAGTTTCTTTAAAAGTATGGAGACTGATTCTGATCGTGAGTACGTGTTAGTAAATCTTCTCATAGCGCACATAACTGTTTGTTCTGAGGATCTGTAGTAGCTTGTGTCACTTCTTTGATTAAAACAGCTGTGTGGGGTGGGTTGTTTGCTTGTTGGTGTGCTTTGGTTTTATTTATTTATTTTTATTTTTATTCTGGAATACCAAGGATATGAAGAGGACAGGTGGGGAACTTGTGCCTTTTATTAAAGGAAAATAAAACCATGAAACCATTGCCATTAAGAATAAATCAGGATTATACAAAGCAGAAATTTTCTCATCAAGCAAGATATAAAGGGGGGATGCAGGAGTGAGCTGAGCTACAACGAAAAGAATTCTAGAAGAAAAGTTAATCAACAGAAAAGAGGTTTAAAATGTATTGAAATATCTTTCACCTCAAGCTTCCTCCAAGAATCTTAACTTACTGTAGTGCCATAAAAATAATGTATAATGGTAAAAACGCTAGCAGAATGCTAAGCATGCACAAATAATATGCTGCTGCCCACTAGGTGTGGGAATCTCTGGTGGGGATTTCTGTTTCCTGTTTCCTCCTCAGTGTGCTACGCCAGGCATTAAGCTGTACTTTTTGCCAATTACTACTAGTTCTACTCAGCAGGAGAATGGAGAACACGTTAGTCTGTTCTCTGTAGCAGTCTTTTGCATATTTGAAGACCTATGATGTTTAGAGAAAGTTAAGGAGAGAGTTTTAAGTTATTTCAATCTTTTCTCAGGACTCTTATTTCTAGGAAATTGATTGTTCTTAAGTCTCACCTGGAATGTCCCATGAGGCTTCTCCAGAGTAGTTTCTGCAGTTTAAGATCACTTTGAGCTTCTGTCTTGTCCTCTGGTATGTTTGTACCCCATTTCAGCCTTGTGCTATGTTTGAATTTAATAAACACAAACCTGATACAACACTAGATGTAGTTTTCCCTGAAAAACCCTATGAAATGGAGCTCTTTAGTTTGACAGTAGGCTGGCAATGACTATTACCTGACAGTGATCACAAGGCCAACACCTCGCCTGCTGTTGTAGTGTTTCTCTTATGAGTCTGCCGTAGAGAACAGTGTTAAAAGTCTTCTGAATAGAGATCTCCCCACACATAGACTGTTAATTCTGTTGTAATGAGAAACTGGAGAGATTTATCAAGAATTACAGGTGCCAAACAGGTTGAATGTTGATTGCCTGCTTATTTTTATTTCCAGCTACATGACAGAGTGTAGAGCAGCCCCTGGGGCAATGCAGAGCCCCTGGGCAGCACTGCCGCCTCTGGGCTTGGATCTGTGCTCAGGGGAGCATGGGGGCTGCCTTTGCTCCTCTCCTGCCAAAGGGAAATGATAGGATGTTCTTCTTTCTGCTGTCTGACCTGGGCCCCACGCTCTGAATTTTGCCCGAGATACACACATTTCCCACCATCTGCCTGAGCTTAGCAGCAGGTGAGGCAATCTGATATGGAAAAGTGATCACGTCGGTGGTAGACCACCCATTTTGCACTTCAGAAAACACACCGGCTTATGTTGGGTTTTAATCGCCTGGCTTAATTATAGGGGGTGATATTTACAGGTATATGTGAGGTAAGAAACACCTTTTGCAGGTGTTTAAAATACAGACTGTGGGAGTGAAGGTCCTTGGGTAAACATGCAAATAACCATATTTCTCACTTGTAATGATTTATTCATACAAGTGTGTTGGCTACAGTGGTGCTGATAATCATCTTACAGTTGTAAACAAGGGGAAAAAAAATCTAATGAGGAAAGTTTTTTTTAATTGCACTACAGCTTTTTTTTACTTTTTTAAAAAAAAGGCAAGATCTTCTTAAAAGTAGCTGATAATGATCCTTTTATCAAGTGTCTGCTCCTATTTAAGAGTTAATATCCCAGATGTCCTCAATGAAGACACTTTGCTCTGCTTTTATTATAGTTGTAGGCTTAGAAGAGTAGCATTGTGTTAGTTAATACAACATTTTCTTTAGGAAACTTGTATTGCAGTAGCTTAAGTAAGGAATAGAAAAGTTAGAGGTGAGGTCAGGGCTCTGCTGTGCTAAACACCTAGAAGATATGGAAGGTGGTCTTCCAACCACAAGAACTAGATATAATGCTAGTAATATCTTCCAAACAGATCAGGAGACTCACCAGGTCAGAGTTGGCTTGATGGACATGATGTAGAGGTATGACAGTTGTGCTTCTTCCTCCAGGTGTCCAAGGTGATAAGTTGAAAGAGTAGGAAGTGGAAGATTTTGGGCTCATGGTGCAGGAAACCTGATGCTGGGTGTTGGTCAAGCAGCTGCTTTGGTTTGTATGGCAGAGGGAGGAAGTTTGGCTGAGCAACTTTTGAAGAAGGTGCTGATGTGCCACAGCGTTTTGGCCAGAATATTAAGCAAGCTGAAATAACTGCTGGCTTCTGTGAATATGCTGAATGGCAAGCTGCAGTGACTCTGGGGCTTGTGTTGCGAGCTGTGGCCAACCTTACCGTGGAGGGGGCAGGACCAGGAATGGAAGAAAGTGACCACTTGGACCTGAGACTTTTAATCTGTTGTCTCGTCTGAGTCACACGGCTTTGTGAGTCAGTGAGTTGCCCAGATCTCTGCGTTGGGGCATGACCTGCTTTTTGGCTGTGATGGGCTCTAACGTCAAAGCACAGAAAACCAGTGAGTTTTAAGTGTTAAATGTGGCCGTTCAAACCAAGATATGCCAGCAGCCTTATCTTTTGAGACTGCATTTATGGGCCTATATCTTATTTTTCCTTCTAATGTTCAGTGGGAAAAATAGCTAAGTGAAGGGTTTAGAAAATAAACGGATGATTCAGTTTGACTGATCAGCGCAAATGTTTGATCCAAACTTTTCCACCCATCCAGATTTGTTCCATCCTGTGACTGAGATGAGAAAAAATCTGTTTTCATGACTAGATTTTGATCTTCTAGGATAAAGGAAGGCACAACCTGTGATCCCTTAACTTCCCAGAAGTGTTCTAATATTTAAAACAGCTATTAGTGTGCAAGAATTTTGCTATTGTCATCATGGGGTTGTTTGGCACTGTTAGAACTATGTGTTGCTCCTAAGCCTAGAATAATATAGTTACTTGTTTACCCTGTCACTAACAGTGACTGCAAAACTTCAGAAAACTTAAAAGACACACAAGACTTGCTTGGTCCAAAACACTTTTTGGGAAAACAACCGCCAAATCTTGCTTTTTATTTGCAATTCTAGAAAGGTGCCTGTGAAGACCTTTTGTTCAAGGGCTCAGTTGCCGAAGTCTTGCACCACTTAGCTATAATTTTTGCTTAAGGAGTCGCTTCAATTCATGATGCAACCTCTTTATCCAGTGTTGTATCATGTCCTTTCACAGAATTGCAAAACTATTCAGGTTGGAAATGATCTCAGGAGGCCTATGGTCCAAAGCAGGGTCTGTATTGAGTTTAAACCACACTGCTTAGGGTGTTGTTCAGTCTTGGAAACCTCTAGGAATGCAGTTTGCACAACCTCTCTGTGTGACCAGTTCTAAGGATTAATTATTCTATTAATGGGGCAGCCTGCTGCCGCGCTCCACTCCAAGCTGTCTGTTCTTGGGCTCTGTAAGCCCAGTTCCCTCAGCCTCTCCTCACCGGAGAGGTGCTCCAGTCCCCAACCATCTTGGTGACCATTCACTGAACTCATCCAAGTTTTCAATGTATGTCTTGTACTGGGGGTCCCAAAGCTGGATGCAGTATCTGCATATGAGTCATTATCCTCTTTTACTCAGGATTCAATAACTTTCTTCCATCCATTGCCTGTGTTCCTGTTAACACAGCCCAGGTTGTTATTGACCTTTTTTGCTGCCGGGACACAGAGTGGCTCATGTTCAGCTCACTGCCCACCAGTACTCCACACGGCCTTTTCAGCAGAGCTGCTCCTCAACCAGTCAGTCCTTGGCCTGTACCAATGTGCAGGGGATGACTCCTTCCCTGGTGCAGGACTTTGCACTTGTCCTTGTTAAATTTAATCGGGCTGCTGTTGTCGCTGTTGTCCCACTCCTCTGCCCTGCCTAGGTCTCTCTGGGTGGCAGCACTGCTCTCTGGCTTGTTGACAGCTCCTCTTATTTTGGTCTCATCCCCAAACTTGAGGAGAATGTGCTGCAACACCTCCTCTGGGTCATGGATAACGATGCTAAGCAGAACAGGCCCTGGGACAAACCACTTGTGACTGCCCTATAGGTAGAGCGTGGCCAGGTGGAGCGCTGTCCTCTGAGCCCAACTGTTATTCATTATACCATTATTGTTGGAAATTAAGCTGAATGTGGAATATCTGCACATCTGTCACCTGCGTGCATAGGAGGGGAAACATGTCTGGGAATGGTGTTGAATCTCTGCAGACAGAACTTAGGCTGCATGCCATTGCTGGCTAAATTTCCTTAAACACAATGATAAATTAACCAATTGTTTAAACCGTCCTTAAGTGAGAGAGCCTGGAAGTGAAATAAGCAGCACCAACACACTGCTGCCTTCTTCATTTCATATGTAATTACACGGCCTTGTTTCTCACTGGTGCTCTAATAGCGTAAAAAAACCAAACCACCAAGGGACTGCTTGGTGAGAAGTGCACCTTCTGAAAACTCTTTCCATTTTGAATGCAAGTTGTAATGAAAGTCCCAATGTATCTTTTTGACCTATGAGAGAACATACTTTTTTTTTAGAAATAAAAATGTCCTCTTGTCCTTGATAAAGCTATTGACATAGCTTTTCAGTGTTTTTCGTATGTAAACTTGGTCTCTTGTAATTAATTATCCCTGCTGCCTGGTATCTTAAATCTTGCTTACTTTAGTTTTTCTCTGTGAAATGAAGAAGCAGTAGTTCTTGGAGTGTTTCATCTTCAGTGGAAGTGCTGGTTTTAGATGCTGGGAGTGCAACCCAGAAATCCTGACGAAATTAGGTGTCAGTACCTTTTTTTTGTTGGCACATATGAAGCTGCTGGAAAAGCTGCATGCTTTTACAAACAAAGATGCCCTTCAGGTGTTGTAAAATTAATGTGATTAAGAAGGTAGTTACTCTTGTCCTGCTCTTGGAAAAGTTCTGAACTAATATCAGTTAACTGCCTTGAAAGAAGTCGTCACTAGCAGGGATTGTCTCTTTAGTATTACCAGTTGTATAATTTGAAAATAATTGAAGGAAATGCATAAATGAGTTGTTCCTCAGGCAAGGATAGGAGAAATGTTGTGAGTTCTTGTTCATGGTAGCCAAAGGAATAGAAAAAATGTTAACTTCAAGTGGCCTTGATGATTCTTTTCTTAACCCACTTATCCAGTTTGTGCACAAAGAATATAAAACTAGCAATGCTGGGTCACAAAAGGGGTTTGTGTGAAGTCCTGTATCCCACCCTGACAGTGCCTTGGGAAGGGTGCAAGAATAAGGGCAAGGATATAGTGATAGGTCACCAGAGCAGCCTCTTGCTTTCAGTGTTTTGCAGCTCTGTAACCTACTGACCCAGAAACGGTGCCTTTGACTTTGAGAAATTAATCTAGAGCTTCCGCGAACATGCTCTCGAAGCAGGGCAGACGTGTAGCATCCGCAATACACTGCAGTGAGGAATTGCATGGGTTTAGGGCATGTTGCAGGAAGAACCATCTCATCTCACGTGCTTTGAACTTCCACCTGCCTCCCAGCTCCTGTACTGCAGGGGAACAGTGAACAGTAGTAGCTCCCTGACATTTTTCTCCATCTTTACTTTCCTTATTAATTTAAGGACCTTTATTCCTCAGCTATTTCTTTTCCAGGCTGAAGACCCATAGCCTGCTTAATTGTTTTTGTGTGTAAGCTGTTCCTTATCCTTTGATTACTTTGTCCAACTCTTGGAAATTCTACTAGGTGATTTGGAGTTGAGGGACAGAATCTGCACACAGCTATGTCATTCATTTTAGGTTATTTTGCTTTATGAAAACAGTTGTCATCAGAGATGTCACTGTATGTCTTAGGTTTTTTTTTCCTTTTTTAAAAAAACAAAATCACATCAAAAACACAAACAGAAACCCCACACTAAACCTGCAGTGAAACCAGTGGAAAGCTAGTTTGTGGAATGGGGTTTGCTGCTTATGTCTCAAGAGATCTGCAGGCTTCTTCTTCATGACAGCAATGGGAAAAATTGACACTATCAGTAGTGCATATCCTCCTCTGAGCTTGCTGCCGTTTGCCGGGAAATGTTACATTTGAGTCATATGCGTATCGCATGTTGACCTAACTTTATGCAACTGGCTTTTGTGTGGAGGGAGGGAAATAAAATGTGCTTATTTCCAAGGGGCTGGCTATTTCCAGCCCAGCTGATTCTGTAAAGCGATGGTAGTCAGCACATCTCTCCTCACACTTGTGCTTAGGTGTGTGGGGTGGTGTTGTCTTTTTCACTGGACAACTAGAAAGTGGCTCTCAGGTTACTCCTCTGATGAGCAAGTCTGCTGAGGCTGTTGCAAAGGCTGTAGTGCTACTACTGCTACAAGCCTTCTACTTCATGGCCGCTGGTGAAAGTGCACTGCTTCCCTGCCTCTGTGTTCCTCTTCCACAGTGACTGCTTTGATTGCAGTCTTGAACTCGGCTGTTCTAGACTGTGGCCCCACCTGTGTTTTTTCTAGCAGCACCAGCATACTTTAATCTACTGCTACAGAAAAAAATTGAATTATTTCTTGGATGCGTGGGGAAAAGGGAAAACAGGAGCTCAGCTGCAGGATCTCCTGTAGAAAGAGAGACATGACCAAGGCAAGCAGTGAAACTGTTGTACCAGGCAAGGGGAAATGCCGCAGGCTTATGGGAAAGCAAGAGATGCCAACACAATCTGCACCTGTATCCTGCCATGTCATCCAGCAGCCAGTGCTCACTGCAAGAGTCTGGATGCTGTGGTGGGTCAGGTACTGGCTGCTGGCTTGGGGCTTTGGAAAGCAGCAGTGAGGATGTAGAGAATAGCTAGGAGATCTTTAAGATCTAGGTGAACACCAACCAAGCCAAAAACTGCTGAGCAGGGAGAAGGGGGATGAAGTTGTGTTAATGTATTTCTTTTTAAAAAGTTTTTTTTGTTATTCTGAAGCACCCTCTGGTCCTATGTTTCAAATTGGTAGACAAGTACACGTGGGAAGGGAAGGAAGGGAATGGAACTTGAAATAGCTCCCTTATTTTCAGATGCTTTGGATGTTGTGGCAACTGAAAGAGGCAATGTGACTAAAAGCCATCAAAATCACTTTCAAGCACATGCCTTTTAATGGGATAAATGAGCAGAGTTTTTAGAATATAATGCAAAGAGGAAATCACTCTGAAATCTGGCTCACTATTAACATGGGGGGAGGGAAGACATATTAAAACTATCCTTGCGAACAGCCACCTGGGGGTGGGGATTCAATGCACGTGTAAGAAAAGAGTCCAAATCAACATTTCTTGGGACACCTTTTATTGGGTGTTGGGTTTTTTTGTTACTCCGAGTAACAGAGTCTGGCTGTTATGTGAGTAGTAGATAGCTGCTCATGCAACACTTTTGCTTACTTGCTCACATAGTTCACTTACAGAACTCATAGTTATCCAATGTGAGCAGGTACCAGGAGGCCAACCTCAACTGTGTAATCTGAAGTGGAGGGTTATAATGATGTGCCAGTGGCTCCTAGGTAGGTGTTCTTCAGTCCTTTGTTGCATTTGATATGTAAATAAATGTGTAGCCTTCAAACGGCTGCATATAGCAGCTGTTGCCCTTTTGGATGTTGTCTGAGTTGCAAATCTGCTGTCAATGCCAATGTGTGTTAGCGTTCTCGTGTAGATTCAGCAGGCTTTGGTCTGGGAAACACGCTACCTTCTCAGCACACCTTTCCTTTTCTTGGCATGCTCTTTTCTGGTAACTGTTTCTCCACCCAAATACGTAGAAATCTACAGGAACCGTTCATGCAAGCTTAGGTAGAAGTGATGTTTATTACATCCTAACTACAGGATTTTTTTTTTTTTTTTTGAATATATGACTTCTGTGGGCCTGTAGCATTCTTGCAGGCAATGTGGTATCAGCCCTTATCCCTAACTTTGATTTGTGGGTGTTGGTTTTTGTACTCCAAATGGTTCCTGGTTTGGGTTGATATCATGAACTGGGATGAACTGTTAAGTACCTGAGTGACTGCATCCTTTATAGGAAACTTTCTTGTTGCCCTTTCATATCAGCCTCTTACATTCAGTAATCAGTATATTTTGTCATCCATGAGTAGGTTTGGGTTTCATACCCAGGAGGCATTTGTTTGTGGTGACAACCTCTTTTCTATACATGTAGTAGAAGAAACAGTACAGGGTGGGGAGAGATACTGAAGGCTTCAAGTGACTTCATGTCTGGGACTGCAGTGGGAGTGTGTGGAGGGAATTCGTGATAGATTAGTGATTGGGAGTATTCTGAATGTGTGATCTCCAATGAGTTGTGATGGACTGCAAATACCTTTAGGAACATATGCAGATGGCTGCATAGCAGATACGAACTTCTCTTAGCTATGCTGTGTGTACCCACTACAACCATCCCTCAGATATCTGAAGTCCACAGCTCACTGGCTGTGAAATTCATTGTGGGACCTAGAAGAAGGGTGGAAGGACTACAAAATGTATCAGAAGAGAGCCTGAACTTTTGCCAGCTCAACAGTTGAGAGGAGGCAAAAAGAACCCAAACCACCTGGTGTTGCTGCTAAATGCTAGAGACAAGTGCCTGTGACTTCCACAGCTTTGCTACATGACTTAACTTCTGATCTAAGACAATGTCCAGTGGTGCCTTTGTGCTCTGTAAAAATCCAAACGTTGGTGGTGGTTTTGTGTGGTTGGATGTTATGAAATTAACTTGTGTCTTCATGAAACAAGAGAGCTTTCAAAGTGGTGTCCTTACCTGACTAATGAAATATGTTAACCTGCTTCAACATGGAAGTATGGTTTTATTTACAAAACAGATCTAAGCTATGCAATGCTTTGTTTCAGCTTGTCAAACTGTGGTCTTCCAGCTTCCCTGGGTTGTGTGAGCCATTGATGTGCTCACAACTGTTCTTTATGCCTTGCTGTTTGAAGTCAGCAGGCAGTCCTCTCCTGTCCTTTAGGGGGGTTGCTGTCTGTTGCAAAAGCAAAGACAGGAACAACTTATTTTCTTCCTACAGTAGGAATACTTGACTTTTTTGACATCTCATGTACCTGCATGCCAAGAGTTCCCATTAATTTGCCAGAATCAACTTGTTTAGCAGCCACCCTTCTGTTTGATTGTTCATGTTTCCATTGTGAAACTGCTATTAATTTCTCCAACAGACAGCACATTAACGTAGCTTCACAGAGGTGAGTCAAGCAATGGGTTATTGAGACTGTAATGCACAATGGATGTTAGAGCCGCAGGCTCCAGCATCCTTGGACTGAGCTGGGCACTCTCCATTGGTCCCAGTCCTTCTCCATGGCATTAGCTTCTGAGCTTTGTGGGATTAAAAGCACCGTTCTACTACATGTTGCTTGTTAAGAGATCTGTCTTCTGCTTGACAAAGAAGGTACAACACTGTCTTCTGCATTTTTGTTGCAGTGAGACCAGCTATTTTAATAGGAGCTTCACAAGTGCAGAAGATACCTTCTGGTCTTGAGATCAGGCAGGGAGCTCATCAGGTCCCTCTGGCCATATGTGATTTCCTGTGCTGGGGTAGCGGTGAATCTGAAAGTTTGCCACTGGTGATGCCAGGCTGTTGGTGCAAAGCTGCTTGGAGCTGCCCCCAGGCTTCTGCAAGGCAGGAGGTGTTGTTCTGACCTGAGGGGCAGCAGGTTTCTGATGGCAGAGCACGGAAGTGCCTGGGGTGCCCTCCTGTCAGATCACTGCTGCTGCTTCTGAAAGTCTCACCCCTCGTGGTGCCCTGGCCAGGAAGGGTCACCATGTGCATTACCCTGTTAGTATGGTCACAGGCCAACACTTCTGCAGAATGGGCAGCATGTTTAAGGCCTTTAAAAGTACTTTTAATAAGCATGAACACCACTGGATCAAATATATAAATGAGAACACCACAGAGCTTCTGACTTGCAGCAGAATTTGTCCCTCTCAGAGAAGCAGGCACTACAGGTTGTGCAAAAATGGTGGAGTGGAAGTAAAGTTATATGCTGATTTCTATACTGATGCAATTTAAAAAAAAAGTGTTTGGAGAGCGAGCAGATTGGAGACTGCACTGTAACTAGTGGAGTGACAAACCTTTGAGCTGCAATGATATTTGACACTTTTACTCTTCTGGATTTCTCATTTTGGTGGAAGTAAATGCAATCAGAAGTGATTGACAGCTGTTCCAGCAGCACTTCAACTACTTCCTAGTGTGTGGTAGAAGAGATGGTGTCTTCAGCCTTCTTACATCTAACCAATTTCAGGTGGTTGAGTTTTGGGGCAGAGGAAATTTTCATCTTGCAAGTAATAGAAAAAGTCGCCTTCAGTCTCAATGGGAAATTTTCAATGAGTAATGATGGAGCTAGTACATAAAATGTAAGAGTGGGCACCACTGACTTTTCTTCCAGAGAGCTGCGTGTATGTGTGGGGAAATCCCTTAAAAAACCCTACTGACTTGTGCAGTATGTTGGCTTGGTTCACTGTTGCTGCTTCGGTTCATGGCAAATGCACTATAGCTTTAGAAGTGAAGAGTTTGCAGCTTTTGGAAGTGTTGAAAAAGAAATACTTCTAGATTATATATCTTTAATGATCTAATTGAAGTAAATAAAGGCAGCAACTTCCTCATGAGTGTTTTCTCATTTAGGCAATGGTAAGTTTATAATCAAGTGAAGGATCACTTTAACAATAGTTTCAGGACAGTGATATCATCACATTCAAATTTTGATTAACAAGTTAATTATAGATATTGTATATTAGTTTCACTTTTCTCTTTGACATATTAAACTTGGCGAAAGAAAAATGTAGATTATAAAAAGACTGAAAATTAAAGTCTCTACTTCAGTTCCAAAATCCCATGCACAGTTACTTAAACTTAAAAAAATGCTTTTAAATAGATCTTCCCAGACTGTTAGTCTGATGCCAGATGAACAGTTCAGGGGTATTTCTATAAGGCAGCAAAAGAAAATTTTACTGTGATACAAATCCCAAATTTTGTCTGCAAAGAAGAGAAGTTAAAAACTAAAACCAACTCTCCCCAAAAAACAAAAAAAGTGACAAAACCCCCCTCTCTCCTTGTCTTTAAACCTACTGATAAGCATTTTCGTAACACTGTCTGAAAAAAAAAAATTGTGTTTGCCCATGAATTATTCTCTCATCTGAAGCCCCTGCCTTCCTCCTTGCAAAGTACTTGCTATTGAACATTTCTGTTTCTTTCTCTGAGCTGAGCAAAAAGTGAGCCAAGTAATAAGCTTCCCTCAGCGTACCTGTTTTCTAACCTTTCCGATACTGATGTTAGTAGAAAAGCAAGTGTAGGTGATACACATGGTTCTGTTGCACACTGAACTTTGTTCTTCCAGCTGCTTTGGACTGCAGCTTTTAGGCTTTCAAACTGTTGGGTGAAGCTTCATAGCTGAAGGCTTACTGCCCCAAAATAAAACTCCAAGCCTGTGAGCCAAGGTCCTGTCCTTTTTGCTCTGTAATTTCTGTTTTGTTTTCATTTCAACCCACTGTTGGAAGAAGCTGCTTTCTTCTTTTCCCCACTCTATTCTTTAATCACATCAGCTACATGGTGACACCCTTATGCTGTATTCCCTGGATGCTAGAGAGGTTCCTGGCATTTGCAGGACATGCAGCTTTCCTGGAGCTCTTGCTTCCATCAAAGAGCAGGGCAGGGGTGAGGGCAAAGAGCATCTCTTATCCTTGCCCTGTTTGCTGGGGACCAGTGTCCAGTGACATTGGTATGGAAAAGGTGTTTTATAAGCTTGAACTAAAGAGCTTTGGATCTGTGTGCATGGATTTTCTAGTTTTTGTGATATCCCGACGCCAAAGGTATAGTGCTTTCCAAATCATCTGATAGCAGAAAGCTGGAGGATACAGACTGCTACTGTACCAGCAGTGCTTGAAAGGGCATAGAGCATGGTGTGTGTGGGAAGAATCTTAAACCTACTGGAGTATGGGGAATCATTATCTGGAATTATAAAACTGCGAGTCTTTATTCCACAAAACCAGGAAGTTTTTCAGCTCACTTTGGCCTCTCTTGTTCTACTAAGAACGTGACTTTAAAAAGTTGTAGAAACACTGTAGTTGTTTGTAGGCATAAGAAATTCTTTTGGACAGTGTTGAAAATGTCACTTTAGACTTAATAGACTCCTTCACTAGCAACTTTGTGGAGGTTTTCTATGAATTCAGTCTAAAATTCCTGCTTCTATTTAATTTTAATGAAAACTAGAATTAAGTTTCTAAATAATAATTAAAAAATTCTCTACATTCAGAACTGCAAAGTAGTTTTATATTGTGGTGGTCAAACGAAGTATTCTTAACACAAAGCCTTTATATTCTGTGCTAACCCGCAGCAGGAATCATTGCACCTCTGATAAATGTCAGCATGTATATCAGCTGCACGCAAGATCCTAAATTACTAAGCCTTGATATGTTGTGGCTGTTTTGTGACTAAAGCCATAACCTATATAATACTCAGCATCCATCAACTGTTTGTGGTGTGCTAAGAATGCAAAAATCTACAAAGTTGAATACAGAGAAAGGAAGTGACCATAAGAAAGCTTACAGCTCCTCATTCTCTATCCATTACTATCAAGTCGTACTATCCTATGGTTTTAGAAGAATATCAGTTGAATTCGGGGGCAGGGGGCAATGAAATAAACTATCAACACTACAGAAGCTTCCTACAGAACTGATTGTGGGTCACATTGTTCTGCAAACTACTTTCGGAATCAAATTCAAGGGAGATCTCTTGTAGTTCTGCAGATTACCTCTCTGTTCAGAAAAAAGCATGAGCAACACTTTCCTTGTTTATGGTTTTCAAGAACTACCCTACCCTGTGTTCATAAAGCTGCTCTTCTCACCCCACTGCATGCGTTGTTGCTTAACTACCCATCAACTGGTTGTAACTAATCTCTAGCAATCAGCCTGTTATGTGATGCCTGTGTTTTTTCTTGCCAAGGTATGGAGATCACCAGAGCAGAGGTAACTATCATGCTAATGTACATTAACTTCTCCTTTATTTTTATTAGTGATTTTATTAATCTCATAGCTGTCTCTTTCTTGCCTTTGTGGCTTTGGTATATCTAACGGTGTATCTTACAGAAGTGCTGCTTTTCATTTCCTTTTGAGAGCGATCCAGATGCAGCAATGCTGGCTAAGGAAATCCTGCTGCTTGACTCTGGCTGCAGCTATAAGGGGGTCATTAACATGGTCTTTGTTCCTTTCTGCTGCTCCCCCCCACCCCGTTATTGTAATTGTCTCCTCTTTGTGTGCCTGTTAAGCAGCCCAGCCCATTGCAGCTCATCAGTGAGAAGAGCTTTATTCTTGGGAACAAGAAGACAAAAATTAGAGAGGAACTGTGGGGAAACTTAAAACACATAGGTTCCTCCTTTCTGTTTTCTTGGGGCACAGGATGTATACAGTAACTTTGGAGTGCACATGAATGTTAAGTTTGCTTCTTGCTACTAATGGTTACTTCATCAAAAAGATTGTCGAGTGCTCTAAGTACATGTGCTACCACCAAAATACATGACTCACGGAACCAGCGCTTTGTAGGCTGCAGATGCTGTGGTGCCTCCAGTTTGCACTGAAGTGGTGTGATTCACATTGCCTGTTTTGGGATCATCAAAAAGTCATTTGCATGAGCAGGGCATTTGCCTGGGTGTCCTGCAAAAGGCTGAGATATTTCAGAGATTTTTTTAAAGTGGAATCTGGGGCTGTGTGCAGATGCAAGACACTCCATAAACAAAAGTATTTGTTGGTGTGGTTTCTACTTTAGGTGAGGAATGCAATTTTTTTAAATATTCCTGAAGTGTTGTGCATTTAGAGATTCATGGCAGTGTGTCCTGCTCACAAAGAGCCCACTTGGTGTTCTGCAGCTCTTCATAGCACCTTCTACAACACTTGAGGGATATCTATGCTCCTCCGGTTGTAACATATGATACTTCATTACAGAGGTTGCCCATGTCATCCTCCCCTGCTTTCTCTGGGCTGTGCTGCAGTTGGTGGGGTTTGCCAGGGTGTGGGGACGTGGTTTCCAGCCCACAGGAGTCCTCTGGGTGGGTCTGGAGGCGAGCAGCTCTCCCTGGCACCCGCAGGCTCCGTGGGTTCGGCTGAGGCTGAGCCGTTCCTAGAGTGCAAATGCTGTATTTTGTGTGATCTGGACTGGGAGACTGCCCATTTGGCTACACCCTTCCCTCCCTCCCTCAGTGACGGCCCAAAATAAACATTGCGCAAATCGTGTGTCCCTCAAACAAGCAATCAGTGAAAATCGCTGTGCTTCCACTAAGATTAAGACTAATCAAAGTGGGCAGTGATTGCAGGAGTTGGGCTTTGCTTGGAGTTTGTTCTAATGAAGTCTTTGCTGCCCTAAAAAGGCACCTAAAGAATATGAAATGACACAACCTACAAAAACTTTACCACTAATTGCTTTTTATGTTCTTCTGCTAGACCACAATCTCTTGGTCTCATTTATTTTGGTGGAAAACCCTTCTGGTAAAGAGGAAAATTTTGTGTAGGCTAAGTAAGTAGCAGACGTTAAGTTTCTGCTGTGAGGTGAAACAAAACATCTATGGTAAATGTACTTTAAAATTGTCATAAGTGAGCAAATCTTAAAAAAAAAAAAAATCAGTAGATTCCTGTGTGGCTCTAATTAGTTTAAGGTGGAAAAATAGTTTATATTGGAAATGTATACAGTTTCATTTTATGAAGTCTAGTTTACTGTGTGAATAATTCCTTATAAATATAGCTGGTGATTTAAGAGATGACTCATTAATGGTTTAAAAGCAGTATAGTAAAAATGAAACTTGGTTGTGTGTGTGAGAGCTATTTTTGTTTGAGGGTTTTTTTTTTTTGGAAGTTATTTTGGGAGTTACTTTCAGTGGAATCCTTCTAACCGTTCCCTATAGTGTAACTGGGATTGCCCATCTTGCTGGTTGTCTCTTTGTCTTTAATGCAGTAACAGCAAACTGGGAAATGTTTATGTTGAGAAAGTATGGGCAAATGTCCAGCTTAATGGGAAGGCTGTAATGAAGCTGGTCTGAAAACTACGATAACTCTTATTATCTGTTGCAGTACAAGATCAAATGCTGTTACTGTATTGAAGTAATGATAAAAAGCCAGCATAGTGCTGACTTGTTGTATACCATCTCAGGGAGCAAGGTTGTTGGCTTGTCTGACTTAACGCATAAAGTTTTCCTTCCCTTCACGTTCTAGTGATCCTTGGCTGACCAATTCCATTATATGCAGGAAAATTCTTCTCCTTGAACATTGGTAGTAATCTTAATAAATAGAAAAAGTTCAGCTGTCATTAAGCCTGAGAAGAGCCAAAGCTCTGCTTCTTATATATGCTGTAAAACCAGCTCTTCAGAGTGAGGCTTCTTTTCATGATTAGTTACATAAATGACTCTGTTTTATTTGGCACTTTACTGAGAGTACTTGACTTAAAAGCAATATGCATATCTTCTAAAATTTGCATCAATATAGGAACAGAGTTACACTGACCAAAAAAAAATGTATTTAAATTTCAGAGAAGTGTCACTACCTGTCCATTCTTCTGCAAAGGCTTGACTATGCATGGAGTTGCAAGAAAACCAGTTAACGGAGGCTGGGTTCTGCGCTCAAGCAACATGTCTCTTAGGAATATTGTTGCCTTCACATCTTCCAATTAGCAGAACTTAATTCTAAAGATAGGCATAGAGGCTGGGCTTAAAGTAACGGGAACTCCAAATTCAGTGACACGTGGGAGGTTCTAAACCAGTCTGCTTTTCTCAGCCTTGTCTCTTCATGTGTGTGTAATCAGGTCTTGAAATCCATAGTGTCTTTCTGTTATCTAAATATGTAAATGGTTTTGGGTGAAACTCTGTCAGACCCTCTGCTCATCTGTAAAAACAAAACCAACCAAACAAAAAACGCCAAAACAACAAACCCCCACCAAAAAACTCCCACATTTTCAGAACACTTCCAATGAAGATTCAGAATATTAACAGAAGTTGTAAAATAAAACACTTGCCTGTATAACACTGCAACATTTTACTGCTGTTAGATTAGAAATATTGAGCCATGATTTATAAACAAGCTATCGACTTAATGGACACTCGGTCTGTTTGACACAGTTTTAACAGATGCAACCGTTAGTGCATTTTGTATTAAGACAGGTGGTCATCTTCAATTAACATTTGCTTTCTTTTTCTAGGCAAATTAATTAAGAATTAAGAATTTGCTTTTTGAATTACTTATGAGCTTGAGGCAAAGTGGAAAAATAGCAAGTGTGAGAATAACCTTGATTCTTTCAACTCTACGCAACTATATACCTATTTCCCCCTTAGTTCTTGTACTTTCCTGCTGCTTTTCCCTTTTGCTGCTGCTTCTCTTCCCTGAATCTTGCCTGTTCTCCCTGGTCTCTTTCCCAGCAGAGTGTGGTACTGATGAACTGGGCTCCCATGTGCCAACCCTCGTCCTGGGGGGGTAACTGGAGGGGCAGAGCATTGGGGCCAGCAGTGCTGGCAGGGGGCAGCCGTGAAGATCCGAGCTGAGGGTTAAAGGTGGCCTGGGGTGAGACAATTTGTGCTTTTTGCCTGATGGGGAGGGGTGGGGGGAGAAGGGCAAAGGTAACCACGTGCAGCACTTGAAATCAAGGTTTTTAGGTCACTGTGCGGCAACGCAATTAGCAGCAGCTTTGACGCAGAGGGCAGGTTACTCATGTCCCTCACCCCTGGGGTTCAGCTGGGTGTTTTCTTGGCGCTACTGCATCCAAAAGCTTGAGCTGGACTTTCCAAGCTGCAGCCCCGCGGATACTCACAAAGCAGACCTGCTGCACTACTTTGTTAAAATGTAACCTATGGTTTGTATACATGACCAGAGTAATGGTCCAGGAGTAGAACTACACGTAGTTGTCTCGGGAGAGAAACTGTAGTATGAGGATTAGGCCTGCATCCCACTTAGTTTAAGCAAGCACAGAAATATCTTTTAACATGGAACGGGTTTTTGTTTTATTCTGTTTTCCTTTATGCATGTTCTGTGTAATGCGTTCTCTACGAGGAAGTGTTGAAACTGAGATGTTGTTAGGCAAACATCTGTTCCTATGGAAAATTAATGGGATGTGTGTTGCTTGGCACCTTATTTATGAATGCACCCAAAAAGGTGATGCAAACATCTCCCCCACTCCTCCCCACCCTGCCAGTTGTGCTTGTTTTCTTCCTTTGCTGGCAACAGTAATTTTACACAGGTTCCTGTGCTGTCCCTATTTACTGCTGTAAGAACAGCACAGTATGCAGGTAAGTCACAAGAGACAAGGCCATACGAAGCTGTTAAAGCAGAACTGCCATCCCAATAAGGCTTCAGAGCCACGTCTGTCTGCATCTTGTGCTAGCACTCCTGCTTTCCAACCTGTTTGCTGGTGGACGCTGTCTTCTTTCCTGACTTTGTATGTACAGTGCGGGATGTAGTTGTCGTAAGTACCTGCTGGTGGAGTATCTGTAGTCTGAGGAACATACTTGGTTACCAAACAACACTTAAATTATTCATTATCTGCTAGAGTTTAAAAAGAAAAAAGTGAAGACAATCTTGAAAGTTCTGTGTGAAATTTAAGGTAATATCTCAAACTAGTGAAAACAGACGATGAAGTCAGTGTAGTTGTGAAGAGTTTCTGCACAAGCAGAAGATTCAAAGAAACTGACTAGTTAGGTTGTGTGTTGGTGTTGTGGGTGTGTTTTGTTGCATGTGTGTGGTGTGTTGGTTTTTTTTTTTCCTCTCTTCAAAATTCTATCTTCTGGCTTCAATCCTTGTAACAGTTGAACAACTTCTTTCATCAGAACATTGGAGAACACATGACAGCTAATCCTGATAGCTGCAAACTTGATCTTTGTGTTTGGAATGAGCGGTGTATACCGTAGGCTATTAATTATTACCTGCTCTGGTGTTTCTGTTCCTTGCAAACATGCTGAGGATGCTGCAAACCACATACTTACTAAATTGTAAAGTTTCTTGGTGGAATAGGCGCTGACATAACTTTAAGAAACAAGCCAGCTTTTGGGTACAGAAACTGCTTAGTACCCTTAGGTAGAACACTAGCTTGTACCTTTGTCGTATTAAAATCTTATTTTTTATTTATTGTTCTGTTTATTCCCGTGTTTCAGGTGGCTTATGGCTTCATAGTTGTTCTGTTCATTTATATATGGCGTATCCTTTTGCTAGCTTTACAATTCAAAAGTGAGCATGTGGCTATCTGACCTTGCGTTGGTTTAACTGCTTGTAGATGGCCTAAGCACAGTTTTTCTGGCATCCCTGTGCCACTAGGATGGAGGAAGAATTAATTTACATTCAGTTTTCTGTACTTTCATGGTAGCCTGTGTGTCTTTTAGTTCTTGTTGCCTTTCTCACTGTACAGCTTATTAGTGAAGTGTCAGGATACTCAGTGAGTCTGCCAGTGCTGCACAGTAAAAAATTTGCTTGAAACTACTCAAATGATACTTCAAATAAAGGACACTTGCTAATGAAAAATACAGCGAACTTGCCTAGGAGAGTGATTAGAGATGATTGCGGGTGTATAGATACTACTTGAAAGTAGGAGGTTAAGCATCATATGTATTGGTAACACGTTTTGTTTGATAACTATTTCTATTATCAAACCAGAACTACCAGATAATGTATGACTTTACAGTATTACACACTGTGGTCTAGTTTTGGAAGTATTGAATAGTATTAGAAGTGGTGGCCAAGATGATAAGACTTCTTGCTTCCTTTAGATGATTCTGTACAGACTTTCATGCACAGATGAAAGATTTCTCTGGGTTTTTTGAACAGCTGATGCTAGAGGTATTGATAAGTTTGAAAAATAGTCATAGATGGAACCTAAAATAGAAAACAAATGGGAAACGCGAGGCTTTTCACAACACTTAACTTCTTTTTTTTAAATGCAGACCCTTTATCGTTCTTGCCCATCTGAAATATTTATTTTTCACTTGCAAGAAATTAATTCAGTCCATTTGCTTTCGGTTTGTACGGCCCCAGCCCTCTTGTGCTGTTTTGGGATTTTTTCAGAGTGTCATGCACGCGTTTCCTTCCGACACCACGGGAGTAGTGCCGAGCTCCGGGGCTGCGACAGGAGCTCCGGTGAGTCACCCGGTAAAACCGAAACGGTCCCATGTGACTATTCGCACACAAGATTCAGGATCATCTATCTGTAAATAAGCGTGTGCTTGTCTACCTTGTTTTTCCTCTAAACTGCTGAAGCAGTGAAAGTGCTTTCTAGGCATGTGCCCTTGACACACAATGCTAAAAATAGGGCAGTTTGACATCATCATAAACTCACAGGCTTCCTAGTTGTCTAAAAAGACGCTCCCCTATTTAAGCAATCATTTGAATGGGCACCTTTTTTTTTTTTCCCTGAAACTGAGCAGATATGCTAAAGTACTTGGTGTCTTTTTTTCTGAGTGTGTGTGTGTTTGTGTTTTTTTTTTCTTTCTGTCTTTTTGTGCTCAACTCCAATTCATAGAGCTCTCAAATTTATTTCTTCAATATACAGGCAAATTTAAGTGTCACATCTGTTCATAATGTTCTCTGTAACTTTTCATAATCTCACTGGGAGGTGGGTTTCAGCCTTTTTAAGGTATCCGTGCTCTTTCTTTAGAATTTTGGTGCTTTTCTGATCATTTTTAAGCAGTGTTATTCTGCTCATGAGGTCATGCTGTTGTCTTTCATGCTGGTTATTGTCACTGGTACTGAAACTACTTCAGATGCAGTTGAGACCTCATTAGAAGAATAATCAGTTGTATTAGCCAAAGCTTGTCTATTTTTAAGACTGTGCTTTTGTCACACTTTTTTTTCTGAAAGAGCTGAACTAGTTAAGCAAATGAAAGCATTTCACGCTGTTTTTTTGCTTGACGTGACACCTTGTGCATCACGTGAAGATTGCCATACTTCCCTCAGATGTGTTCCTCAAAAACTTGTGCTTTGGCCAGTGTGGTTTTCTATGTTACCAAATGGCGCTTCCCCCATCGTGCGGGAAGTGATCCCTCAAAGCATAGCCTAGGACCGACTTCAGTACAAAGCCTACATTAGAGCCTGACCCAGAGGGGCGGCTTGCTGTGCTCGGAGTGGGAAGGGGGATGTTTGGAGCTGGGTGCGTGAGGCTGGGGGGAAGGGGAGGGGAAGAGAGATTTATTTTAACTAACTGCAAGCTTTATGTAGCTTCCTTCCTTGCTTCCTTTGCCCTTTGCTTTACCTTTACAGTAATTGCATACAAGAGCCTGTGCGGCTTTTAAGAAAGTTATCACTGCTTGCCCAAAAGGAATGGGTGTGGGGTTTTTTTTTCCCCCCCAAGTCCTCCCTGGGGTGCCTGTGACACGTGTGTGGCAGCGGTGTCTGGATGGCACGCGTGTGGCCAGGCTCTGGACAGGGGAGAGGGCTGGGGCTGGGCCCAGCCTGCTGCCCTGCGGAGTGGCCGCCATGACAGGAGCCGAGCGAGGACCCTGCCTTCCCCCCCAGCCCCAGGGGAGAGGAAACGCGTGGTCTGGCAGCCATGAAACCTTGAGGGCAGCGGAAATGCCGTGTGTGGGGAGGGGGACAGGATGAGCAGCAGGGTCCATGGGCCAGGGACAGGCTCTGAAAATGTGGGTTTTGGCAGGTCAGGGCTTCATTTTGTTCAGTTGGTGCCATTGCTGCTATGAGAGCAGTGGTGGGATCTTGTGGCCTCCTCGCATTGCCCCGCTGTTCCACCCGCCATTCCCATGGTGTTGTTGTAGCCTGTTTACTGCTCAGCAGATCGGCTGCTGAGGTGGGGAAGCTCCCTGTGACCCCTCTCTCCGCTCCCTCATGCAGACTGGAGGCTTCTCTCAGGTTTCTTTTTTGTAGCTGGTATTACCACAAGTCTTTCAGTTGTTTCTTGGGGGTCGTGTTTTGTGGGCTTTGGAGGGCTCTCACTGCTGGGCTGCAGACGCCTTCAAAGCAGTTCGTGTGTGTGTGTGTGTGTGTGCGTTCAAGTGGTGGCACATGGTGAGCAACCAGGGCTGTGGGGAAAGGCCCAGTAGGACTAACTGGGGAGAGGGAAGAGCTGGGAAACAGCATTTTGCAGACTTGTCTCTGCAAATATTATCTGGCTTATTCCGAACTGATTGCTCTTGCATACAAAATAGCTCTTAGTGCTTGCACTGTAACCTGCCTTATACCAACCATTAGTTGCGCAGGATTTGTTGACACCTATATCCATCAAACTCTTGAGTGACTTTCACTTTAAAATAATCCAAGATCCTTAAGAAAATTAATGTTTAGTCTCTGCACTTCATCATTCTCTATTTCTTTAGAGGCAGAACTGAGGAGTTTGCAAGCTGTGCTTAGTTTCCTTCCCAGCTTGAGCCAATATAAAGTACAAGTTACACAGCATTAAAAGACAGAGACCAGGCTGTAAAGCAGCCCAAATTAAGCTGTGTGTTTCTAAATCGTGAATAATTCTGAAAACCCCGTTGTACTAGAGAAATGCGGATCCCTGTTTTGGCACTTTTGAATCAGATACAGAAAGAGCATATGACTGGGACAAAGAAAAGAGGAAGAAGAATGTGACTTGTGCTGCATGAAAATATATATTTTGCTGTACTATTTCACGGTTCATAAGCAACAATCTAAAAAGAGAAGAAATACAGCTTTAAAAAAAAAAATCCGTGGGTGAAAGCGCTTCCTCTGTTGGGAGCCAACAGGTTGACACCCTTGCTGGGATGGCTGCACAGCTGCTTCGTAGGTGGTGCCAGGACTCACTTGGTGAGTCTCAGGGCAAGTAGCCTCCTCCAGCCGCTTGTCCCAAGGTCGTCATCTGCCATGGCTCCTGGGCTTGCCCACCACAGGCTTGGCTGGAGCTTTGGTGTGAAGCCGGGGTGCAAGGGAGTGCGGGCTGCTGCTGGTGCAGCTGCTGAGCACATCTGGGTCCTGCCTCGGACTTTCCTCCCTCCTCTCTCCTGGCGCCAAGGCAGCCTCTCCCTTCTTGCTGCTGCCGTGGCCGCTTCGCTCCGAGGTGTGTGGGCAAAGTGATGCTCTACCTGCATGCTGTGACCACGGCCACCAGGAAATCCTGAGTGGGAAGCCTTGAGGTGTGTGTTTGCACTTGAAGCGCTGTGAGCGTAGCCTCCTCGGCACGGACGAGTGTTGCAGGGCATGAGCTCATTTTCATGACACTTCACACAGCTGAGCGAGGCTCAACTGCTGCATCACATCACCAGCTTTGTGGTCTTTCTAGCTTTTCTGGGGAAGTTATTGTTGTAAACAGGCATGTGCTTCACATACACGGTTTTGTGCTGGCGTTTTTAATGAGGGAAGAACGTTACATGCTACGCCAGTAATGTGCATTGCAGGCGTTATACAGATGGCCAGATCCTCACGTGGTCTGTTTCATACCAGATTTACAACTGCATGTTCATTATTAGACTGGGAGCCGTGCACGAGTGATGTTTGTGTAGTTGCCCGCGTATTTAAAGGTTACACACATACAATTATTCTTGGTAGTGTCTAGTGGAGAGCAATTTTCTTTACCTAGCAGCTGACATTTGAAAGAAAAAAATATCCAAATAAACTTGCGGGGGGACTTTGGTTTTCTAAATCCAAATAAGTAAAACTGGATCTGCTTTTGAGGATCTGGAATACTTGCTCTTTCTGCTGAGAAGGGCAAGGGTGCTGAGCTCTTCTGCTGCCTTGTTATAGATTAAGGAATTTAACTTTTGACATCAAAGCTGGAAAACCATGCTTTTTTTTTTAATCTGATAGTTTAGTGGTTTGTAACCACTGTTACAGCACAACTTATACTTGCATGGGGTAGTTTAGAAATATACACAATGGAGCATTTATTCAGTTTTTATTATTATTGGCCAGTGTGAAGAGGTGATGGTATTTTAGATGAGAAAATATAATATTTCATCCTCTCCATGCACAATTTACCAGTTGGAATTTTGTAATTATGGCTCTAGTTAAGCTTGTAGTTGGTAACTCCAGAACTTGAACCATTTGTCTCTCTTTAATGTTAGAGAAGGAGTGTTTAATTTTAACGGTTTACAGTGACCGATGTCTGCTCTTTCCTCATGGTGTAACAAATGAAGGACAAACATACAGATGGTTTCCTGCCTGGAATGCTTGTAGCGCTTCTTGGGGGTGATGGGCTGATGACGTGTCCTTATATACGGCAGTTTAAACTTTCGTAGCTTTAAAGCTGGAATTGCAAGTTTTTCCCAGAGTTTTCTAAGCAAATTTAATAATAACGACTTTATTTTTCAAAGCTGATTACAGTTAAGCATGAGGGGGTTTGTAGTTCCTGGTAGTGTATCTCAGTGCGTCTCTGTTACAAACTCAGGTTGCTTTCTGTTGCACTCATGATATTGCCATAGACGGTAAGATGTTCTCATGTTGTCACTAGCTGGTCTGCAGTGCTCCGAGTGCTGAGTTTTTTATGGTCAATTGCCATATTTATAGACATTTTTTAAAAGGGCAGAAAATTAATTTAAATTTTAAAAAAAGGCAAGCCTACAACTCCTAATTCAAACCTTTGTTATTCTTTACTGTTTACGGCTGTCATAAACTCTGTGTAACCTTAGCATTCACCAGACCTAGACTTTGTTTTCCCTTTTTCTTCAAATCACTGTATACCTACTTGATACTTTTTTTTTATACAGTACTTTTAATCTCCATTTAAGAGTGCAATAGAAAGTAGATTTTGAAAAACTGGAGGGGAGGAAAATGTCTAACTTCTGGTAACTTTTCCCTTATCTATTTTGTATTTTAACTGCAAGTGTTTACAGAGCTGTCTGCATTCATACACGTCTGCTCCCCCAGTACGTGAACTGTGTAATAGATGGATGATAACATTCTGTGCCGATGCATTCACATACAGATTTATATTAATAAGTCATGTTTTACTTTACATCCCAGTTTCTGTCTTTTAATGCTGTATAACTTGTACTTTATAGTTGGTTCAAACTGCGAATGAAACTGAAGAGCTTGCAAACACCTTGGTACTGTTTCTAAAGCAATAGAGAATGATGAAGAGCAGAGTCTAAACGTACACTTTCTGAAGTATCTTGCATGATTTTTAAAAGTGAAATTTATTCAAGGATTTGATGGATATAGACTTACACTAAACCAGTTACTGGTGTATCAAATTATATTTGTAGAAACAAGAGTTCTAGCAGGTGGTATTTTCCCAGTGCTGAGCGGAATGGCTGTAGGTATCTCCATTTGTTTCACGCTGCCATGTCCTTTGAGATGAACATCCCCCCCTCAGCTAGACCTGGCACACTAGTCTCTTTAGCCAAGTGTCTCTCTGGAGCCCTGGGCTTGGTCTTCGTATGCTGTTGTAAGAAGTATGTGGACCACTCTGAGGGCATTTCCGGCAGGGGAAATGAAAACTCAGCTGAAACGTGACCTCCAAGAGACACCTGAGGTCATTAAGTCTTTTTGTTGTCTTATGTGAAGATGAAAATCTTCGAGTGTATAAAATGTGTTGGTATCTGCTGTAGACAAGTGAAATGGCAGAAGTAATGTTAAATAAGCATAAAATCCGTGATGATATGGGAAGGGTATATCTCATGGTGAGTGTCTAAAAGTCACTTGTACCTAAAAAATCTCCAGTGGTTCAAATTCAAACACTGGCTTGAAATTACTGTGGTGTAGCTGATTGTAGCTTGTGTTGGGTAAAATGACTTGTTTAGATCTGGAATAGCTCTGGTGATGGTGACTTGTAGAACTGGCTGCTTCCAGAATTTGAGGGGGACACACCAAAAGTCAAACCCAACTTCAGTCAAGGATCTAATTCGTCAGACCAATCTTGGCTCTGAAACCAGGTAGCCATGGCTGTCAGGGAACAAGTTCTAGGCTTGGTCTTCCAGCTGCAGTCTTACTGTGGTATGAACACTGGTGGTTGAATTGACTGGACTTCAGCAAATACAGGAGATCATTAAAAACGCTTGAACTTTAAGTCAAAGCTCTTTCTATGCAACTTTCAGTGTGTCTGTATTGACATTGTCCTATTTGAGGCACTGAGGGTGAAAAAAAACCACTGCAGACGCCCCAGTACTAGGATAAGGGAGCACACGTACAGGGTGTGTGCGTGGACAAAGTACGGAGTTCAGATCTTGGAGTAACGGGGTTTCCGTATATTTGCCTGGCAGTGCATGGGTCTACTGTACATCTCTTTCTGCATTAGTCATTCTTTATGTTTCTGTCATGTTGTAAAACTTTTCCTGGGAGACCTGCTTCAACTGTTGACTTGAGTTCTAGCCATGTTTTTTCTACTTTGAGGAGTATTTAATTTTGAATATATTTAGGAAACCAGCATGAGCTGTATTTGTCAAGTAGTCTAAGCCTATGATAAGATGCCGAATTCAGTAAACAATATTCCTTATATCTTACCAGACTGAGATGTCACTTATTAAATGAGCCAGTTGTGAGTGAAGTGAACATTATTCATCTTACACTAATGCTATGCAGAGTTCTTTGAGATGTGTGTGCTGTGCACACATCCCACAACCTATATTTTTATGCCTGAAGCAGCTTCTCATATGAGCTTGCTCTTCCATGCTCTGAGTCCTACTATCCTGAAAGTGGGTGGGATATGAATGAATATGTATAATATCTTGTGTGTGTATATATATATATATGCATATATACAAAGAAATATATGTAAAAGAAAGGTATTAAAACTTAAAAAAAGGGTAGTAGTCAGTTGCACATATTCAAGCACAAGCAGATACAATCCACATCTATAGCAGCAGGAGTGAAGACCTACTCAGGAGTGTGGAGAGAAATAGGGGTGCTGGGTCACCTTTGTGAATGAATCTATTAAATCATCCTGAGGATGGATTTGCTGAGACTTCTGTCTGTCAACTGCAGAAACCAGCTTGAAAGTTTTTCTAAGTGGTTTCTAGGAGAATGTACTAACATGCTTAGCATAACAACTATATTTGTACTTGTGAGGTATTTCTGTTTTCATTCTCACATGGTACAACTGGAGGTGAGCAAACCACTATCTTCATATTCTTCTTGTTAAAGCCCGCTTTTAGCATTTCTCTTGTGATGAAAATCCAGCTGAAGGCATTGGTACCTGCACCTTAACAAACAGATCAGGGGAAGTGGGTACTGTTTATTTGTTAGCTTTTTACAAAAATTAAGGACTGATTATTGATGTAACACGTATTCACAGATGTAGTCAAAGTGTAGATAAATCAGGCTTTCGTTTTTCCAGAATTTGAACAGAGATTTGAGTTGTTCCTGATTTCTTGTCTGAAGGTATAAAAATATCACAACCACTGAAGCTTTTAATTGTAGTTTTAATGCAGGCAAAACAGTGAGGAATGTAATCTCACACAGGTGTCATTGTCCAGGCACTCAAGTTCTCTATCAGTGCCACGTGAGCATTTCTTCCTGTCTTCTCCAGCTAGACATCAAAAATAACCCACCAACTTACTGAGCTACCTTTGCTTTTTTACTTTAAAAAACAAAAAGGGGGTGTGAGGAGAGAAGAGAGAGGAGAGGGGTGAGTGATTTCTGATTTCCTTACCCATCCAAAACCCCATTGCTATCTTTTAACTGCTCATTATTGCTTGGGTATCTCACATTAGATCCCTGCAAGAACTACCCCCTCTTCTTCTTGTAAATATAGAGAGGAAAAATATGATGCCCCTAAATTTTAGGCAAGACTTAGAAAAGGAAAACAAACACAATGGCCCCCCAGAAAAAAAACAACAAACAACCAAACCAAAAAACCCCAAAAAAACAACAACAAAACCCACAACAAAAATGCACTATGGTTAGTATTGCGATGAGCCCAAGGGCATGATTGCCAGAATGGAGGAGCTGGTCCATCAGTCACCAGAAGGCTGGTCTTTTTCCCATCTAGAAACAGGTTGGTGCCATTTTTGTGTCTGTCCGTCCCTGTGATGATTCTTCTGAAACAGGCAAGAAAAAACAAAACCCAGAAGACAAGTTGAAAGTGAAATCTTTTTGTCTCTGAGCACGAAGAAATGAGCCTAAAATGAAACCTTTTTATAAGTTTAACCTCAGAAGACTCCAATTGACTGAAATTGAATATCAAAGACTGTATATAGAAATGGCTGCCAGAAAAAGGAGGGTCCAAGCTAATTTTTAAAAGTTAAATTTATCTGTGATAATGCTTGGTGTACTTTAGGAGCAGCTCTGTGGCAGTCACTGCTGATCCAGGTTAAGGGATGTCCTGCACTGTATGGGTGGGAGACAATACAAGGGATGAAGGTGATGTGTCTCCTTGTCACCACCTATCTATATTTCGAGAGTGTCAACCCCAGGGCGATTCCATTATCATATTGGAAAGCATGAGAGCCTTTATTAAACATAAAGAGGACACACCCTGTGCATGTTGTAGTGTGCAGAGGCAAAGCATGTCTGCCTTAATTGCACTTTTGTTCCTGAACCTCCCAGAAACCAGGCTGGAGGGTGATAAGAGGAATGTCTGGGTTGGTTTTCCGCCCCCCCCGCTTCTTCTAGGAAAAGGTAATATCATCACCAAAATATATTTAACTACCTGCTTCTTTCTTGTGAAAGCTCATGGTTGCAGATAAGGTTACAAGCAGAAGTCTTCCCGCATACCGGCTGGGGGTAACAGCAGATAACTTGGAGCCCGCAGCTAAGATGAGCGTGTTGGAGTGTCTGTTTACAAATCAAATATTGGCCTGGCATGGCCTGCCCTGGCAGCACAGCCCTGTGCCCGCGCTAAAATTAAAGAGGAGGCTGAAAAGGGAGACATTCCTCATGTTCTGGGCTGGTCTCGCTGGTTCAACGGCGCGTACCGCTTCTGCACTGCCGGCCTGGTCGCCAGCACAGTCACAGTGGCACATTGTGCGCTGGTGGGTAAGAGCTCAACAATAAGGGGCTGGAAAAGACCGCTTTCCATAGAGAGGTTTTTAGAAGGCTGATTATTACCAAAATTATTTCACAAAGCTATATAATCTGAAAAGCAACTGAAGTGACTGCCCTTGATCTGCTGCCAGACCTCATAGGGGTATTGCTTTCCACAGGCTGCTGCAGTACACTCGGCCGTGTTACCCCATCTCATAAATTTATTTTTTTCTCTGCCATAGCTGAGCTTACTATTTATGCACATTTGAAAGTTAAGCATGCTCTTGGGTAAGCAGAGGGAAAAGTGATTTTACTGTTGCTATGTGAAAGAATGGCTAAGCGCTTGCATGTATTTTTGGGGTGGTACAGAGTGTTTAGATTTCAAATTCTCACAAAGGGTGCTTAGGTTTCTAACCCAGCTTCTGGCGCTGGCAACAGCTCTTCTAGTGTTGTTGTCTCTGCTGCCAGGGAGGGGGCAAGATGGTAGCCTCTTAGTGTGAACCTCTCAAACTCATTTAAAGTCAAAAACCTTAAAAAATGCTGGTAAAAGGTCCCCAAAGCAGTGGACTTATCTTTTAAAGTTAAAAAAAAATCACATCTTCAGCTTCTCCTCACACCTTGCCATTCCTAGCAGTAAGTCTGCGGGAAGGTGTTGTTAGTGGAGCTTCCAGGAGCTCCGCTGGCTCAAAGGCCTGTTCTTCAGGTTCAGTGTCCATATTTTATTTAGAGCTACTGACACATCCTCGTTGCTTATTGGGAAGTTTACTTCTAGCTTCACATGGGGAAAGAGTGGTTTGGATTCCTGTGTTTGTTTTCTCGGCATTTCAAATATTTCTCATCTCCTCTGGGACGCTGTGCTGTATGCGTCTTGTGTTTGTTATTCATAATTTAAGAACCTGTCTTTATAGTAGATAGAACATGTGCAATGGGCCCATCTTTATTCAGTCAGCTGTTTTCTGAAGAGCATCCTGGAGTAATCTCTGTGCTGAGCACAGCTCTGCAATGCTTTGTCAGAGGCGCTTGTCTGTCATGCTTCTGACTTCCCCCCCCCCCTCCGCTTCCTTTCGGGTATCTGCGTGATGCAAACAATGCTATCAGTGTTTTATGTCTCATGCTTCAAGGCTTTTTGTATATGATTGCTTCCATATGCTGAGCTGTTTCCACCTCTCTGAAAACGAGCACTGGTGTGTGTGTATGGTGGTATTTGGTTATTAAGAGAATGTGTATTAGTTGATTTGTGAGGCTTCTGCTACTACTTGTCTCCTTATCTTTCATATATGTTCATCCTTTGTTCCCTTACACCCAGGAGTTGCTCTTGCACGGTCACCAACCTGGGATCCTGATCCTCCTATCTGCTCCCTTCACTGACCTGGTTGAGATACAGCTTGTCCCTAAGTGCTGTTGTCTGGATTTTTTGGAGAGCTTGCTTTGATGATGCCCCTTACTTTTTAGGAGCAACCCCAGTCCTTATCACTTCCACAGTAGCTGGTCAGTCCCCCAATAACCTTTCCTACATGGTGCAGATGCAGTTCCCTGTGAAATCCTGGATGCTCCCACCTCACTCTTCATCCCCATTCCCAGAAGATGAGGCAGTGGTTTGGCCGCTGGTCCCTGGGTTGCTCTGACCTCCCCACCTCCCAGCTGGGCTACTCTTCCGTCAGCACTCAGCTGCCTGTTCTCCCTTTCTAGGGCCAAGCAGTAAGCAGGGGCCCACTCCAGGCTTTTGGAGCAGGTCAGGCTGGCTGGGGACAACAGTGAATTTCAGCCAAAATATCACATGGACGTGTCCATTTCATGCACGTGTCCATTCTATGCCCCGACTTCCCCAAGTGGCTGTTGCACTCATTGACTACACCTTGCAAGCCCTTTGAGGCAGGGACCACCCTGGTTTGTCGCTGCTTTTGTTATGCACAGCCACTGTTTAATGCAAGAGGTGTGTGCTGCTAATGCTTTGAAATCAATTTTCTCCCTGCTCTAGGAGTCCTCAACTACCGCGCTCTGCATCTTGCTATGCTCAGCTCCGAATAGCACAAGTTTCATTCTCATCCAGATGCTATGAGCAGGGATTTAAGAGCTGTGCCTCCCTAAATATTCAGCAGGCGAATAAGTAAGATTTCTTAGCTCCTCTTGCACCACCTCCTCTTTCTTCCCATGTCAATAGCAAAGCACTGAAGTACTCCTTCCCTCTGTGCCTAAAAATCTAGTTCCCCTTCTGTTGGGCTGAGTATTTTGCTATGAATCAGTGAAAAATCAGAATGAAGTGTACATTCATACAGGCGTATACTGGGGATTTACACTCCCACTTCCCTTATTTTAAACAGTGCTGGCTTTTTAAATGTCAAAAAAATTAAATTTTAAGCTTCTTAAAGAGAATGAGTTGTTTTGACAGGAGGAGGTAGTTTATTGTATAGTTAGTTGTATGCCATTTACCAGTTTCACACTTCTTGGTGCCCTGAAGTATTGTTCACCTTTACTTTTGATTTGTTACAACTACAGATGTTTTTGATTCATGTTTAGGGAACTATTGCTGCAGAGAGTTGAAGTACTTGAAGTGGAGATAGCTCATGGAGCTGCTTACAGAGCAGCAGTGAAACAGGATGGGAACCTCTTATCCAAATACTGGCAGTGCCTGTTCCAGAGCATAAAAAAGAAGTTGCATTGAAATAGAGTGTCCAGGTTTCTGCAAAATAAGTGTTTCAGCCTAGCACCTGATGTTACCAAACTGCTCAGATGCTACCACAAGGTTGACTTTGCAAAGGACAGCTCTAATGGCTTTTTTAGTTGCTAAAGCCTGATGTCTTGAGCAGAGTGGGTTATTTAGTTGAATTGAAAGCTTGGCTACAAAATAAGGCAGAGACCCATGTCTAAACTTTCCTGTGTGGCCATTTGAGCCAGGTAGAATAGAGAAGACCTCTGCTGTGCTGTATTTGATTTGTAGAATGGAATAATAGATTCTTTTTGGTTGGAAAAGACCTCTTAAGATCATTGAGTCCAACCATTAACCTGACACTGCCAAGTCTACCTGTAAACCATGTCCCTAAGGACCTCATCCAGGTGTCTTCTAAACATCTTCAGGGATGGTGACTCTACCACTTCCCTGGGCAGCCTGTTCCAATGCCTGACAACCTTAAGGTGAAGTTATTTTTCCTGATATCCAATCTAAACCTCCCCTGGTGCAATGTGAGGTGGTTCCCTCTTGTTCTATCAATTGTTACTTGGGAAAACAGACTGACATTCACTTCACTGCAACCTCCTTGTTCTTCTTGTGCTTTTCGTAAGTAGGCCTGAGGATTAACAGATGATTTAATGATCTTCCAGGCAACCAGTTCTCTTTGAATAAAAGAACAACAATCAACCCCAAAACATATACCATCCATATTAGTTGGCAGGCCCTCTTTCCCTGTACGAATCCTGGTGCTTGTGAGGAATAAGGGTATTTAAGCTTTCAGGTCTATGCAACTGTAGGACATTAATTACTGCAAAGCTTGTAGAATGATGTAAACTTGCCTCCTTGATGATTGCACCTCTTTTCTAAGAGGGAAAACATTCTAATTTTATTAGTAATGAGACTGTACTCTCTGAGTTGGAGAGCTTGCTGGTTACTGAACACATCCTGCAAGGCTGAGAATGGAAAACTCTTCCACCTTTCTTTGTAGAAGGCTCTGAATGCAAGTAGATGGAAGCAGAGATTGCTCTTGAACCACATTAGGTATAGCTAACTCATTTAACTATGGCCGTTTTCCTTGAATTGTTCCAGTCATTGTACTTGTCATTCAATTGCTCCTTCAAAATTGACACTTAAAAGTAACGTATAGTCTGCAAGATGTCAGCTAACACTCAGCATTCACACTCTGAATTGTTTTGCTTGGGTATATATAGGTCAGATGGTATTAGCATAGTGCATCTCTTGGAATCCTAATTTCTAGTTTAGATAATCACATTCAGAAGTTTGTGGGGTTTTTTTGTAAATATCCTCCTAAACCTTACCTCTCAGATTAGTGCATCAGTTGGCCATAATGCTGGGATATTTTAAACTATGTTTGAAAATCTCATGGATCTTGGTAAATCTGTGTTAAACAGAATTTCTCTTTAACTTTTTTTAATGGCTTGGTTTTGAGTGTTTTGAATATGTATATTTTTATTTTTATGACTATCTGAATGATTAGGCAACTGCTAGATAATGTGCTTTACCACAGAAATTTTCTACATTCAAAATTCCTGTGATTCCCCTTTGCTCCAAGATTCATGTTTCTGCAACTTTGGCAGCACTTCATTGTTGTTCTTTGCGAAGGTATCATATCTGTAGAGACCTTTACTGTAGATTTTATTTTAATCTGATTCTGCAGCTCAAAGTTATTCAAACACTTGAAGGTGTTCTTGTTTTCCCAGGAACTCTCCTCCTTGCTGTAAACTGTATATAACTTGTATTTTTGTCTGACCCCAGGCTTGGATTCTTGAATCCCACTAAAACCTTCTCTACTTCTTTTAGCACCCAGTCCCCCCAGCAGGGACTAGATAAGGTTGTACCCTTTCTTCCCCCCGACCTGAGATCAGCCATACAAAACAGGAGAGGTGGGTTGAGAAAGTCGTCTTTAGCTGTTGGGATGACTTTAGCAAGTTCAGGTGTAGCTGTAACAACCACCCAAGTGACTGAGCTGCCCTGTGTGCTGTGCCACTGCTGTTGACACCCTGTGTTCAGGTACAGGATTTTTGCCATGCCAGCAGAATAACTGAGGGGGGAAGTAGGTGACATACACTGACAGCTTGAGGGGAGTTCCATATGAGAATATCTAGCAACCCAGCCCATGTGTCTGTAAGTCTCAAGGGCAGATGACAATTCCTCCTCTTCAGTAGTCTCTTGTGCTTCAGAGACTCGTCGTTTAGAGGTCAAATCTTCTCTTAAATGTCTGGTCCACAATAGTGCTGTTCCTTAGGTAGGACTGCTGGGAAGCCAAAGGCATGGTATGTGCTTACGGATGACCAATTTAAAGAAAGGGAAGGGGGATCTTGTAATTATAACTCAAGTAAAATGCCTAAATATTTGTATAGTTTTCCCTAGTTATAAAGAGATCTAAGATATTCATGGAGTGGTTGTTAAGGACTTATCTTTTTTTCCTGAAAGCTTGTCATCTTGAGTCTTGTGCACAATAGAGGGAACGTCTCGGATGTGATCTCCATCTGAGTTCTAATATACTTTATTTTTATCTATGCTAATCTGTGAACTAAATCCATTTTGTGAGATTTTCCTCTATGATTCCCTCTATCGTTTTTAGATAGTTATAAGCAGATCCTAGAGGAAGTGCTTAATGGTAGAATGTGGGACAATCTTCCCAGGAAAGGTTTCTCTGGTATCAAGCACTGACTTGGCTCTGTTTCTGCAGTGCCCCAGCATACCTGTACCAGAAGGAACATTTTTTTCATACGTGTGGACTCTTAATGAAGTTACTCCTGTGTTCTTGTTGAGAGATTTCTTAGAACTTGTACTTGCTGATTGGTTCCAAAAGATGATTAAAAAAAAATTGATTTTTTTTAGTCTGACATATTTCTGTTATATTTGCAGATTTCCAACTTCACAGAAGGCTTTTTTTTTTTTTTTTTTTATATTTAAATATTTTCAATTTCAAAGAAGGTTTTTTTTTTTTTTCCCTTTTTAATAGCTACAGAAAATAGCTTTCAAAAGTGCCTTTCACACACACATGCGTGCACACACACAGAGGGAAAAGTGTATAGGAGAAATACAATTATCCCTGATAAATCTTCCAATTAAATAGAACACATTTTCTGTAATGATATTGAGTTAATGAAATTGGGAGGACTGAAAGGTTTAGGGGGGAAAGGAAAAATGTAACCGTTTCCTTTCTGATTTTTGTGGCACTGAGCGGGGTGTTGCAGGTTGCACGGTGGGGCTGAGCCGCAGCCTCCCTCACAGAGCCCAGTGCTGGATGCCTCCACGGGAAGGTGTTGAAACTGCCAATAAAGCACCAATTGTATTTCAATAATAGTACTGCGAGTAAAGCAGAAAATTCCTCCTTTATCCCAGCATATTTTCCAAACATTCTTTTAAGATTTGCTGGCTCCCTTGCTTTTGTGTAGTCTATCATTTAATCGAAGTTGGGCAACGGATGTTCGCTGGATAGTAATGCTTTTATAGGTTTGGTGTGCGTGGTGTGTTGTTTTTTTTTCCCCCTTTGGCAAACTACAAATGAGATCGCGGAAGCGGCGGAGAGTGTTTCTACTTAAACTAGCCGCCTCGATGCGAGAGCAGGCAGATGAACACGGGCGAGTGTTGCTGCTGCTTCCCACCACGTTTCACAACACCCATCTGCCAGCCCGGCATGTGATCCTTCCCTCACGCCAAGCCGCAGAAATGTCCTGGTAGCCCGTCTGCCCGAGGAGGAGGAAGAGGGGGCCCCAGCAGCGCCCACGAGGAGACCCTGGGAACGGGGATTAGCTCCGTAAAACAGCAGTCACTGCCTTTAAGGACCGATCCGTGTGACAGTGCTTTTTAATCCTCTAGAAATAAGGATGGGTAGTGAATCGGGAGTGTTTGAGTTAGTGTTAACCTGGTTAGTAAACTCCAACACTATCCGAAACTGCTCTTGAATTTACACCTTTAGGGTGAGGAGAAGGGAGATTAATGAATAACAGATATTGTGTGGTGCTTAATTGCATTCAGAAAGTGTCGCACAAATGCTTGTTTCTCTGTTTTCAAACTAGTTTTCATTTAATTTAGATGAAGCATGAATAGAAGCTGCCAATTTGGCCATCTCTACATGATTCGTTATTTCGTAATACCTGTATCATATTCCCTCTCGCTCCTTTCCAAACTGAATTATCCTGCTTCCTTTAATCTTTTTGTGAAGGAGGCCACCCATGCATCTAATAAGGGGTTTCTTTAACCTTTCTATAAACATTTCTCAAGTACTTTTTTTTTCTTTTAAAGTCTTTGAGACCATTTAATGCCATTTGTCAGCTTTGATGCTATGATTTTTTTTATTTTTTTTACTTTTTTATCCCATACCTCAGTGTAATGCACACTAATCTTTCCTCCCTATCACACATTCAGGAGACTATTTCCAGTTCAGGGTGTAATGTGGGAACATGAAAGTACACAAGACTTTTTGCCTGCTGCATTCAGTACCTGGGCCAGCTTTGTAGCCCAAAAATTTCTTTTGAAATTTCTTATATTTTTCAGAGCTTCACTAGAATATTTTCTTAGTGAATTTTCCTATCATATGAAACATTATTTAAAAAAAGGAGGGAGAGAGAGTTCTGATTCTGATCTTCATCTGTAATGATTTACCAAGTTGCTCACGCTTGGTGGATTCCACTTAATTTTTTCTTTAGAAGCTAACCTCCTTCCATCTGTAAATTATGTTAATTATAGTTTATGTGATTTTTTTTTTTTTTTTAACTTCGTAGATTTAAGGCAGGTCCTTTTAAATGTTGTTCTTGAATACTACTGTGGTTTTAAGGCGTTTAGTGCTCTCTTTCCACTACCTTCTTATTTTATATACATGAAGGGGGTGTGTGTGTATTCGTGTGTAATATAGATATATATATCTATATCACACACAAATTTAAATGGTCCAGCAGTATTATCTGGAAATACTTAACCACATGTGGTATGTGGAGTTGATTACAATAGTTGTACTCATGGTTGCTTGTGAATACTCTCTACCTGGGACCTATTTTTCAGTTACTTTCCATCTTGGGCTTAATTTGAAACACCAAAGTTGAAACAGTCCACATCATCTCTTCCTTATTTTTTTAACAGAGCATTTCATGTGTTCCGTAACGAGAACGAGGTAAATAGAGACCCGGTGTTTGCTCTTAGCATTGTAGGGAGGGACACCGTCTCGGGCCAGAGGGTGGTTTTGCTGTCGGCTGACAAGTCCGGTGTGTGCAGTGAGGATGACTTGTCTGTAAGAGTTGTGCCCCACTTACTTACCACACACTTTCTTAATTTTGCAGCAAGTCAAGGACTTTCAGGAAGACAAACCCCTTTGGTTAGGGGAATCAAATGCTGCCATGGCAAATGGAAATCTACATGTTCTGATCTCTAGTGCTGGGCAAACTATTTAAGTAGAAGTTGCCAGTAGTCGCTAGCGGTGTGCTTTGTCTTCAGTTCGTATTGTGACAAGGCTCAGGTCTCTCTTTTGCAGAAGTGTCGTGTTCTCCTTGCTACCGAAAGTGGCTTTGAAGCTGCACTTTGAACACAGAGACGTGCTGAGTGCTGTGGAAAATCAAGCCCTCGGTGTCCAAATTGGTCACTCAATTAGTAGTTATTTGACAATTTTGGCTTTGTTCTTTGTGGTTCAGCTTTACATTCTTAAAACCCTGGTAATGCCACCTAAACAGAATTGTATTATAGGGTAAACTTATTAATAGTTTTGAACATTTGGCTATAACTGTAAGTTCCCAGGAGAAGAATTCACTCCAGGGTTTGTATGGGATGTGGTAAATAAGCCAGAGTTATTGTTTTCAGGCGCTGCCTTTCTGGTGTGTGCAAACAATGACTTCAGCAGCTTCCAGACTTATTTTTCTGATTCTTCCAGACTATGGTCATGGTTTCATGAGACAGTAAACTGGGTATTGGAGGGCTTACAAGATGAAAAACACCATCACCACATGTGGCAATGCACTGAGCCATTGCAAACTGGTGTTGCCTATTCATATGCCTTCATAACGTTTTGGAGGAACAACCTTGTCCCGGCAGAATGTGTGCCGGTTTGGGTACTCCATGTCCATGCTGCTCTGCCTTTACAAGGCACCAACGTGCTCTGACCTTCTTTTTGGTAAAAACGGGTGAATTTGTTGTGCCTGGGCTCTGGCTGGTTGGCAGTGGGTCTGGACAGGCTGCCTGGGATGGGAGGTGTGCTGGATGACCTGGCACTGAGCTCACTCATCCACCATGGCCTCCACACAGGCGTTGCAGTGTTATCCAGTGACGTCTTTCAAAAAGCACTGCTTCCTCAGGGATTTATTAGGGACTTCTTCATATTTAATTTTCCTTGTAAAGCCAAAGCCAGCCCCCTTGTTTGGGATGCAATTTTTACCAGCAAAAAGATTAAGCCAAACTGAAGGCACTTTCAAGAGCCTTTTTGCCCTTGTCAGTCGTTGGCAGGTGGTGGGCCTGCAGCAGAAATGGTGGCTCTGCTGAGGTCCTGTTTTACACATTGAAGTCACAAGTTGCTAGCCCTGCTCGTGCTGTGCTGCAAATTGTAGCACACCAGGGCCTGGTGAGTGTCACATCAGGCTACTTGTGCTACATAAATATAATTAATCTGAAATTGCCCTTTTTTTGGTAGACTTAAATATACCAACAGAGTACTCCAAGTGTGCATGTGGCATTAGTGGATCAGCCAGGCTTGACATCTGGAGTGATATCAGCGTTGCTCTGCACTCCCACCCTCTCCTTACCTGGCTCTTTTGTTTCCTTTTACCCCGTCTCTCTTCTTTTAAATCAAAAAGCCACCTGCACCAGCAACTTCTTTACTTTCCTCATGTTGTTGCCTTTTTTTTTTTTTCCCTTTATTCTTCCTTTCTTGTTAAATCACCTGAAACAGTCTCTGAAGCCAGACATTTCCACGTGGTCTCTCACTGAATGACCATAATCCTCCTGTCTCTTTTTCTGCCTCCACTATCTGTGATTTCAATTGTATTGTCTAATTTTAACTCCCAGTCAACATGATGGGTGTCATGGAAGCAAAGGTGGTGGTTTAATGGATTTGCTCTACATGCGTGGAGAAAATAACTTCAGGTTCTACCACTGTGGAGTTCCCATCGTTAAGTGTGCGTGTGAGAAAGAAACAATATGGATAACTGCTTATGGACCAGATGTCTTAAGACTGATTCGCTTATGGTGTAGGGCAGGAATCCTACAGCACCATAAGATGATGTGTATGAAGTAGTCTGTTCTGAAAGTATAGGAAACAACTGCTCTGGTTTGTTCAAAGGTGCTACTTCTAAACCTGTGAAATCTGCTTTGAAAACCAGGATATTTTAGTGTGTGTTTCAAGCTCTTGGCTCGACTGAAGAGTAATGTTTCGTTGTTTCTATTTTCCTTTGTAAAGCAGCCTCGATTTGTGGGGCTTGGTGTAGGGTAATGCTGTTTATAATGAAGTCAGAATTGGCTTTTAGAGCCCAATGAATGAAAGTCCACAGTATAAGACTGCAGCTTTTTGTGAGAGAGACATCTGTGCTATAACAAGAGCAGGAGACCCAATTTAGACAACTGCTAGAAGGGGAGCTCAAGAGAAGGAAAGACTTTTTTTTTTTTTCTAGCTTAGATTAAATATTTGTACAAATAAACTTTTCTTTTCAGCTGCTCATCAGAATTGCTGCTGCACCACCAACTTGGCTTTGAATTTTGTTCTGATTGCCCAACAAGGCTGTACACGAAGAGTGTTACGGAAGAGCAGCTTAAACAAAACATGTTTGTTTTGCAGCAGAACTAGAGGCTTTGGGCTAGAGAAAAAAAATTTGGGGAGAGGGAAAAGACAGTGCAAAGAGAAACATGAACAAATGAAGGATGTGAATAGAAACTGACAGTTGCAGTAAATACTTGAGAAGCAAGAAACACATGCAGGAGTTGAGTTCTGTGTTTTGAAAGTGAGCTATGATAGAGGATCTGGCTTTGAACACATTTGCAACGACTTCTCCCAAATGCATCAGCTGGTTGAGTTAAGCGTTCTCCCTGTAAGAAGGTTGCTCCTCACATGCGTACATCAGCAACTGCTCCTAATACTTTTTCAGTAGTGCATTTTAAACACAGCCTAGTTAAAAGGCTGCCCCTGTGGTGTTGATCTTGTTTAAAACCTTGCTGTATGAGGCTGATGGTGATGAAAATACAAGTGTCTACTGAGGACAGTGCTGTGGAGAGCAAGTGTTTTCGACCCAAGATGATTGCTTCTCATTTCTGTTAAAGAAAGGGCCAATCCTTTGAGGAAACTTCTCACAAATCTGTTTGGTAAAGCAACTCTCTTAAGAATACGGGAACTAAAATCACTTGGATTAAAGCCTAGGTGGACACAGTCTCTGACTGAGATGGCTCAGAAAAGGATTAAGGAGCAGCTTAAGTGGACAACTTCTGGTGAAGAGGAGTGGGGTGCTAAATGGGCTGTTCTCGGCTATTCCTCAGCATTAATGCCAAAGGAACCTTTTGGTCCCTAGGCTCCTTGGAGCAGCTGAGAGGTTTCTGATGGCTGATCAGAAATACGCTGAAAGTTAATTTATAGAGAGAGTCTCTCTTTAAAAAGTTGTGTGAATTCAGCTTTAAAACATTATTTTTCTTGGTGAAGCTGGTGACTTTAATATGTGGGTCTTCATGTAAAGGTGTTCTTATACAAGAACATCAATTTAATATGGAAATAGCTTACAAAATACTGGTTAATTTTTATCCAGCAAAGTCTTGTGGTACCTCTAGAATTCCAGCTTTGCTCTTTTCCTGTGTGATTAAAGATGATGATGAAATTCTGTGTTTTTTTTTTTTTTTTTTAAGTGATGCAGCTTTGGAGCAGAGTGAACATGAGCTGGTGGTCTGCACAATTCACATGTAAACAAAATTTAGTTGTAACTACCTGAAGACATCAGCTCACATTGTAGTATAGGCTACTGTGTACTACAGCATGGCTGTTGACATTCTGTAGGGACAAAGAAATTGCTTTATCAGACTAATGAACTCGCCGCTATCCTGTTTCGAGTAAACATTTCAGAATGGGTCTCTGAACCACTGACTTGCCTTTGCTTTTCTTGTTCTAAAACCCTGATCCCACCTGAGATTCTGTTCATCTGCTGAGATCGGTGGAGGCACAATTACCACTTCAGGTGTCTGGGGAAGAAGACTTTCCCCTAACCGTGTGGAAGTGCAGCCACAGACCTGCAAGACCTCACAGCTCTCCCTCTTCTCTGTGCCAACGTTTCAATTATCTTAACAGGATCTTCCACAGTCTTTTAATTTATTTTGATCCCCTGGAGCATCTCTACTTTGGTAATATTTAGCAAATTTCGAAGCAAACTTTTCCTTAGTTTAAAATTGTCAGATTTGAGGTGTGGCAGAAAAATTATTATTTTTTTTTTTTAGGGGATTGAAAAGGCAAACTCTCAAACTAGGCTAATCTCTACTTGTGGGAGGAGAGGACAATTAACAACTTGTCTATGAACACAAAACAGTTGCCAAGAAAACTTACTAGATCCTATACAAGAAGGATGGGGGAATTCTGCAGTTAGAAGTAATGCGTTGCTCAAACTTGGTGAGCAAGGTATTTAAAAGCAACCTTTTAAATACCTGGCTTGAAATATTACCTTTGAAATGTCTGCGTGCAATTTCAATTTTAATAGGTGGTGAAGACTGGAAATTATACTGATGTATGTTGTCATTAAGTTTGGGCAGATAAACTGCAATTTATCTTAAAAAAGTCTTTCATATTGCAGTAAAAGTATACTGTACATGAATAAATTATAATTTTGAATTCTTAATTTAACGAGGATGTAGACTTTGAATTTTACACTTTTGTGGACTGAGGTTTTGTGCACACTCAGTTGCTGGTTACAGCAAGTGGAAACGGACTGCAATGAGAAGCTGCACGGATGCGTTTTTATGCTGCCTGCTTCCCTTCTCTCCCTGCTTCCTCGTTCTCTTCCTCTCCCCAAAGGGTTTCTTTCCTCCCTTGCATTCTGACGTTTTGCCCCAAGAGACTAATGGAAGCTCAGAATGGCACTTCAGTCACTGAAGAGTTCGCAAGTTTACCTTTTCACTTTATGGTGTAAATGGTGAACTCTTCCAGCATCGTTTTAATTCTTGAGACAAAACGCTAGGATGTAACAAACCACAATGATGTACTTGCGTTCTGTGCTAGTTACTGCCACAGTTGCTGTTTTCTGCAACGTTATTTCTCACCATGTGAATTTTAGAAGTGATACAACAGTGGGTATTTTAATATTTTAACTGGAATATTCTGACACCTTGATTTTCCTAAAAGTCCTATTGTTTCCTGCCCCTTCTTCATCCTCCATTTGACTAGAATAAAACAAATTATTGTGAAGATGCTGTTGTGAGTGGTTCCTCTGGAATGGGTTTTTGGGAAAACTGTCAAAATATTTGCAGAACAGCTCCTGGTGTGCTGGTTTGTCTGGTTAACTTCTCTGTGTAGACAAAACCCCACTAAACAAGAGAATAAGGTATTTTTATGTACAGTCTATGCTTATCGGGGGGAAAACAAGCAAAACCAATGGAAAGATATAGATAGATAGATATATAAAATAGGTATGCTTGGGTTACATGGAAAGATTCCAGATTTACCGCTCTTTAATTCTTCCTGCTTCTGCTTACAGCCCACTATGAGAACAGGGGATTTGAAGGTTTATTTTCAAAGTTTGATACAGCGCAGTGTGATTTCTTGGAGTTATGTTCTGCATTTTCAGATTCATGAGGCTTTAAACACAGGTTTTCTGTTGCGAGAAAGAAAACCAGCAATGCGTGTTTGTTCTTCCCCAAATAATAACATTTCTACCTTGTTGGGGCAGGTGTCTTGAATGCTATATATTCTGATAAAGTTATTACAAGCCTTAGTGTTTTCACAGGCCTTTTTGTTTTGTTAATCTGTTTTGAAATTGAAATCTGTTATTTCTCTTCCCTCTTGATAGGTGCTGGATAGTTTGTTAGCTCAGTATGGAACAGTGGAGAACTGTGAGCAAGGTAGGGCTCTGCTCTCAAATTGCTTTCAAATTTGTAGTGGGAAGTGAGCGCACACTGAACTTAACCTTTTTTCATCACATTTTCCTCTCTAGTGAACACTGACACGGAGACTGCAGTTGTAAATGTAACATACGGCAATAAGGACCAGGCTAGACAGTAAGTACCTTATTTACATGTTACTGTCATTTAACTTTTATTTTGGAATTCATGTTATTGCGATTTTTGTAGGCAACTTTGCTTCTGATTAATTTATTGATAAAACGATCGTGTAAGCATTAACTCTTAAGAAAGTCTCTTGGTCTTCCCCATGCCAAGACTTGTGTGCATTACCTTGATTTGCTATTTTTTTTGTCATTAACTTTTTCTGTGCTTTGATTAAAAGTAAATTAATAACTTTGAAAACTGAAAATTGGGGTAAAATTATTTGTCTGGGGAGAGCAGAAAGTCAGTGATTTACCAGTGACAGAGGATGACAATTATTGCTTAATGATTTTAGCCATGTTTTAAAAAAAGCTTTGTGATGTCCTTTTACAGAGATTATTCTCTCTTCTAGTGAGCAGCCACATTCTTCTCCTATTTGGTTCTGTTGTTTTCCATTAAGATTTTTTTGTTTAAATCAGAAAATCTAATGCTGTTTCTGAACTCAAAAGATCATAATACAAATACCTAAAATAATTTATTTGGGCTTTTTGAATTTGAAGTTACATTTTACGCTTGCTTGTATCTTCAGTAATTGATAACTTTTAATCTAGATATTAAAGTTTAAAAACATAATGCTTTACTTAATCGTTGTATATCCTTTTCCTTTAAACATCCATATTACGTATTATGGTATAAGTTTAATTTTGCTTTTCCACCACAGGTAGAAAAACAAGTTGTGTGTTCCTTAATTTTTAGTCTGGTGACATAAACGTATTTTTCCCCTCTTTCTAGCTGTAGTAGGTTAAACAAAACCAAACCCAGGGAAGAACCTACAGTGATCTGTTCATTTTAACTTTGAAATTTCTGCCACCTTGTGGCTAACTAAAATCAGTGGTTAAGATGCAGAGTATGCTTATGGTATGCATTAATTCAAAATTACAAATGAAATAATATTTGTACATATAATTAAGTAATTATGACTTCCGTGTGACTTGAATGCAACACATGTATTTAATCTTTCAAAGTGTTAGGTTACTTGTTAGTATATTCTAAACAAATGTGATGGGAAACTTGTGTCAGTGGTGTCTCCTTTGTACACTGAAGCTGAAGGATACACTGCTCTTCTTGGATTCACTATTTAACTTTTCTCAAAACCTGAATCATTCACATTCTTCTTCAGGTTCTTCTGTTGTTTTTAATTCTATTGTGCAGTAGTTAAGAAAAATGTTGAATTTCTAGTCCTGAAGAAACCGAAGGTGTAATGTTAAAAATTTATGCTACATGTGCCAGTTCCTTCTTTAAAAATGTAAGAAGGAAGTACCTAAAATACCATGGAAAGAAGCATGATGCATACTTCAGAGCTCTCTGTCATCTGTGATTTGGCTTCCTGGACTTCTGTACTCCCTTCTAAAGTTGAAAACAACAGCAGGTTCTCCCCCCTTACACTGTGCTTGTAAAATTTTAAGTTCAATCCTGAGGAAATGCTGAGATAAGTCAAGACTGTAAGAGCATCTGAAATAAGGTACTATTTTGCATGAGCAATCTCATGACGATAACTGAAAACATCTTGAGTTTGAAGTATAAATGTTGATGGCGTGTCTGAAGAGATACAAGTTGAATGATGGCATAGAGTCTTGTCGTCTTGAACAGGTAAAGTGAGTGAGGAAGCCTTGCTTTGCTTTTGTGAATGATTTTATACAGACACAGGGTTCAGGATGTGGCCTTGCAACCATATAGAAACCTCTAAGAGAAGAAGTGGCCGGACTGAGGTTTTTCTGGGAAAAAGATGTGAGGAATTGCACTGCAGAATCACTACAGACCCTGTGCGTGTGGCTTTTCTGCAGTGACGGCAGTGTTGTGTCAGTTGAATGGCTTCCCCAGCCATGACCCAGCTCTGCTTCTTGGAACTGGCTGTGTTGGACAGCAGGTCTGCGGAGGGGGTGGTACACAAGCGCTGAGAAAAGGCGGCTTTGGTCAGCCTGTGCAGTACCAGGAGTAACAAGAACTGACTTTATCAAAAGCTTTTTAGAGTTATTGAGAATCATGCAGCTGATAACAGGCTTTGTGTTTTGTAAGTTAGCTGTTTAGGGTAAGTTATACTCCTAGCCGTGACTTTCAGAGCAAACACTGACATTAAGTTTCCTATGCCGCTGCGTGCAGTGGTTCCCCAGTTCTAATTGGGTCTTTTCTGCACTTTTTGCAACACACGTACTAACCTCAGAGTTAGTGCTGGCTGAGAGAACATGCAAAGTTGGCCACTTTCCCACTGGATGGACTATATGGCATTGCTGTGCCTGTTGGAGTGCGCACTGGCAATGCTGTGCGAAGGTGCTGTAACACAATCTGGAGATATTTTTGATAAGCAGTTCTAAACAAGTGTGGTATGCGTTGCTCAGAGGATGTTACTTTTGAACAAAACTTTTGGTTCCACCCAGCTGGGGAACTGAGCCTTCTTCTGTCTTGCAAGTCTAATTGTTGAGGCAGAGATTTTTTTTTTATTTTATTTTTTCTTCCCTCTAGGCTGGTACTGCAGCTTTGGAATATTCAATACAGGGCTGTATCCAAAATTAACTTGGAAACTGAAATTGGTGAGGAAAGCTGCAGTGCTTTTGAGAAACAAGTCTTGGATGGAACACGCAGCACCCAAAATCTGAGATGTGCACAGTTACTGACTTCTAGTTGGAATGGAGGTCTATGACTTTGGCCTATTGTAGTGATGCCTCTTTCTTAGCTGGGCAGGCATGAGGCTGTCTTGACAGAAAAAACAGGATGCTGCTCCTCATCTTTATGTGGTCAGAGCAGGGGAGCCAGGTGGCAAGCCCGGTAGGTTTGTGGAGAGGTGTAGAGCAAGCAGAGAGCCATGCACAGGACTGCAGAAACCACTCTTTGCTCTCCGGGGCCGTGAGTAGCAGGGAGAAGGCTGGGACTGCCAAGGCATCTGTATGGCCCCATTCCTCACCTCTCTTGGGAGGAAGAAGGCATTGTTCCAAGTCAGAAACTGCCATGGCCACCATCCTACCCAGGAACTGGAGAGGGCCTTCCAAAGCATGTGCACGCTGCTGTGGCACACGTGACTACTGAACATCATGGTGGGTTATGGAGTATTTGGAAGAGGGGAGTTCAGAGGGTGAGAAGTAGAGCCTGGAGCCCATGGCTCAGCCTGAACAACCCAACCAGCTGCATATAGGTAGCTTGTGACCTGCTTGTCCAAGGGCGCCTCATCTTCTCCCAGTATTGATCGCTGACTGCAACCAGCATGATGTGCTGACTGTGTCCTTGTGATGTGCTGCCACCTAAGTTATGGCTGTTATCTTCAAAAGTTACACCACCTCCTCTTTCCCTCCCCAAAATGTTCCAGTGTGTAGGAGTCTAATGCATGCTGCAGGATTTAGCTCTACCCAGGATTTTGGAAGGGAAATTTTGTGCAAAGTTTGGTCTTACATACGTGGAGTGGGTGTGCATTCTTTTTAGTATGGGGCTGGGTGGGTTTTTTTAATTTTGTTTTTTAGCTCAGGAATGAAGTATGTCTGTTGGTTGCGTCTCATAACTGATGGTGTATTTTGTATGCAGGCTGCGATGTGAGGAGTTCAGTATCTGCATCTTTGCAGATATTAGTAGGAATATAAGTTGTTACATTATTTGGGTGTTCAGACCCTAGTGGTCACTTTTTAATTAGAATACTTGCAAAAAAGATATTTCTTTTTTACATTTTCAGTGAAGTACAATGCTCTGTATGCGCGTAGACACAACATATATCCTTGATGAATAAGAGTTGACATAACTAATACTTTTACATGCTGTCATGGGTCGGGGCTAATGTTGCCATAGGAACGATAATACTGAAAATTCAGTGGTACATGATTATAAGCTTAGATTTATTTTTTTTTGTTTTTATTTTCAGAAATACTAATGAAAACTATATTTTAATGGATAAAAAATCATTATGCCAAAGAAAAATTGCCGTGTATATCTGTCTTCTCAGTATGCAAATGTATCTGTTCAGGGAGGAGAAAAGAAAGGTGGTGTACTTATAAGCTGCATGTGGGAGTGAAATATGTTCTCCATCTAGTGCTTAGTGTCATCATGCTATCAATGGATGAATGATTTCCAGCACAAGACTTGGTGCTTTTACTGGATTCATTTATCTAGGATGTTTAACCTCTACTAGCATCAAAAGGGAGAAGGCTGGGCAAACGTCCTCTTTTAGCCAGCTCACGAGAGGACAGTGGTGAGATGTCATTCTGATGGGAAAAAATCAGCTGACTAATTTACAAAATATTCGAGTATTTCATTTTTATGTAGGGACCCTCTTCTGAGCAGGTGTCATGTCAACAGCTGTTATGCATCTTAGCAGAGTATAAGCAGTAGTCGCTGCAGTCTCTTAATTTGTTTTCTAAAAAAAAAATAAAAAATATCTGAACTACGCTATGAGATTCCTGTGTACCAGCTCTTGTGGGTGTGTGAAACGGAAGCATTTTCAATTTCCACTAAATATTGAATTTTAAAGAAGTTTTGAAGGAGGAGGGCACCACTTAATGGGGAAATTTACTGAATTTTTCTCCATCTTTGTCCTCATGAAGTGACTAAGACTTTTTAGCCCTTGAGCAGAAGACAGTTTGTGGGTTGTTTCAGTAGGTACCAGTAGTACCATTGGACAGAGGTAGCCTGCACAACTTACATTAACTTGAGGCCATGGAAGGAGCCCCCCAGCACTCTTTGGGAAGGCTCAGGTCTCTGTGGAAAGGCAGAGGAGGTGTTGCTGTCATTTGGACTTGAGTTTCTGAGGTGGTCAGTCTATGTGAGGATGTGCTTTTCAAAAGGAGCTGGATTGAACATGTGCTTGGTGGACTGAAACAGATGCTACTAGAGCTGTGAAGAACAAGTCACTTGCTTTCCTCTGAGGCTCGGGCTTTCACAGGGAATGGGGATGGCTCTCCTGATAGCAAGTGCTGCCCTAAATGCCATTTTACAGGAAATTTGCACCCACCTAGAGGACAGTCCCTAATCACTCAGTTATCTTTTTGATTTCTTCTCTCCCCTTCCTCCCTGCCCCTCACCCTGGAGTGCTGCCGAAATACCTCTAAAACTTTGGGCTTGTTATGGTGCTCAAGGACTGTTGAGCCATCTTCTTGCCCAATTCCAGCCCTATGTTTTGTGCCACAAAAAAAGATAAAATTGAGTTCAGAACAGGTAAACGGAGGTGTATGGCAATACTTCAAAAAACCTAGTAAAAACTGTCAAAGGTTGGAATGTGAAGGCCAGGCTTGACAGCCAAAGTGACTTTTCAAAAGCTGTAGTCTTGTGTCTTCTGCAAGAAATGCACCAAAACTGTGTATTTGGGTGCATCACTGAAAATAAGTTACCTTGGAATTCCTGTGTGTGCCCAAATCAGTGTGGGACCACCTACCCAGGAAACAACAGCTCCACAAAAGGCTTGGGAGAGCAGCGTTTAATGACCAAGTCTTCCACTGACTTCTTGTCACTTGAACAAGTCAAATTATCAAATGAGTCAGCCTATGAAATATGGAGAACTCTCTGACTCAGAGGGTGAATTGGTTGTTTTAAACTGTTCTCTATAAATACCTAGACTAATTTAAACAAGTGATACTACTGTAGTTTCTCTAGTACACTAGAGAATCTAGTGTACAGTGCTACAGACACTGTAGTATCTCTAGTATCCAACTACAGAAGTGAACTTTAGAGCAGGTTTGCCTTCAAATATTTGCTCAAAAGCAACCCATCCAATATTTTTAGTGTGTTATTTTTCCGTGTTATCATATGGCTTTGGTGGCCAGGGATTATTCACTGCTGACATAACTGATTTTCCACAATGGCAAATGAACTTTTCTAAGCTCGGTTTGAATTTAAGGTACTTATAAATTGCTAAATAGCTCTACATAAGTTATTCTTGAGTAGGAAAATTCCAGTCTTCTTTCCAGAAAAAGTATGGCATATATATATGCCGGTTGTTTTTGTATATTTTTGTTTGTGAAAACATGATAGGTATGTAGCATGGCTGCGAACAAAAAGCCTAATATTTTCCTCCTATCACTTCTGAGGAAGAGTGAGAATTCTCACACGCTGATTTAATGTAAAGTTTTGTATAGTGCTGGGATTCTGGTCTAAAGGTGTTTTAAAGCCAGAGGAGATAGAAGCATTTCGGGAAAGAAACAATGACTGAACTTGTCAAATGAATGCATGGAAAGGAATGAGTTGGGATGGATATCAACCTGGAGTCTAGCAGCACGTTCATGAAATTATTGGTGCTCATCTCTGTAACATCTTGAGGTTTGTTTCCAAAAGAAAAAGGTCTTGTGCAACTGCACTGTCTACTGGTGCCATTTCTCTCCCTCATAGCAGTTCAGCTTTCTGGCTTATTTCAATAAAACTCAACCCAGACACAGAAGTCTCATATTTGCAGCCAACAAGAACTTAATACGTTCGGGTCGCATAAAAAGGAAAGGCTCCAGACCCCTTTCCCAGATAGGATCTCCGTGGAGAGGGAGTTGGGCAGAGAATGGCTTTTGAGCATTGGAAATCCATGCAGAAACTATAGCTTGAGAGAGAAATCCATAGGAAAGCAAGTTTTGCTATTCCTGCTGCTCACTGCCCTTACTGTTCTGTAAATATAACTTTCTCCGTAATAAAATGCTCTTCGAAGTCCACGGAGTCAAAGTTAAGAAGTGTCACCTTTGAAATAGCCTGAGCAAATTTTAATCCAACTCTTTTGCCGTATTCTCGAAGAGATTCTTCTGTTATGGGAGCAATTACACTCCCCCTCTTCCCAAAGGACCTGTGTCTCATTTAGTGAACAGAAGTATTTAATGAGCAGTGATCAGTTATTCAATATCTTGCTTTCCTTGTTGTTCAGTGGTATTGCCTTGAGCCTTATTTATTATCAGCCCTTATTATATGTTGCAAAGACACAAATTACCTGTTTTCTCATAAGCTCTTTACGGTCTGACTGAAGTATTTCAAGAATACTGGTTCAACACCTGGGAGATGAGGGGCACGTTATCCCCAGTACTCGTGTGACACTTCTCACCTGCAAAGCTGCTGTCCCATGGAACACCCAGGAGATGAGCAGTACTTTTCACTGGCTACCCTTGAAAATGGAAGTGGTTGGCTAGCATCATCCTTCATCTCTGCAGCTGAGGCAGGAGTAAACTGTTGCTGAAAGCAGAGTTTAGTAAACTGGCAGTAACCACCCACAACTGTTCGTGAACAGAAAAACCGGATGAAGTTTAATTTTTCAGGGAGCTTGCTCTAGAACATACGGTTATTGGAGCTTTTTAAAGAAAATGTTGGTGGGTTCTTCAAAATAGCATGGAAACCTCCTCCCTTCCACTAGTGTTTTTAACTTAAATTTTGTCTTTAAACAAAATCTCCTAGTAAACTTTGGTCCAAGATTAAGCCTGGCATTTGTAAACGACCCCAAATCAATGCATGTTTCAGTGATATCGATATATCATATTGCTGACAATCTGAATAGTATACCTGCTGTAGTGAAACTTGAAATGTCTTTCTTGGACAAATGCATTAATTTTATACCACTAGCTTACCAGCACGCTGTGTGTAGCTTGAATTATTGTTTTCTGGATCCTTAACTGCATTGTCTCTATTATTTTTGTGAGTGGAAGATCTTCTACTGTTCAGAAATCTGACCCTTAAGGTGAGGGTTGTGCTCCCTTGGAGGCAGAGGAGACCAGCAGCTCAGGCTGACTTGCAAACTTGGCCTTATCTTGGTTAGACAGGAGGGGCTGGGCAGGGGGAGAGCTGAGTGACCAGGTGTGTGTTTGGCATGATGGACCACAGCGTGTGTTGTGTGCATTTGGGAGGCATCGCTCTGTGATATTTGACAGAGGGCTCTGCTTTGCCTAAAAAGCACAAGAGAACCTGAAATGCTGTTTAAACGCCTTCTTACACCTCTGCATCTGTGGAGAGTTTAACAGAGGTGCTGACTTTAATTTCCTAGTTAATTTTTAAACTTGCTTACAGCAGGACTAGTTGGTAAGTTATGAGGTGCTGTTGTGGTCTGCGTAGTGGTGTTTCAAATGATATTGTCTGGCTTTGAAGGCTTTTTATTTTATTTTTTTTTTTTCCTCCTGTCATAGCTATGTCAGTTATTGTAAAAACTCCAGCCAAATAGCTGTGCTGGCAAAAACCCTAATGAAGGCGCTGTTATAGCAGCTAAAAAGTTTTCCCTCTGGTGCAGCTTTAATTCTATTTGGGAAACTGATTTAAATTAAATCAGGCAAAAGAATGCTTTTGAGTGTATAAGCTCTGTCTCCTGTGAGGTTTTGCTGATAGGGTTGCACTAGCAAAACCTTCAAAGTGCACAGAAGCCCAGAGCAAGCAAGAGCTAACTTGTAGCCCTTAATATAGTGCCTTAGATAAAAAGTTGTTAAATCAAAATTTTGACTGAAGAATTTTGAGTGTAACTTTTCATATTGGAACCAGTTTTTAGCTTTGCCATGTGATTTAGAGAGAGCAAAAGTCTATATATGAACGACTTGTCATTTCATAAGGCCCTGCATATGATTGTGTTTGGTTTTTTTTCTTTTCTCCTCTCTCTTCCCCTTTACAAACAAACAGAGCAATAGAAAAACTGAACGGGTTTCAGCTTGAAAACTATTCCTTGAAAGTTGCATATATTCCTGATGAAATGGCAGCCCAGCAACCTCCGCAACAACATCCCCAGGGAAGACGTGGATTTGGACAGAGGGGTCCTCCAAGGCAAGGATCACCCAGCGCAACCACGAGGCAGAAACCACAGTCGGACGTTCCTCTACGGATGCTGGTTCCCACGCAGTTCGTAGGAGCCATCATCGGGAAAGAAGGAGCAACAATCAGAAACATTACAAAGCAGACACAGTCCAAGTAAGTTATCTTACAAAACTGTAATTGTAAGCTTTAATATTGTGTCCTCATCTCCCGTGTGAAGGGAAACTTGTAAAACTGCACAGCTAACCTGTGTGGTCAGAGAGCGAATGAAGGTAACAGTGAAAAGGAAATATTTTGCAAGATTTATTTAAGGATTGGATTCTGTCCTCAACACATGTTCAAATACTAGCTGACTTGTTTCTTCCTTTTAAAAAAAAAAAAAAGAAAATAAATTAAGCAGTGCTAGTAGGATGGTATTTGATGCCAGAGAATTTGCTTACAGACATACTAATAAGGTTCTGGCACAAAAAGTGAAACTGAAAAAGCTGTAGTATGTTGGTCTGTGGGATGTGCAGTCAGTGTGGTGACATATCCAAGACTTTAAGTGTTTATTCTAGCTTTAGCTTAATTTAGGGCATTCTTAGGACTTAAAAAAGGTTTTCAATTCAAGAGGGAGGGGGAAAAACCCAACCAAACAAAAACACAATCAAAAACCTAACCTTCCTATTTTGCATCACTACTCCTCGCACCTCACCCGTGTGTATTGCTGGTGAACACATCTGTTGCTATCAAGTTGCAGACCGCACCAAAACACAGATTAAGGAAATGCATGGGAAGCAAAAAGCAAGCTGCTAAGTGACCTAAGAGGCTTAGAGCACTGGAGTCTAGAGATGCTGGAGGAGATTGTTTCCAGTGCCTGTTAAATCCCTATCCACAAGGAAGAGCTCAGCACAGACACAGAGGGAGGTGGGGATTGTATTCAAAGTATTCTTACAGGATACCCCTAAGAGTGAGGAGTGAAAGATGCTGCCTTCAGCTGGTACGAGCCCCCAGCTCTGTAGTTACAGCACACAGGACCTGTAAATGAGCTGTAAGTGAGGGGTGTGAGGGTGGGTGGCTTCAGTTTTGAGAGTAGTTAATGAGGATGAGGGAGTCCTCTCTAATTACACCCCCCACAAACAAGCGGGCTCGCCCTCCTCCCTCAAACCCAGGATTATCGTGATGCTCCTTTCAACCTCTCATTAGCATGTTCTATCCCAGGAGACTACTTGTGTTTAACAACACAGATTTAAGAGATTTGCGGTGTCCTGACAAGACTTGGTTGTAGTTTGCCTACGGGCAACCAATTTTTCGGGGGATATCTAAAACATCTGACTCTGGGACTATGAAAACCCTGGAAGACTGGCACAAGGTCAGCTTTTATCTCTTAAAAGAAGGCTGGATAGAGCAGAAATAATCACAGGCTGCTGACTTTACAGATACATGACTTTAAGAATGTTTTCACTGTTTTGGTGTTAAAAAAAGAAATGTCATCTACTTCCAGTTGATGTAAGGATTGCCATGGGCTTCTTAGAAAACGTTGCATCATGAAACAAAATGAATTTTCACTATCAGAAAGCCCAGGAAAAATAAAGAGGTTTATTGAAAAGCAGCATAGTTGTTTGTCAGGTTTGGAAACAGCTGTGGTTTGGGGGAGAGGGCAGAAAGCAGAAGGGGAAAGAGTATGTGACCTGCAGTTACTGGCAGAGGACAAATTATATTCAAGGCATTGTCTTGAAGCAGGTCATAATTAGTTTTTGTTAAATTCCTAGAGCAAACCAAAACATGGTGTAGACTAAGACTAGTAGTTATAGGGTTGTAGAGAGTGGAGCTAGAGGAAAGGTCATGTCAGGACAAATTTTAGGCTTAAAAAGCACAGAAGAGTAATCTTGAGGATGAATGCAAATACCTGCACGGTCATTATTAGTGAACTGACTGGGTTGGTGATGGAGCATTGAGAAAGCCTAAGGAAGTGCTGTCTTCAGTGGTTTACCACAGATTGTCTATCTAACAGATCCCCTGAATATCTTGATGGGAGTTTAACAAGGAAAGGAAATCCTAGTGTCCACAAAGACAGGGTTTAGCTCAGGGGTGTCCACCTCATTTTCACCGGGGGCCACATCAACATCATGGTTGCCTTCTGAGGGCCGAATGTGATTTTAGGACTGTATAAATGTAACTACTCCTACACTTACACAGTCCTAAAATCACATTTGGCCCTTGGCAGGCAACTGTGAGGCTGATGTGGCCCCCGGTGAAAATGAGGTGGACACCCCTGGTTTAGCCAGTAAAATTAGGATAGGAGAGGTTCTTTATCACACCAAAAAAATAGTATTTAGATCTTTAGGCAGTTGTATATTTTGAACAATTAAACTGCTTAAATATTGTCAGTGTTAGCTCAAAATAAATTAGTTTTATGATAGCTGGAAATATGCAAAGCTTACCATATAGTACATGGTTACAATTACTGTTTTTCTTTCTTTCAAGAATTGATATTCATCGTAAAGAGAATGCAGGTGCTGCTGAGAAACCAATTACCATCCACTCAACTCCTGAAGGCTGCTCAACGGCTTGTAAAATTATTATGGAGATCATGCAAAAGGAAGCTCAAGATACTAAATTGTGAGTAAAAGGCATTTCATTGTGGAGGCATTAAAAATTCTGAATTCTTGTTGACTCAATTTAAAGATGTAGTCTTCTAAAAAAAAATTAACAAGTCAATCTTTTTCTGAGTATTTTTTTGCCATTATCTGTATTTAAGTAGGTGAAGGAACTAAGGCTTTTTCCTTTTCAGCACAGTTTACTTGTTTGATTAGCCCCAGCACAAATCCGTGCCTTTAGCCATTGTCTGGCTGTGATTTTGAGGTGAACTGGAGCAAATACTGCAGTTTCTTGAGCAACTACTAGTTTTTAACCAGAGTAGTGTAACAAGTTATGAGTTCTCACTAAAAGCTTTAAGGTATATTTCTTCCTTCCCAATAGCTCTTGCTACTTCAGTCTGACTTATTTAGCAGGTATGCTACGAGGAAGCTATAGATGATAGTGCTGAAATATACATTCCACTTGGACTCATTTTGCATATAGTATAAACATGCGTAAGTGAATGGGAGTTGTACATATTTCTATGAAAATAAAATTTATCCATAACATACATAAAAACTTGCACTCTGCTCTCCAGAAGTCTCACTGCATTTAACTTCCATTACAGTACGGAAGAAATTCCCTTGAAGATATTGGCACATAACAACTTTGTTGGTCGACTTATTGGCAAAGAAGGAAGAAACCTGAAGAAAATTGAACAGGACACAGATACTAAAATCACAATATCTCCGTAAGTTTTCAGTGGCCTTATCTTTCTGTGAGATGTCTCAAATAGCAACAACGCTGCTGTGGTACATTCAGGTACAGAGTTTTCACAAAAACACTACATGTGTTTTGAAGGCTGAGATAACAGCCTTTTGGAGGCCTTTCCATAATGTGGATTAAACTGTTACTTAAGCTCAGTTAAATTTAATGTAAACAGTGAGTCTTCATTGTAAACTCAGTCAAGAGCAAACCTAAAAATATCATAGGCTATGTGGAGCCTGTGTTAGACTATATTTTAAGCGTCAGTTGTTTTTAACGTATTATACCATATGTAATGACGAGTGTTTTAAACTGTAAGCCTGGATCAGTTCTGAGATATGTGTGAAAATGAGTGAAACTACTGATGTTCCAGTTTCTGGTATAGATCAGAATTTTGGACAAGAGAGAAGGAAAAAAAGCAAATGAATATTGAGTATTTTTAATAGCAGTTCTGTCCCTCTGGCCGCTAGCAACAAAACTGGAATACATGGACTAGTCTTTTTCTAAGTAATAGCTTTTGGTCTGTGAATTTGTGAAGGTAACTGAGACCTGTTCAAATTTAGCTGAGATTAAACAGGACTGAGTTTTCACCTTCACTGCCAATCTGCAAATCACTGATTAGATCAACATCTCTGTAGAAGCTTGGATGTTAATAGTAGTTTTACTCTGGAGCAATATCCTCAGACAACCTCCTGTTTTGAAAAACGAATGCTCTGATGTGAACTTACAATTATTTGAGGGCATCTTAGGCTTTAGCAGGAAAGGATGAGAGTAAGGCTCGTAGACTTTAGAAAACGGAGAAAGTTTATAAGACACATGGAGATGTATGAAGAGGTGTGAATATATGCAGGAGACAAAAAAAGCGTATTGCAGAAAATAGCTCAGGTGAAGGCAAGGAAGCTAAGAATGAATGAGGTTCCTCAAAAAGAAATGCAAAATTGCGTGAAAGAACCTGAGACCTTCCTTGAAGGCATGTAAACATTTGTGGAATTAGCCTGAGGAAGAGAAGTGAATCCATTGGAGAAAAAGCATTGGAGAAAAGTGAGTGTTTCAGGAATACATTTTGTAAGGCCAGCATGGTCTCTTAAATGCGTTGGCATAAACATTTTGTTTGCAAACAGTACATAGGCTGTTAATGCTATTTCTTAAAGAAAAAAAAAAATATGTACAGGCTAAATGGGATAATGGTTTTCATTCCGTGAAACCAACTTGTCTTTTTTGATGACACAAATAACACATTGTCTGTCAACATTTGCAGAGTATTTTTAAATTTAGCAAGTTAATGGCTTATTTGCATTAAAATCTTGGCCTCAAGATCACACTTGTCATGCTATGCCCAAAATAGCCCCATGAAGTTGCCTGGTTTAATTGGTACATAAAAGAGGGCAAATATACCCATTGATTCTTCTTTGTCTTAATCTTTCTCCTGATCTCTTCGTTCAGGCTTTTTGGTAAGCTTGTCCATAAAGTTAAAGGCAGCTGGTTTGGGAAAGTGTTTCCTTTCTCCTTTGGGGTGTTCTCCACCACTTTCCCTCCTGAGGCAGTAACTCAGTGCTCGCACACCAGAAACTTGAGCATTGCTCTGTGAATGCATTTTGTGCTTGCTGCTGCTTAACTGAGATGCACAGGTTGCCACATGCTGCCTGCTGAGCAAGAAAGCAAGCCTTGCATGCTGCTTTTTCTCTCCTTCCTACCATGCGTTTCACCACCTCTGCTGCACCATGCTCTAATTTTTATTTTTTAGGTTTGTTTTTTTGTTTATTTGTGGGTTTGTTCTGTGGTTTGTTTTTTTTTTTTTTTTCCTGGTCTTCACCACTTCAGCTCACCTTTTCTCCATACACGGATATACCATGGCTTCCCAGTTGGTTTCTTCCATTTTACCACAGCAGGTCAGCCTTTGTTACCTAACAAAGCACTAGTTCAATGCTGTAACCCTTTCATTTTCCTGGAGGAGATACCAGTGTTTTGCAGCAGAAGTTGACTTGCACAGAGCTTTTTTTTTTTTTTTTTTCCCCCTCATAGGATTTGGAGGCTCTTCTGCAGTTTCACTGAGGGTTGGGCTTTTTTTTCCCCTCCTTCCTTAAGGAATCCACTATTGTTCTCAAGGAAATAAAGTTTCTTATAGTCTGTGTTTCTGGGATGTCTAAAATCCCTGAAGCCCCTCTCTCTGTTAGTAGGGATGGTGTGGAGTGCGAAGCTGAACCTTGTGCTCTGCAGCTTGTGTTCCTATGGAGCATGATGGTTTCCATCTTGTGTTGCACCTAAAGCACAGCTCAACCATCTGATGCCAAACCTCACTGTGGTGGTTTTTGTTGAGTTTGCTGTGAGGACAGAACTCCAGATTCTCTGAGAACTGTGTTTGAGCCCTGTTACGAATCCATACAACGGTGTCTGGAGGGCAAACTCCACATGCTCGGGCACCATCCCACTTGAATCATAAATCTGGATTACCCTTTGTCTGCTAAATAACTGTGCTTCTGTTTTATCTGCAGATTGCAGGACTTGACACTCTATAATCCGGAAAGGACCATTACAGTTAAAGGCAGTATTGAAACTTGTGCCAAGGCTGAGGAAGAAATTATGAAGAAAATCAGGGAGTCTTATGAAAATGATATTGCTGCTATGAATGTGAGTTGTCTTGTTGCCTGGGCCCTTTCTAGAACTAGAACCATGGAAAGATTTAGGTGTAAGGGATCTCTGGAGGTCACCTGGCCCATTGAGGGGTTGCTCAGTATAGGGTCCACTTCAGAGTTAAATGAGGTTGTATAGGGACTTGTCCCCTTTTTGAACATCTCCATGGGCAGAGAGTCCACAGTCTCTCTGGGCAGCCTGTGCCCTGGCTCAGCGCTTTCAAGGCGAAAAGTTCTTTCCCAACAGCTGATGAGAATTTCCCTGTTGCAACCTCTACCTGCTGCCTCTTGTGTTCTGTGGGGCTTGGGCAAGGTTTTTAAAATTATTTATTTATTTATGTGTGTATGCTATTTTAATTAAGGCTTTTTCTGATTTGTTTTGAGTAGGGGAACTGAGAAATTGATTTAGATTGAGGTAATGAATGAACACTTTTTCGTTGTTGCAAAAACCTAGAAGATGTGTTTATGTACTATTGTGGTTTGTGTGCTCTAGTTTGTATATGTTCCTTAAAGTAGTGATTCCCAGTCTTTTCATGTTAAAACTGTAACAACACATGGATGAAGGATCTCTTCTGCTTTCAATTACTTAAATTAGGAATGCTTTATAAAGGTTTTTCTTGATATAGATGATAAAGATGAAAAGTTAATCAAAGATGATTGGTGATTATATAACAAAACCCACACACCTGATTTGTTTGCCAAAGTGTTACTAATGCATATTGAGAAACTATTAAGATTTTTGATAAGTTACGTAGAGCTTTTTGCACGTGTATTGAAATCTTAAGGTCTAGAATCAGAGTGAAAAAAGTTTTTCAGTTTACAGCAGTCTCTGATTTTCTAGAAATGGCTGTTCTTCATGGTTTCTCTGCAGCTGGAGAGAATATTTTCCCTGCTTTTCCTCTCCCTCCCATACTATAAGCAAATCACAGGATACAAACTACACACGAGGATGCAAAGTATTTTATAGTGGTACATTTTTGCTTCATATAGTGAGCAGAAACATGGGGTGAGCTTGAGGCTGCTCTGCTGTTTGGTAAAGGTGTGGGTAAGCATAAAACCATCTCTGGTACTGGATGGGTTTCAAGTTTAGTTTGTAGTGATTATTAGGGTAGTTTTTCAGTTAGTGAAGTTTTTGGGGTGGTTTTTGGTGTGTCATGATTGGCTTGTCTTGATGGCTTGAGATGGTGTCAATCTCTAGCTGAGGTATTTCTAAAGCATCATCACATTACTGGGAAATAATCTGGAAAAGTAAAAAAGGGTACTGACAAGTTTTGTGTCGTGGTCAACAAACACTTCCTACCACACGATGCTTTTCTCAGGTGTGGTCAAGTAAGGAACACACAACTTTAACAGTTGATGATTTCCCAGGAAATGCTTGGATATATATTGGGAAAAATAAAATACTTGATTTTTCACATGGCATGGGAAGGAAAGGAAATGAGAAGGAGGATGGGGTTATAGTGCGGCATATACCCCTAGTGTATGAAAAGTCTTGGCTTGTTAATGGGATTTCTCTGTTTCTACAGGGCTGTCCTTTTAGTATAACACACAAAAAAACATTTATTTCTCCGATAGTTCTGTTCTCTCTGAAAACAATTGTGCTATTGCTTGAATTTCTTTCCACAAAGTTTTGCATGAGTTTCACTGATCAGGTTGTAGCAAGCAGTTCCCACCTGCCTTTCCTACTACATATTTTTAATGCTATTGATCCATGCATATGTCTGGGAAATACGTTTGAAGCAGAGTCCTTGAGGTAATAGAGATTTTTTTTTTTTTTTTAAATAACACACATCTTCTGAAAAGGTTAATAGCTGATGCCAACTAGGATTGTCATTAAAGTTAATAACCAAGACCATAAATCTTAAATAACTCTTCTGCAATTGCAGCTTCAAGCACATTTAATTCCTGGATTAAATCTGAATGCCTTGGGTCTGTTCCCACCTTCTTCTTCAGGAATCCCACCTCCCGCAGTGAGTGTTGCCTCCGCTGCTGCTGCTGCTTCGTATCCACCATTTGGGGTAAGGGAAATCCCTGATTTTGGATGGTTAGTGGATGGTGATAACCTGTGCAATGCTGCTGTTCAAAATTAATCAGTTTGCTGTATTTTTGCCAAATCACCCCAAAGATCTGGGAGTGATGTTTCAGTAGCTCTGTTCTGTCGGTTTTCTTAATGTTATCTGTCTTCCTGCTTGCACACTGAAAGTATTTTATGGGGTTGCAGTTGGAAACAGACATCCATTGGTCATTTAGTGAAATGCTCAGTGAAACCAGAAAATGGTATTTCTTAGAAAAGTGTTAGACCTTATTTTCTAGAGAACTTGTATTATTACAGAAAGAAATGTCATATAAAATGGAATGTATAAATTGCTGGAATTTGCAATTAATAATGCTAGTCTATAGTTGTGTTCATATTGATATGGAAGGAAAAAGTGATCTCTTGTCATAAAGCAGGGATCTAAAACTAAAATGTTTGTTTGAATGCTGCAGTTTTATAAATGTACCAGCTCTGTTGAAATGCAGTATTGCTAAATATATAGGATTTAAATTACGTAGACTAATCTCCAGAAAGCTGTGATTTACTTGCTACATTGCTAAGAAATACATGGAAAAAATTCAATAGAATCTTATTTGAATCCAGCCCTGATTAGTAATCATAAATGAGGTCTTTTGCTATGGAGCAGAAGATAATTTGTTGTATCAGAAAGATTCAGTGTCTTTCTGGAAAGAAATGGTGCTCTGCTAGTCAAGAAAAGACAATTTCGTTATTCTGAGAAGAATATTTTTTCATGTCTTCCCTGTTTCTGTGGTGGTTGCTGTGGGCAACTCAATGGAAGATGAATTTTCAAAATGAAGCCTAACAAGCGGATAACGGAGATTTACGAACTCTGACGTGGCTGACTGTGCCCTCTTCTTTGCTCAACAGTAACATCTAGGGAGTTGAGTCTGAGATTCCTCATGACCTAGAAAAGTGAAAATGTGGCACAGCACACTGAACTTTGTCAAATAACTCAAGTGTGTCTATATATATTGCACTAAAGGGAAGTTGTTGCCTAAGTACTTTTCCCAGAGGAAGAAGCCAAGAAAATGTCATTGCAAGAAACAGGAAAAATTCCACGCTTGTAGCATTGTTTGTGGGAATGAACAACTTGGGTGTTACAAGTATATTAAACTATACTGAGTATAATAGTGGCTTTATCAGTAAATGGTTCTCCAATGAAAACTACAACGGAAATACATTTATACTCTCTTATTTTATTGCTAATAGCAGTGCCTCTATGACAAAAAAAATTCCCTCCACCCTTAGTCCCTGTGCACTTTGATTGGAGTGGCAGATTCAACTAAAAAAACATGGGTTTCTGCTTCATTGTATTGTATAAAATGACATCTGTGGTAATGGATTGCCTTGATTTATTACTACTTTTTAAAGAGAAACTAGAAGTGATTTGTTAATAGTGTGTAACTTTAGTGGTATGAAAAGTATAGCTTTTCTTTTTACTCCAGGTTTGCAACCTACTTTGCTATTCTTGATATTCACACTATAAGCCTACAGGTTCTTTTCCTCACTTGGCTTCTTTTTGTTTCTTTCCCACTTTTTCCTTTTGTTGTGGTTTGTTCTTCATTTTTTTTTTGCTTTAAACATGCACCTAAACAGCGCTCAATTTGGTGATTTCAATCTTAGTCATGTCTGTCCCTCTACTAGTGCCTGTTTCTCCCTGCCACGCGTACATTTTTTGGCCTGCTAGGAATCTCTGGCAATTTCCATGTTTCTGCAAATAAGATAGTAGCAACATCTGGAAAAAAGGCATCAAGAAACAAGTGTCATTGTGTAAAAGTGTGGGAGCTTTGCAGCTGGAAGGACCACAGTGTCTGAACTGTCTTGCTCCCATTCATGCTGTTTGCTCAGTCCTATGAATAAGCTCTCGTTCCAGATAGTCTGGAAGTATGGCAAGCTAACGTACAAAAAGACGGGATAAACTCACAGATTCAAAGGATAAACCGGCTTTTGTGGAGGTTGGGGTGGTACCAGGACAGCCCCTGAACCTGAAACTAAGGGCTTCTGAAACAAACGTATGAACAGTTGAAACCATTTCACCTTTTCTTACTTGTATGTGACCTGATCTGGAAAAGAGCAGGTGGTTCTGTGGCCTTCAGGCAAGTCAGCCCTTCGGATTACTTGGAGTAGTTGTCACTCTCTGGGTAGAGGAAAACAAGGAAAAGTGTGAGTTTATCTTTCAATGGATGCAGTTTACAAAAAAAAAGTTGTTTTTTTTTTTACTTTATTGGACAAAGACTTTTAAGTCTTGTTTGTGTATGAAATTAATTTGTGAGTTTTACTTCTCTCCTCTAAATTTTTTTTTCCTCTAGTAGAACAATTTTTAAGACACTGATTAAATAAGGTATTGGGGTATGTAGAAGTAGAAAGGGCAAAAGGAAAGGGCTGGCTATATTTCAAAGAAATGGAAACAACCTGAAAAGCTAAAGGTAACCGCAGAGAGGGATCTAGAAGAGCTCACAAGGGACTTGAAATTAAATACTCTTTGTGAATGAGAGAGGCTTCAAGGAAACCAAGTCTTAGAAGAAGCATTAATTAAGAAATCACAGGGAGACTTAACGTCCATTTATCTATGAGCTACTTGTTACCAAGCTCCTTGTTTTGGCAAAGGTGTTTGGGCAACTTAAGTCCCTTTAGCTTGAGTGGATGTCCTTGTTCACTTGGAGCCCTGGTTAGCTGCCGCTGAGGATATCCCTTCCAGGCAGCTGAAACCTGTTCTGAAAACACTGCTGGCACTGGGATATGAAGTATATCCTGCTGCAATCTTGCTTATTTTTAAGTGCAAATTTTGCCTTCTGCTCAGGGATGGACATGGGTGGCTCTTCCCTGTCACCTGTTTGTTTGTCTGAGCAAAGGTGTGTTCCTCAGCTATGCCATCATCAGGGGCCTCTTGGCATCTATTGTCATTGAAGTAGTTTCATGAATGTGTGCTTGTAGGGAGCCTTGGGACCCCACTGTGGTGTGCCCAAGGGTTTTCAAGCTTTTGTTTGAATATCTTTGAACGCATAGGCCCTTCCTTCACCCTGTTGTGGGGATGGACTCACAAGCGGCCCTTTGGGTCAGAAGAGTTAGGTGGGTGAGTTTTGGGCTTTTGCAGAAGTTTCCATATGGAGTTGATCCTTCAGATGTGCTGTTTCCTAGTCATAATGTGTTGCTGTGACCTTGTGTAGGACTCGTTCCCAAAGAAACCTGAGGTGTCATCTTAATAATTGAAATAAGTGTCTGTCACATTCCTGGATCCTGTTTTTTGGTTTTGTTTTGTTTTTTTTTTTTTTTTTAATTATTATTTATATGGTTGGAAAGAGAAAAGTCTGCATGGTAAACAGATCTGGGATTTTGTGATGTTGTGAGAGCTTAAAGTGACAGGTCTGAACACCCATATATACAGCCTTAGCCAAGTCTTCCTAAAATGGAGTATTCAGGAGTTAGGGACTGAGCAATTTGATAGGATTTGCTGTGTTCATGTGAGCTGTGTGATGCTTCATCCTCTTCCTCTTCATTCAAAACTTCAAGGCACGTTTGACAAGAGCATAAACACTGTTCTCCAGCTGCTTCAGCAACAGTCTGCTGTCACAGACTCAATGGATGGCGATGTTATCAAACACTGGTTTGCATTTAGCTCCTTGGTCTGGGTCACATTCAGGAGAGCAATTTCCATGTGACTGAGGTACCTCATTCTCTACGGTCCATAGAGAACCGCCATGGAGGACATCCAAGTCTTACTGCACAGAGCCTCATCTAATTTAATCTAATGAAATGCAGTTTCTGTCTTACGAAGAAGCTGGTTGTAGCTTTACCCCCTGTCCTGGCAGGAGAACCCACACAGGATGGCATAGGCTGTCCTTGTTATCGGTTTACGGATATAAACACGCATGTGTGCGCACGTGTCAGCTGCACATGGCTAACAGTGTCTGAGCACCACATCTGGTACAGGATAATGATTATTTTGGGGTATATTTACCTGCCATTAGCAACAAGTCCTAATACAGTAACTGTGTCATTTATTTGCAAGGTCCAAACTCTGCTGGTTTAAAGCACTCATTTTGGGTAGTGATTTAAAAGGGATGCAATGGAATTGCATATTGTGCTTTGATTCCTGAATTTTCCTGTCTCTTTGCAAAAATCCAAGATCTAGATACTTTTTTCTGTTTTCCTGTAAGACAAGTACATTGGAATGTGGGAATCATTTAAATGTTTTAAGGTTTGAGGAAAAAGTAGGACTTGAGAAATGCCTTGGTTAAGAATATTAGGAATTAAAAATTCTTGTTATTCTCAAATGAACGTGATCTTACTCTTATGATCCTGGTGCTATGATAAAACTTTTTTTTTTTTTTAATGAATATGTGCCCTTGTGTGACCATGCTGGGGACCAGTAGCCTTTATCTGTTTATTTGTACTTGATGTCTTGTCCAGCTGCTTTTGGGCCTGGAGAAGCACCACTTTCTGTTTACCTTTGAAATCTTTCTCCTTAACTCTGCACTTAACTGCAACAACGCACAAGCATTTATGACATTCATGAATAGTTCCATTAGTCTGCCCACTGGCACTTGTAATGAGTGTCATGAGCTGAGCACCTGCACAAAGAATTGGGATTTGTATGAGGAGGAGAGTAAGATTCTGCAAAAGTCAATATGCCCTGTGCTTATGTTTTCCAGATGATACATTACCAAAGAAAAGGTTTTTAAATTTTCCCAGCCAAGCAGCTTCAGGTGTAGAATTGTACTGCTCAAAGCAGTTTTGATGAAGTTGTTGCTTATGTCTTCTGATCTTTAGGGGAGAAATAAGCACATGCTTGTCTCTCAAGAATAAAAGTTTGTGCTCCTGCAATGCTGAAGATTTTGAAGCTCCAAACAAACATGAATTCCTTCTCTTAGGGTTCAACTGTGTACAGTCATGCAATTAAATACGCTTGGCCCATCTACTGGGGTTAAGCAGGTTGCACCCTTTTATAACTGAAACTTTGCATGTTTAATTGTACCTCTGACTGCACCTCTTTTGTAGCCTTTGGGTCTGAAAGCTGGCATCCCAAGGAGGTGGGGGAAGGAGGGCTAACCTCTGCAGGCTTCCTCCTGCACTTGGACGTCCTGAAACAAGGTGGTAGAATTAATTCTCCTGTTAGGAGTCCCTGCCTGTCTCATGGCAGATGTACTCAAAAACATGTAGGAAGGTGAGAAGCAGGCAGCTTTCCTCACAAGAGTTCATACCAGCTGCTCTCCTGCATCTGTAAGGTCCTGTCAGAGACAGCTGGACTTCTGCTGTGTGAAAGGTAGCTAAGGTGAAGAGATGCTCCTCCCCAAGCTGTAGGACTGCTTTCTCTACCGGTCTTTTTGCACACCCGTTGTAGCTTCTTGAAGCTCTGCCCTCAACGTGCTCTAACCTTTTCTTTATTCTCACAGTTTGTTTTCAGGTTATGTGATATGCATAGAAGCTTCTAGGAAGGAAAAAAAAAAAAAAAAAAGTAGTTTCCCACAATAAACATAATGACAAAATCAAATTACCTTTTGTGATGACCAAAAAAAAAAAATAATACAGCTAGGCTGATAGGTTGTTTTCCTTTATTCTTTTTGCCATCTCTTGAAGCTTTTTGTTGCAGGTGAGGAACATGCCAATGGAAAAATTTCTCCTTAGAAGATGTTGTGGTCGAGAGAGATTCCTTCTTTATTCTCCAGTGATTTTCTTAATAATAGTAAAGATCTTCTATGTCGCATAGATGTGAGAGAAGAAATAACTGTATTATGCTTTTGGCAGGAAAGAAAAGTAATTTAAAATGAAAAAATTTCTTCATTGAGGGCCTTCATTTGATGCCCTGAGCATAGATGAGAGACAAGGAAGAGGAAAAACTGTCCTATGTTTCCAGGTACTTTGACTCTTACTTGGTGGAGTTGGGCTCCTTTGGATGTCTGGGTTTGATAGGATTAGCTTGTACAACTGTTATATCTGAACTCCCCAGGGACAGTAATGTATGTACATCTATAATGTGTGTAGTTGTAAGTGGCTTTGCCCTAATTTGGCTAGCTTGTTAAGCTGTAGATGATTCTGTGAGGAGCTATCTTACAGCCAAAAGAGGATCTGTTTTTTGGGGATGAAGGAGGATTTGGCAGTGTTTTTACAAAATGGTTTTGTATCAGTGAAATGAAAACCATACATGTGCAGCACACACAATCTTGAGAAGGGCACTACAGGACAACAGCATTGTCTGAAAAAAAATACTACCAGCTAATTAGACTTCTTTTGATGATTGTAACCTCGGTGCCTTGATTGTACCTTTCCTGCTGCTTAGTTTCTTCAATTCATTAATGATGCATTTTTGACAACTGAGAAATTTGCTCCATGGTGCATAACATTGTGGGGTTGTTCTGCCCTGTGGAGAAAATGGTTGGTCCTCTCCCAGCCTCCAAGTCTCCTGTTCCTACCATGCTGTGTTGGCAGGGACCCATGTCCGGAGTAATCAGAAACTGTTCTGCCTCTGGAGATGGACTGGCCCCCAGTGAGCGAAGCGAAAATGCAATTGGCACCATATGACATACAAAGATCTGGCAAGTTGACAGTTGGTATTTTTTTCTGAGGTGTTGAAGCCTCCAGTTATCCTTAATACCTCTTTTTACAATTCTGAGGTTGTCCAAACGCATATAGTGTCACTCACTAACTAGTAATGCACTCTTTTAAAAATAAAAATGGCTTCTTCCTCTCTGCAGGTTTGAATACTTACAGTGATATTTGTAATTCCTTGGAACAAGAGATAAGAATTTGTGGTGGTCCCCTGCTCCCAGATTCTTCTTGTGGAAAGAAGATTCAATCAGTGTTCCCTTGAACACCCCAGACTCCCAAGCTCTAAGTACCAGGCTCGGAATCTTCTGAATGTTAAACTAAACGGGAAATATAATTCCTTAAGGTGCCAAATAATATTTTGTTACTAAAGCATGCTGAGCTCCTTCAGGCCAGGAACAAAAATAGGTCAAGTCCTCATTCTGGTGTAGCTGGCTCCACCTCTGATTTGTTTTTCATTAAATGTGATGGAAAAATTAGTGACCTTTCTGTGTTTTCACAACCTGTTTTTCTTGCAGCTGCCAAGGAATCTGAGAGCAGTGTCTTTGTAACCCAGAGATGATGAGTACCTGTATCTTTCAAAGCCACAGATTCCATGGGCAACTTCTAAGAGTCTGGTGTGTCACAGCCATGATTTTTGAAGTGGAAGTGTTTCTGTACCGAAGCACTTTTGTTTTGGCGGTCATGCAGTGTTGCAACACCAAATACCTATGTTTGCTGCTTGTGAATGACCAGCAAAATCACTGCTTACGTAGTTTCACAATCTGTTCCTTATGTTGATTTCTGCTTTTGGCTGTCTATTCAGAAGAAAAGGTGGCAGATTGCTTTTTTTGGCATTGTGGCCAATCAGATTTTGCGAAAACAAAAAGTTCATGCCATATTCAGAAATATGTCAGACCTGTTCCTGCTTGTGAAATGCCTTATAACCAGCCTGCCAGAAAACGTTCCTTCTCTGCTTCTGTGATTTCTACCCCCTTGTTCCTGGCTAGGTTTTCTTGTTGGAAACACTTCCGATAGGTGCGGTCCTGTTAGTGACTTCTAGTAGTGAGGAGATCCCCATGGCTTGCCAGGTAGAGGATGATGGTGATGAAAAGTACTCAAGTTGAGAGCCAAGAAGTGAGTAGTACTAAGTGAGATTATTTTAGTAGCATCTCACTTAAGGTACTGACCATTGTGTAATAACCAGCTGTGTTTGGGTTTCAGGTGTTGAAATGTAGTAGTCCCCAAGTTGGAAAAGCAGGCAGGGGTTATTGCTTAGGTTTTCAGCCAAGAGGAGAGGATGAGCTCAGCTAGCTGGACGGATGGCTCCCACCCGCACGATGTACTTTCTGGGTGTCCAGTACTGGCAGCGAGAGAGAGAGGTAGGGCTGCATGGCCTTGCTGTGGGCTGATTGCCTCAGAAAGGGTCGATCTCTTGGCTCATTTAATGACAAAAGTGTTTCCTCTGTGATGCAGCAGCAGTAATGTTTGCAGGTCATGGGGAACCAGCTCTGGTCCCAACACAGCAGGCTGCCAGCCCAGAGACCTGGATGGTGGAGGGTGGTAGTGTGATGAGCTCCTGGCCATGCTGGGTGAAGGTTGCTACACACATCATGTTGAAGCTGCTGGGGCGGTAGTTCCTTGTACTTGGAGATCCTTCCCACCACTCCTGCCTCTTGCTTCCATCTGGGGTTCAGGTAAAGCTGAAGCCCTAGGTGGATGGTGGCAGTAGTTTCTGCACAGGAAAATGGGTGATGCTTCAGGGTGTCTGGAACAAACATCAAAGTACACATTGCTTCTTTTAAATAATGTTTTACTAACTCTTGACTGACTGAATCCAGCAGTAAAGAACTCTCTGTTAACCTTCTGCATGTAGTCCCGACTTTTCAGGTAGTGAATATGGCACAACATTCTAGACTCGCAGCATGGGCTTAAGTGTGTTCTGTGTAAACCTGAAAAGGTAGAAGGGTGGGGGGAGCTCAGGCTTCAGTTTTTTTAATCTACACTGGCAGCACCAGCTGATGTACAAGGTGGTGACCCAAAAGGTATTTGCAAGGATGTTGTAAGACTATAGATCACGTTAGACCTATCTACCAAGACTTTAAGTTTTCCTTACTCAGCCTCTTGTTTCCAGCAAAGGCTTAAGCTTTTTAGCATTAGTATTGGAAAATGAGTACACTAGGATTTCTTTCACCAGTGTCAAAAGCTTATTTTTTATTCAATGCATTGAATCCTACTGGAATGTCTTCAAGGATATTTGGCTTAATGTTGGTTTCCCCTTGCTGCAAGTTTTTATTACTAAATAAATAAGAGCATTTAGTATAGCTGGTAGGCCAGTGTAATTCTTCACAGTCCATTGCAAAAACATCGCTTAAATTTTGGCTTTGGATCTGGTAGAAAGTTTGAATAAAACGATACCTCACTTCCTGACAAAGCTCAGAGTATTCTGAAGACTGAGTCATCTGTCTGTCTGCCTTGCCTTGGTCATGGTGGTCATGGCAGCTGGGAAAGGGGAGAATGGCAAAAGAGAACTTGTTAATGCAATCATCTACTGGTTGTGTTTTTATACTTTGCAAAGGGGATTTTTTTTACTATTTAAAACCAAAAACCCACCAATATCCCTCTAGACTAGATGGCAATTAAACAGTGTCTGAGACTGTTCCATGCAGTCTTGAAGTAGTTCTTAATTATTTCCCTCACAGCTACAAAAACTGATGCTGGCTGCAAATGGGTAACATGACTTGTGACTCAGTAAGTGTCTCATCCTAAGGTAATTCATTTGCAACACATTTAGAGTAAATGAAAACATACACCGGAGATGCATAATGGGTTTAGAAACCAGCAAAGATCTGATTCTGCTCCTATTGATGTCTGGCACAAAATCCTGTTTACTTCAGTGGGTACAATATTTTTAAAGATTTACAACCTTATCCCAAATGTTACCATGGATTCACTAACCACATATGCTGGGTGGAGTGAGGGATCTGTGGAGATACTTAAACATGAGTGCAAAAATTTTGTACTGTTGGCAGGCTTGCAGAAAAAGACTGAGATTAATGCTCAATTTAACACGAGGGACCCAGATAAGAAACATGTTCCCTTACTAGCCCTGCAATGGCTGGGATCACATGCTCGTCAGACTCCTATACAGTGTCCAGTCCTCCAAATTTGGTGGTTTGGGACCTATATTTTTGTCTACCACCATCTATCTGAAGAATCACTGCTACATTTTTCTGAGTTTTCATCCTTGCTTGGCCATGCTTTGGCTGTTACGCAAATGCAAGATGAGGAATGCTTTTCCTTTAGATGATCTATCGGGTAAGGGGAAAGGTCTCCTTCTTGTGTGTGATTTTGGGCAGTTTGTAGGACTGAGGCACCAGGCCTTGGCAGAAGAAGAGTTACAGCGAACTTATCCCAAGGGCAGCTGTATAGATCTTTTGAACTCTGTAAGCAAGAGTTGCAGAAAGAAGAGTGAATCTGCAGATTTTCTTGGCTGGGAGCATCCTCAGCTTCCAGCTCCGGTGTGCAGCAGCAGCCCTCGTGCTGAAGTGCATGGGGCAGTATCCCAGGGAGGGGAAGAGCCTTAACCCAGCTGAGGCTTTGGAAACTCAGAAACGATGGATCTGCTAAGCCAGTTTGCTCCTAGATAGGGGTGGCAGCAGAGAAGCCATTCTCCTGGGAAAATCTTGTGTAGGGTGGTAGAACCAGGCTGGGGTGAAGGAGACCTTCCTGATGGGACCTGCAGCGCAGGGGCTCCAGGCAAAGCCCAGTGTAATGGGGAAGTAACCAGGGGTTACGGGATTTAGGAACAGATTAGACTAGATCTTGGATGACGGTGGTGGGAATTTAAGAAATATATATATTTTTTTAAATGGTATGGACTTTCAGGCTAGGGACAGATGGCTGGTGTTCGGGGACTTGCAGGAGGTATGGAAGGAGGTGTATCCAAGCTGCTACAGGAAAAAGAGTTGGACTAGTTTTAAAACGTTAGAGCTACTGGTGTGAAGAAGCAGTTGCTTAGCTTCTTCCAATGGGGTAGATTAATTTAAATCTCTGTGTTAGATCACTGCTTTCAATCATGATTTAAATGAGCAAGCAGGAAATCTGATTTGACTTATCAAGTTTTGCATCTGTACTTAGGTTACCTTTCTGAAAGCCTTAGTGTAGTCTGTAGCACCACAGCTATCCTTGGCTAACACAGTGAATATATCTTTCTATTTAAACAAGTATGCAGTTTACCATTTGCTTCAGTTAATATATTTTTTCCATTTTCTGTTAAAAAGTGATGAATGGTGCTTTTCTTATTTGCTTGCTTGATTAATTTTTAACTTCTGATTTTCATCAAGCTAAATTTGGAGGGAAACTGGAATCCAATTAATGAACAAAACCAGCATTTAAAATTGTTTTCATTAGTTAAATGTGCAGGATATAGACGAAAATTCCTTATCAAGCCTGTTTTGTGTTTAAAGCACACTGATGTTTGTTGAAACAAAGCAAGTATTATCAGCTGTTTATGGACTGAATTAATGGTTTCTGGTCACCATGCTCTTTGAGAAACTCTTTCTTAGAACTAAGAAATCTTGGTTTCTTTGGTTTCTGGAGCTGTCTCTTTTCAATTTTTAATTTTTTTTTTTTAATTCTAAGAAACTGAGTTCTCCATCTGAGTGAACAACTTGGTGTTGTCTGTGTGCCACAGTTATGCGAGACAGAAGCTTCTCTCCCCAAAGCCGTATTCCTCAAGTGTCTGCTGGCCGCCTACCCCACCACCTGGGAGAGGATGTAGCGTGTTTTATGTTGTATGGACCTGTCCGATGTTAGTATGGACTAGTCCGGAGCTCATCCCACAAGTACTGCTAGGGCAGAAGAGGTGGTCTGTGCATCATAGACTTCTGATAGAGCTACTCATGAATTAGGGTGGACATACATCTTGGAGAACCTAGGTTACTATTTTAAAATATTCTTTTTCCTGTGTTTTTCTCAGTTCCCAGGGCTGGGCTGGTCCTGAATAAACTGTTAAGTGGGGGGAAGATAAAGTGAACAGGGAAGAGGAGAAAATTGCACAGAATTCTCCATGTACAGGGCATCTTTCTGTTGTCAAAAATTAGTTAATGACTAATTAATGACTTAATGAACTTAGCAACTTTAACATTTAAACAGAAAAGTATTCAAATTTATAAATATACTGTTGAGGCCCTTAAAAATATGAAGTAAAAAAGATGAACTGTGGGATGCTACTCAGAGTCACTACAGACAGATATTCTGCAAGATATATATATACACTCAAAATTTAAAGACTAAAATATATGTTTGAACAAACTTGGCTTTGTTAAGGGAGTGAATGTTGAAGCTCAGATTCCACGCAGTGGGAAATTAGTTCCCTAAATTTAGTGCTTCTAACATATGTTTAAGATCTAGGAATCTATTTCTGATATAACTCATGCTAGAAGTTCCTGGAAAGCTCTATGACTTATGTGGCATGGCATGAGGAAAATTAAATTATAGTTGATTTTCTTCCATCCTAAGATCCCCAGAAGCATCTGTAAGATTGATGGGTGGTATAGTCATTGCATTATGTTTTGATGTGTTTCTTTTGGAGGATAGTCTTCCAGTAAATACAAAAGGATTTTAAAATTATTGTGGGTAAGGAGTTGGACAGATAATAAATTGAACTTGGTGTTATGATACTCTCTTAAAAGCCTTAGCTAGACTCGATTTCTGCCAGAAGAAAAGAGAGCTGTTATTTCTGATGTTCATGCTTTAAAACCAAATAGATGGTGTAGTTTTTTGAGTGATTAAAATCAGTGGGGGTAAGGAAATGGACATAATTCCTCTAAATCCTGCATGATGTTATACTGGAGATGAATTTGGTTATATGTACATGCCAAAGTGCTTCTGCAGACAAGAATTCAAGAAATGACAGTGAATAAACTGTTCAGCATTGAGAGATTCTCTACTGTTCCTTAATAAACACGTATCACTGTTACATCAAAACAGAAGTTTAATGCTAAAAAACCTCAGTAACTCACACAAAAAAACCCCAAAAAAACACCTTTAGGAAAAAAGAAGTTGAAATGTATCAACAAGTCGAAACCATGAGGAGGGCTATGGGGAGTGCTCCAGTGAGCTGCCTGCAGTTAGAAAGACACATGAACATCTTCTGTCTTTCAGTGCCTTTGCTGCCCATGTTTCATGTTTAAGGGTGAGGCAGCAGAAAGGAATTCTGGTGGTGAATTGAATCTAGCCAAGAAAGTGGCTTGAAATCAAGCTTGGGGAAGAAAGGAGGGAAAACGGCGCTGCAGGCAGACGGGCAACAGAGGGAAGGCAGGAAATATCTGCAAACAGAAGTAATGAAGTTTGCTTTGTTTCTACAGTAGAGAAATGTATCTGAACATGGGTTTAAGTAGAAGGTGTGTAAATTCTTGAAAACCAAGTCAAGTTACATGTTTGATTTATAGCAGCATTGCATGAACTAGCTGGAAAGTTTGTTGTGTGTTCACTTAAAGTTAAGCTGGAGGAGGGTGGCTGGAGTTGAACGTGGCGGGGAAAGCTTTGGAGGGGACTTCTGCAGGAGCTGGAACATGTGGGGACAACTAGAGGTGGGGTCAAGGAGATGGGTGAGCAAGGGATGGTGAAGCTGTCTGCACCTGGGCTGGAAAGAGAGGTTGCCTCTGCAGCCAGTGAAGTTAGTATGGGTTCCTGCAACAAAACCAGGAAAAAACCCAAGTACCTCATGGATTTGTATCCATTTAGGAACAGTTTTCTGAAGTCATGAGATCAACCAAGTACCTGCAGTAGCGTTTTCAAATTACTGGAAATCTTGCTGGATTCATGATGAGCATGGAAAGGGAGTTAGTATGAGTACACTCACAGGATGTCTGTAATAACAGGAGGAGAATATGAGTAATCTTCTGGAAAGCAGTTTAACATATATACTGAAGTGACTGGTATCTTTCATTACAAATATGTAGTTTCAGGGCGTAGTTTTGAGATAATTTTAAACTGATCTGTAGGCAGATTAAAAGGGGTGTTCCCACCTTTTCCTGTGCCCTGACCTGAGCGTTGTTGCTTCCTGCCTTGTTCCAGGGCTGCCCCTTGCCCGGCTCTCTGGTTATTCAGGTCAGGGACTCACTGCCTGCCCCCAAAATCAGCTGGAGCTGCAGTCCTGCTGGCCACAGAGCACACAGGGCAATGGGGAGGCTGGGTGTGCAGGGCTGCAACGCACGTCCAGGGAAAACAAGGGCTTAAACCACCGTAAACTGACTGCGAATCCTGGTGCTCTGTACGTGTGAGAACACAGGGTAAATTGTGCAACTGCTGCAATCACCTGAAGCAGCTGGCAGAATGTGTTTCTATTCTCAATATCCTATTTTGGGGTTTCTTCACCTGGTACATGGAGCTGTGCCTGGAATTTGTTTCCCCTGAGGTTACAGTTGACTTGTGTTTACCAAAAATAAAGTAGTAAAACTTGGAAACAAGCATTTTGTTCTGATTTGTTTACAGTTAATGCACTGGTACTTTGCTTCCTTTTGAAAGAAGGTACTGAAATTTTAAAATAAGTGGAGAAGTGGAGATAGCGCTCTCTTCTTTTTTTGGATTTCAGCTGTTTTTTTGCTTTGTGTTGCATATAGTATATATTTTCTTGAAAATATCCCAGAAAAAGCTGCTTTGGTAGGCTTCTGTATGTGGGTCTGTATCCCTACCAAAACATACAAGTGAGCAGAGCTAAATGAGCACAATTGGTCCCATGTGCTCTGGCTGGTCTGCATGGTGGGTGCTGAGAAAGTGAGGATGAGGATGGCTGCGTTGCCTTGAGATATCTCTGAGGGAAATGGGCTTCTTGGCTTTGTCTTGTTGAAGGTGAGCGAAACCGATTTGGAAAATAAATGAGAAGGCTACGCTGAGGAAGAAGTACTTCAAGGGGACAAGGGGGTCTTTGCATACCTCCTAGTTCAAAGAAAGGCTTGTGGGAAATGCTTTTGAGAAGTAACCACGACTTAAGTGGATGGATTAATGGTACGGTGGCTCAGAGGGTATTTGGCGGTGCTCTATTAGTCCGAGATGAGTTTTTCTGAGGCTGGTGTAATAGTTATGGCTTATTGTGGCATATGTAACCCTGTGGTTTGAGCATCACCATGCAGCATGTAGAGAGGTTCTCAAGTGTTACGTTGTGTTCTCCAGCTGTGGCCTCTGCTTGAAAGCAATAGGAAGCTGCAGTGGTGCCTGATATCCAGTGGGTGCAATGTTAGGGTCTTCTCGTTTTTAAGAACGTCTAATCTGGTGTTTAATTTACTAGCTTGCTTGAGCTCTTCTGCCAGGGCTCCAACTGTTGCATAATGTTACGCAGGAGGAATCGCTGGCAGTTTTCAAGCTGGCTATCATTCCACATCACTCCCACACAAAGGAAATTGTAGCATATATGTAATTCTGAGGCTTTTTGTGCCACTCTCAGCACAATCTAAAATTAAAAAAAATAACTAGGAAAACTAGAAAGAGTCTGCCTGCTCAGGCTGTAGCCTCTCTGCTTGTAGCAGCCTCCTCTGCAGAGCCTTGCATGGGGAAGAGAATCCAGACAGTGACAGGTAAGAATGAAAGCCTCGCAAAGAAGCGACACCTCGATTGTTTTTTAAAACTCTAAGCATTAAAATAGTATTTCATAAAAGATGAAAGAATCCTCTTTTGGCTCAAACTGTTCTTTCATGTTCTGTGAATTTCGTGATTCCCAGAAAAAGCCAAACCCTTAATATTCAGACATCACAGGGCACCGTAAGATTTCCCCCTGATTTCCATGCATGCCTGTTCCGTACCCGTTTTCCTGTCAGTCTGATTCGTAATGTTCAAAAACATTCACTGCATATTTCCTTCTTCCCCACAGCAACAGCCCGAGTCTGAGACTGTTCATCTGTTCATCCCAGCCTTGGCAGTTGGAGCTATTATTGGCAAGCAGGGACAGCACATCAAACAGCTTTCTCGTTTTGCAGGCGCATCTATTAAGGTATTATTACACTGACTAACTTTCTGTCTATTCTACATGACACTTTCAGCAAGTTTGCACAAGCAGTGTTTTCGTGAATGTCCTCCCCCACTCTGTGCTTAGAATGTGATGTGATAAATGGTACACTTGTTTATAAATCATCTTTTAATCTTCCTTGAGACAAGATAATTAGAAGCATGTTTTCAAACGTCTCCTGAGGTGTGAAATATAAGCTGCAAAGAAAACTACTTTGGTGGTCTCGATTTCTTAGAAACAGACTTAAGTCTTAATGATGCAGCGCTTGAAGGCTTTTTTCTTGATTTTGGTAAAGTGAAAATTGGTGAGGTAAATTCCCCTTCTAAAAACAGCAGCACAGGTGAACTCTCCTGCTGCCGTGGCCACTCTTGCTCTGTTCCAGTTGGCTCGGTCTGGGCTGTCGAGCTTGGACGGATGGCTCCATACTAAAGTGTTCATTTTTAAAATCACCCACATACTCCAAGCTCCTGGGGTCGGTCAGTTCCTTAACATCACCTTTACCTCAGCACCTTGATTTAGCAACCAGCTGTTTGTGTGTTGACCACCTCAGTGTAGCTAAGAACAAAACGGTTTGCAGAGGCTGATCTAATGGAAGCTTACATTTGAATTTTAGTCTATCTGGTGAAGTTTTCTTTGGCTGTGTACATGGGTTAGTGCCAGCTGCAGTTGTAGGAAGGCCTTGGGTTTCCGCTACTAAAGCCATTGTGACCAAAAGTATCTTCTCTGGATGCCTGAGCCTTTTTCTTGTAAATAGTTCTACTGTTCTGTGCTGTAAAGATAAAGTTTTGGCCTAAATTGGAAAAAAAAAGGTAAAAAAAAAAAATAGTAGCGTGTAGCTTTGCTATGTGCTGTTAGATTGACCTTTTCCTGCACAGATGAAACAGACGTTTTTCTTCTCAGTTCTCTTTTTGCTGAGGAGATGTGGCCTGTTCAGTGGGTGCCATGGCCATGCCATGGGATCTGCCAGAGGTCAGGATGGGCAGGAGCTGCCGGTGCCGAGTTGAGCTTGGTGAAGCCAGTGAGGCTGGGCTTGGCTTGGAAGGTGTTCAGCTAAGTGTGCAGAGCAAAATAATTGGGGAACCCTGATGAATGAGTCTTGTGTGTGGTGTGCCGAATGCCGATCCATTTACTGGCCAGTCAACCAACTGGCGCATGGCCCAGTTCCATCCTTTATTGAGCAGTACATTAAATAGTTGTTACGCTACCCAGATGGTTCATATTAGTAGAGAACTAATAATCTTATTTTCAGGGAGAAAATGGAATAGAAAAAAGTGAGAGGTGTTGATTTTTCTTTATCAAATCTACCTTGCGTGGAGGTGTGATGTACCACACGTATTTCCTCTTTCTCTGTCCATTCCCATGGAGAGTATCTAAAGGTTAAGGTACAGCTAGGTGGAGAGAGAAATGTGAAATAACCTGGACCTCCAAGAACCCGTCCGAACTAGTTCTTTAGCTGGTTCTTGGAAGATAATTTAGTGGAAAGGGAGTTTCCCATGTTTCTCACGCATCTGGCTAACAGTGGCCTCGGGCTTCCTCTACTGGCTGGCACCCCTCTACCCAACACGTTTAACATATCTGTATTAATTGAAATTCAGTTAAAAGTTTGCTAAAGCTCTGGTCTTTTGTTCCTTCAGTAGGAATAAAGTAGAGATGATTTTTGTGGAAATAGGATTAAATCTGAACTGTACAGATACAGGGTATGCTTGCTAAATTGGGAAGTCGTGTGTATGCTTATCAATTAAAATAAAAATGCAACTTCGTCTCTAAGCTGACAGAACAATATGGAGCAGCACACTTGCTCTGTGTGAAAGTGTTAAATATAACAGTTAGGAGTAGCTTATTCAAAACTTCTGAACTTCCCTTGTGTTGACCACCTGCCCTTTATCATAACTTTTGAGCAAAATAAAACATTGTGAATCATCAAGGTACCTGTGCTTTCAGCTAAGAGTTGGAGGTAGTGCTGAGTAACTTTTAACTTGCTAAACTGTAGTAGTCCTACTTTGTGGAGTAAGTAATTTTGTGCATGACACTCTGAACCTGTTTCAAGTTGTGCTGTAGATTGTTACAGATGAAACTGCTTTACATCCCCAAGCATTTTCTTTGTGCTCCTGCAAAGCTTTGCAGATCTGATTAAATAAACTCTTTAGCCATGAAGTAAGACTAAAGAAACTGCAGATGCATGGAGGTTCTGCATAAGGTGACAGTGTCCAGCCTGCCACTTCAGAGGAGCGTGTGCCTGTTGGGGAGCTCAGGTTGTGTCCCTGTGCTGGGGGTCATGGCTTGGTGATGCAGGCTCAGCGTGGGGCTCCAGCAGCCTGGATTATTGAGCAGAGGAGCCAGGCAGAGACTTCTGGGCTGTCTGCTGCCCACTCTGCTCTACAGTGCTGGGACCTCTTGGCATCTCCTGAGTTATAAATAATTCCCAAAGTCGCCTTTCCTGGCTCTGTAGGAGCTGGTTTGGAGTGCATGAAGTTGTCAGCTTGTGACCTGGCATATCGAAGATTCGTTTTCTGGTTAGGAATGTAAAACTATTTCTCTCAGAAGTTAAAAATTCACCATTTGTATGTACATAACTTCTCCTTCCAAGGGCAGACAGACAAAATTAACACTGAAGTCTCTTAGGCTGCCCCTTCAGACACTGAAATGTCAGTACATGTTTCTTTCACAGCCCTCTGCCATGTTTTACTCCAGCTGCTGAGAACCGGACATCCTAAGATAAAAGCAAAGCAAGAAATGTCCCAGAACATTTGAACATGTGCGAGACATAACGAAGGACTGATAGAAAATATCTTCCCTAAAATTTCAATAAAGGCTCTGGTGTTCACTAAGAAAACATGAAGTGATGGAGAGGAAAACTACAATGGCCGTTTTCCACGAATAGCAATTATTGGGCTGAGCTCTGCTCAGTCAGCTGCCTTCAAACGTCCCTCAAAATTTTGCCCCTCTAAAATACTTGTGTTCCAAAGAATGAATGGACCTAGTCTGTGTTTGCCCTTACCACAGCGCTGTGTCATATAAATGTACTGCTGTAAAATGAATGTGTATTTTTAGATATAGCCAATCGGAATGCAGAAATCATATGAAAAATAAATATCCAAACCAAATAACTAGTATGTAATGTCTTCTCCATCTTAGGGTACAATATGAATAACTATATAAGCTTTGGTTAGCAAAATTCTTTAGTGAAAATGATGCGTGGTGACTGGTAATTTGTCTGAAATAAACTACAGCTGTTAAATATGAATAACATCCCTATGCCAACAGCTAAGATGAAATCCTGTAGTGTTTAATATATTGCCCATTCAACAGTGGCTATGTAATACTAGACGCAACAATGGAAATGTCAGTTGTGATAAACAAAAGATTCATCCAGAATGTCAGAGGCTAGTTTGAATTATTTAATGCCACTGGAGTCTGAGAACAACACCCACAGAAATCTTACTTTTGTGGTGACATGAACTGCTAAAGACCCTGCAGGCATCTCTGTCTCAGCTCTGGTGGAGCTTAATTTTTATTTGGGTCACACAAATAAATGTGTGTAGATACAAACCCCTTGGAATCTGTGAACTCATTGTCCAGTATAGAGGAATGTTTTGGATCTGATTAGTTACAACCGTGAAGTGATCTGTTCTCAAGGGGGGTAGACGCAAACTTTTGCTAATGAGCAAAACTTGTCAGAAAGACTGTTTAAGTTAGTGGGTAGGGATGAGAATCTTGCTCTATTAACCATACTTGTCTTTTTGAAGGCTACATGTCTTACATCACTCAGCCACATGAAAATGGCTTGTGGGATTTTGCCATATGTGGATGAGTAGCTATGCCTTTAGTTTTCAGAAGTAAATTTGCTTATGATTTAGCCAATTTCTCCGTATTTCATTATAGTTAATTAATGCACTTTAAAGAGAACAAGCCCGTCATGACTGCAGTGTAATGCTGCTGCTGTAAGGAATAATTTTTCACTCTTGAGCAGAATGTGAGACTGAAATGGGGAGGAGGTGGCTTTAAACTATTCCTTCAAAAGACAGTTACCAAAAGCTATTTTTATCCATTCCAGATTGCCCCTGCTGAAGGACCAGATGCCAAACTGAGAATGGTTATCATCACTGGACCTCCAGAAGCTCAGTTCAAGGTACAACATATTAAAACTTGTCAGCCTGTAGTGGCCTTTGGACTGTAAGGGACAAAACAGAAAACAAAACACTTGGTTCCAAGCACTGTTTTATTCATAATTTTAATAAACACTTGCATTTTGCTTTACTTTTGCCAAAACGTATCTCATATGAATATGACTAATGCAGCACTATTAGAGGCCATGTTGTGGTCACCTGTAACTGGTAGGTGTTTCATGTAGGTTAGAATCAAGTCTGGTGTGAAAACATGGCCATATCACATTCTCAATTTTCCTCTTTATCTACAAGAACAGTAGCTCAGTCTTTCCAGCCCATCTTAAGTTTAGTGTGTTTAATTGAAACAACAAAACTGACAAGATGAGACTGAGTCTTCCCAGGTTACCATTGCGTGTCAAATGGATAACACTTTTTGGGCAGCTCCACAGATAAATGCAAGATGTCTAATTGTATTTCCACTACAACTGCAACAAGATACTCAACCTGATTATCCCATTTGTGTTCAAATTGAGTTCTGGAGTGGCCTTCTGCCTTAAGTGCCAAGGGATAAATCTAGTTACCCCAAAAGGAGCTGACCATGTTCAGAGAGATGCTGACAGCTCAGTGAAGCAGCCTGGCCTCATCACAGGTGAGGCCCAGAGCAGGTAGAAAGTCACTTCAGACTTCATGTCCTGGCATCGTTCTCCTGCTTGCTCTCATTTTTTTATTTTTGCTTCAGGGCATCTTGCATGAAGAACATGCACAAACTTCAGGCGTATCTAGAATCATTAATGCCTTTAGGAGTTTTGGAGAAGTATCAGGGCACTTATTTTGCAGTGATAATAGCAAACTAGATGCATTTGGGATTATTGCTCAGTTACCATATATATTTGAGAAGCTATTGAAGGCAAAGCATAATTTAGCAGCTCTGCCTCCTTGAGGTTTTCTGTGTGCATGTGGGCTTGGCCATGTGGCATTTTCCACATATGGGGTGCTCTTGTAATCTTGGATCAGCACAATGTCAGATTCTGGCTACGTTTTCTTTCCATTAGATGTCAGTGAACTTACCCTCAAGCAGTTGCAGGCTAAAGTAGATTTGGGTGTCACTTATGCAGTCTTCTCATGTAGGCAAAGACTTGTCCTCAGGCTTCTTCCCTAAGGTAGGCCTGAAGTCCCACAGCATTCTTTTGCCAGCTCTTATCTCCCACCTGTATCACGCAAGGAGGAAAATCTCCCTTTTCTGCACCCCATACATTGGTTAAAACCACATCAAACATTCTCTATGCTTTGGCTTCTGCTTGCAAAGAGGGATCGATGTACTAGCACAGCTGGTGCTTCTGAGTGCGCTGGTTTCTTGAAGGAGAGGGGTTACCTGTCACTTGGGGCTTCTTTCAGCTCCAGTCCTCATAGTCTTTTACTACTCTCTGAGCAATGCCCTCTTGCCTGACACGGGCAGTGGCAGAGTTCAGTCCTTTCTTTTATCACCACTGTTAACCTGAGGCACGCCTTACAGTCAGGTGCAAGCTTCATTAATGCTCTCCTTAAGCTCTGTTTAAGAAGAATCTTCTCTATCTTTGAGCGTAGGCTATTGCTTGTTAGGCACCAAGAACGTAATCTGGGTGCACGACAACTTGAAGAGGCAGTAGCTGCTGCTCGGATGGGTAGCCAGCTCTCGGAGAGGCCGTGTCATCCCAGAGCCTGTGAGTTTGGCATCCTTTCCCTACTACATTGTGTTCTGCTGCCTGTGATTCATGTCAGTGGTAGCTGCAGTGGCTGCACCCCTTTCTGCCTCAGCTGCAGTAGCCTGAGGATGTTGCGGTATGCAGGGCTATTCATTAGCAAGGCAACGGGAAGAGAATACGCCGCTGTTTACAGCCTCTGCTGCACTGCTCCCTAGAGTTTAGGCATACCCGTGACACCAATATTCAGAGAAGATCATGTTGCCTTTGTTCTGGGACACGTGGAAGTGAAGTGGAATCTAGTGTAGACAAAATATTTCAGCCACTGTTTCACTATGAAGGAGCTTCAGTCCAGTTAAGTTGTTTGGTTGTTTGTGGTTTTTTTGTTTGTTTGTTTGTTTTGGTTTTTTGTTTTTTCCTTAAAGACTTTTTCAAGAGCTGAAAGGTTTGGGATGCTGGAAATACATCTACCATCTTTTAAAAAGTCAGTATCCCCCTGTGTTTTATAATTCAGCAGTAACGCATGTGCTTTTCTTAGAGGACCTCTCCCACTGAGCCCTGCAGCCTGTGCAGCTTGACGAGGTGTTGTGCACACGAAAAGCTTTTCTAGTGAAATAACAAGGGCTACACTGGCTACTGTCTGCCTCTAACAGATTTGGAAATAGTTTCAAAATGTCCAGCTCAAGATGATGGCTGGGAGTAGTATTTTATCTGCTCTTGGCAAGCCCTCTTGAAGTGTTTTCCTGGAGCGGGAATCTCTGATTCTGGGACTACTGATGGTACCAGAACGTGGCAGTTGTACTGCATTTTTGTATGGATTTTTGGTGTAGTGTTTTGTCCCAATGGAAAGGTGACAGCTTTTGACCACTGTGACAGGGTCCCATCACCTGCAGTATGTGACCCAGATCAAAGCCGTGTGCTACAGGTTTTTCTCTGCTCTTCAGGTGGAGTCTGAACCAAAATACTGAATACTTTCAGCTCCAAGGTCACAAAATGTCTTTCATCCTACTAATTCTAGAGTAGCATGAACTTGAGTAGGCTTTTAGGACATGAGCTAGAAATAAGATACAATAAGCTGCCACTATTTAAAATAATTATCACATAACGAATCTTTTTGGACTTTTCGTATTCCATTGCAATGGTGATCTATAAAGTGGTTGGGTTTAACACGTACACAGTGACAAATCTGGTGAGTATTATTTAAAGAAGGTGATAAAGAATCTGAACTGGAAAGGCTTCGTGGTCCTAGGTATACGGTCTTTACAGAGCATCTCTCTTCAGTATCTCGGTAGAAGTGTTCTTTTGATGCTTCTAGGAGATGCAGAGTAGAAGATCTGGTTACCATTTCTCAAGAATTCACTGATGAATTGCAGTGAATAAGGAAATAAATGTGTTTAAAAATCAGCAAGATTCATGAGTTGAGTCTCAGTGGACATTTTTCTTGCTGCCTGGTACTTGTGTATTCCCCAGAAGAGGGAACTGTGTGCTGGTCAGAGTTCTACTGTTCCCATGGTGCTATTTAGATCTAGGCAGTTTGATTTTTCACTTCAGAAGATTGAGCAAGCTCAGATTTATTTATTTTTAAACAACATGTTGTAATGGATCGTAAAAGTAAGCTGTTTGCTCTAATTGGAGTCTTTATCCTATGACTTGTTTGGGGAGGTTGTGGTTAGCCTTTTTTTTTGTTTCCCTTCAGTTTAGCATCCTTAAAAGAAAGGTTTTCTCAGCCAATTAATTGCATTCTGTGCTTCTGGGTGTAATAAAACTGCTTCAGCCAGACGGTTCTTCTCTCAGTCACTCTTTACAGAGATGCAATAGTTTCTTTTAAAAGCAATATTTCTACTGAAAAGCATAATAATAATAATAATGATCTCAGTTAAATTGCTCCGTTATTCCCTGGTTTGTCATGCAATATTTAAAGCTGGACAGTGGTGCTTCCTAGTTTGGTACAAAGACTTATTTTAGGAAAATAGATCTTGTATTTCTTAGGCAAAACGTTTTGTTAGGGTCATGTACTGAGAATTCTCCTTTCTGTGGAATTTCTTGATGTCAGCTAGATTTCAATCAGCGCGTTCTCTAACTAAAAGCATTTTTTGCAGGCTCAAGGGAGAATCTATGGAAAACTTAAAGAAGAAAATTTCTTTGGACCTAAAGAAGAAGTGAAACTTGAGGCTCATATAAAAGTGCCATCCTATGCTGCTGGTAGAGTTATTGGTAAAGGAGGCAAAACAGTAAGTAGCTGAAATAAAACTTTTAGTGTTGTTCAGTTATGTTTCTTATTTCAGTGTGTATATATGCATAAGGTTTAAACGTTTAGCTAACTAATAGCGAATCCTTTGAAGTTGCATTAAAGCAGGTGCTATTTTCTTAGCTGTACTTGTTAAGTTTTCCTTTATTCTAGTGTGGGGGTCAAGAGAAGTCGACCTCATAGAATGATTTATTTCATCTTAAAAGAAAAAAAAGTCTAATAAAAATTGACAGTCCCAGTCAGATCTACAGGGCTTTTATTAATAGAAATGTAGATCTTCCATTTAGAATGAATATATTCCCGCCCAAGACCTGCTTCTGTGAACCTCATCTTACGCCAGATTTTGTAAAAAGCTTTCACTAATCTCAATTACAATCAAATCTCATGTGTCCAAAGGTGGCATTTCTGGCCAAAACTGAGTGAAAGCATAATTTCTAGTGGCAGGAAATTAAGACATGTTCAGACCTCAATATTACAATATTTTTTCTTCAACTTAATTTATGGCATTTCTTAGGCTTAGTTTGTTGCATAAAATAACATGACTGAGATTTTTCAATCCTGAAAAGGTGCTGATACTCTAGTATCTTCATATGGTTGTAAAACCTGAACTGACTGATATTTGCAAAGAAAGGGTTCAGTCTTGGGTCTCCATCCCTGAGTGCAACGGAGTCTTGAAGTTAAGTGTCAGGAGGCAAAGCTGCCTCTTTCATTACTTGCAGTGGTAAGAGGTTTAAGGACAAACATTTCTGAAAACATTTCTGATTAAATAATGCTATGCATTTCGAAAATAAAATGAGTGTAAGCAGGAGGAAGACTCCAACCTTACCTCTACTTAACACTACGGAAGCTGATAGGCTACTGAAAATAATTTGATGCTTCTCATTGTTCTGTCTGGAGTTCTCCATCTTGTGGAAATTTTTCAAGGAAAAATGTGTAAATACTTGGACTTTTTTTTGCTTCCTTGCGTCGTATGAGTTTTCTGAGTTTAAACTTGTGAACTGAACTGTAAACACTGTGGCATCAATTTGCTTTTTAAAGTCATGTATTTAACACCTCTGTGTGTTGTATTTAGCCTTTAAAACACTTCCACAAACATAGAGAACTTGGTGCTAATTTATGTTAGAGACACAAGAGGCTCATCTGGGAAAGTGCACACTGTTGCACAAAGATGCTTTCTGTGAGTGGGTTTCTTTTTTTAAATGTAACTCAGAGGGTGGTGTGTCTGTGGTCAGCAGTATCTTTAAAGCTTGGTGGTTGTGGGATACTTGCTTGTTTTAGAATTCCTGACTTCTGCTGTCTGTTTATAGGTAAATGAGCTTCAAAACTTGACAAGTGCAGAAGTTGTAGTTCCTCGTGACCAGACACCTGATGAAAATGATCAGGTGGTTGTGAAAATAACTGGTCACTTCTATGCATGCCAGGTAGGAGAACTGGAATGAATTTCTGTATTACCTTGATGTCTCTACGGTCTTTTATTTTACATCCATGTGCAGAGCCAAGGGATGGAAGACTTTTACTCAGGATACAGAAAGCACTGCTTGGCAGGCTGCTCTAATTGTCTTGCTGTGATAAACCTTCCTTATGCCTATGGGAGAGATTTATAACAATTGCACTTTTAGTTATGTAAAACAATCTTATTAATTTCTCCTATGAATATATGTGGGCTCTGGCACTGCTAAAACTTTCAAAGCAAAAGAAAACCCAAGTTATGATCAGACTGAAATTCAGATGCGAGATACAAACTATCTTGTAGTATCTGGCAAGAGCTTCACATATGTACGTGATTTGTCCACATCGCCCAATCTGTTGATTGAATATCATAAAGAAAAGGATCACAAGAGTCCTTCCCTCGCTTAACTCTCAGTTCAGAGCAATCCCTTTCGTCATTTTGCTACAGGTGACTTGTAGTTCAGAAAGGAGATGGGAGAGCTGCTAAGTCTTGTCAGTCTGACCTTTTGGATTCCCTGGTGTATTAAAAAAAAAATGGTCCACTCTCTATGAGAACAGAGGTTCTTATAAAACACTAGTATATCCAGAGGAGGAGAATGAAAGTAGCCTGTAGCTTCAGTTATCTTAATGTCAGTAATCATCTTCCTATGCTCCCGCTTTCTGTACTACAGATGTGAAAACTGACCATGCAGGTAGTTGTGGTAGGCGGAATAAGAAGGAAAATTTAATTTTAAATTGTACATCATGACTAGCCCGAGTGTATTTAACTAATGAGTAATCTTGTCAGTACTAGGAATGTAGTTATTCTGGACTTTCTTAATCCCGGTAGCATCTATAGTCAATCACAAACAGCAGTCACGGTGGCATGGCGTCATGATGGGTTGTTTCTTCTTTATCTCCTTCAGCTTGCTCAGAGAAAAATTCAGGAAATACTGGCTCAGGTAAGAAGGCAGCAGCAACAGCAAAAAACATTGCAAAGCGGACAGCCTCAGCCAAGACGAAAATAAAGGTTTAGGAAATGGCCCATCAGAGACAGATGCCAGACCAAAGACAGACTGTGCGACAAAGAGACGGGTGGTGAGCACCTGTTGAAGTTATATGCAGAAGATCCACCAAGCCAATCACCTGTTCGAGGACCAGGCAACCGTTGAACGCTGTCTCTGAGAATGTATTCTTTAGGCTCTCTCAAACTTTTGAAACCCAGCTTTAAAATAAGGACCCCTTCACTTCCCTTTTGTTCTATTCTCACAATTTAACATAAACTTGTTAGTCTTTTTTATTGTTCTTATTATTCCCCAACAATTTTAGAACTTGGTTTAATGAAGCTTTCTCTTCTGAGTTCACTGGTTTAAAAAAAAAAAAAAAAAAAGAGAAAAGAAAAAAAAGGCAAAAAAAAAGGCATTGCTCTTATAAGTCCAGCTGTAAAAGAAAAAAATCACATTTGGAGGGTGGGATTCCGGGTGGGTAGGGTTAGAGCAAGGGTATTGACAAGAGTTTAAGTGTTAGTCCCAATGTTAAAACAAGTGGCATTTTTTAAAAATGATTTGGTTGCATTTTTACATAACACTGCCATGAATAACCTAAGGGAAGTGTTGAATGGTGTTGGCCAGGGCATAAAAAGATAAATATGCATTTTACTAAACTACCTCAGGCATTTAGTACCTCAATGAGAAATTGTTCCTTTTTTGCTTTTTTTTTTTTTTGGTATTTTGTATACTTTATAAAGCTAATAGTTCTTGAGCATTTTATTTTTTTAAAAAAATTAAAATTTGATCAGCCACCAGCCAGGAGTGCTACGGACTTATCGGGGAAAAATATAGTAGAGCATTTCTAGCTGCTGGCTGATGGGAGTAAGGTGGGTAAAAAAAACACAGCCTCAGATTTTCTGAGGGCTTCAACACCATCATTTGTTTAAAAAAAAATTCAGTGAATGTTCAAAAGATAGCGAATGATGCCAACATTCTGATAGCAGCAATGCCGTTTAGTTTTCTTTTAAGATGGGATGAAAAAGTTTGTGACGGTACTTTTTTGGGAACAGGACAAGGAAGTGATGGCAAGAGGCTGGGGTTGGGGGAAAAAATTTAGAAGGCTGCAAGAGGCTGAATTTTTTTTTTTGTGCTACTTGATTGAGTGCATGAACCCTTTGTGCCTTTGACCATCACTACCTAATAATGCTACATTTAACCATTTGCAGCCCATTTGGACTTTGCCATTTTGTTCAAAGAGCAAGCTTCATCTTCAGTTTGATAGAACACTCGATCTGCTCGAGCGGGTTTGAGGCCGGGAGTGTCTCTGCTGCGCGCAGATCACCTCATACTGCTTTCAGTTACCACGATGGGGGAAGGTCAAACAGTGTTTGATCACATTGAAAGATAACGAAAGGCTAAGTTTACATATCCAGCCGCTGTTATGGGCCACACTAAGCCACTTTGAAGGTTTGAAAAAATATTACAAGGAGGAAAAAAAAAAAAGAAACCAAGCAAAACAACCACCTCTATAGCCTGGCTTATAATAGATGCAGCAGGATTTATGCACATTCTGCAACCAACCATTAGAGAAGAAAAGAAAAAAAAAAGTCAAAAGGCAGGGATAACAGGAAAGTTACCAAATTTTTTAATTTCCGAATGTAATTTGAATGATGATTGTGGTAATAGTGACACATTCAAGTTTCTACAATAAACTTCAGTCTACCTCAGTTTAAGAAAAAAAAAAAAAAAAGATGTGGCAACACATGGTGCATAAAGACTGCTGTGTGTGTGTGTGTGCGCGTGCGCGCCTGAATGCGTGTGGTCGACAGAGCCATGCTATTACCTCTGAACCTTTTTTTTGTGATGTTTTTTTGTGCATGAGATGATCAGAATCACCATGCTGCACTGATTTGAGGGGCACAACGAGCAAAAACATTTGTTTCATCATTTTGTTATCTACCTCTTAGGTTCATGTTGAAATAGAGGCATTACTGCATAGACTAGATAATTTTCCCAAAGATCATTGTTGTACAGATTAGATAATTTTGAAAATGGTCTGAAGTGTTTTTTCCTGCATCTCTTCTTTACTAATTGGTTTAAAAACCACAAACTTACGTTGTAGTTTTAGCGAAGAAAAAATGAGTTTCTTTTCCTTTTTTGACAGTGACCTTCATCTAGCCTTTAGGGTAATTTTTTTTTTCTTACGATGAATTTAAAATTACTGAAGTATGAAAAGTTCATAGCATTTTAATTTTTGTTGAGGCTTAAGTCAGTCTGACGTTCCTTTCTTAACATTTGAGAAGGATTTGACTTCATTATTTTCCATAAAAATTACTTTACAAGTAAGCGCTGCATTTACATCTGCTGATTTAAATACTGTCATCTCTTAAATTTCTAGACTTAGTATGGTAAATCATGTTTTTCTTTTCAATTGAGACTTGGTAATTTGGAGTATTTGGGAATAGCTAGAAAGTGAATACTGTAAATGATTTCAATATCCACAAAGTATGGATCATTTTTCATCTGTAATGTGCCCCCCAATGCAGCTCCACTTGCCAGATGCCTCTGAATGGAATAAAGAGTTTAACTCCTATCATCAGATAAAGTTGTGTGGTGTTTTTTTAAAGTACCGAGGCACAGGGACAGACTGTCCGAAGTATTTGCGGTGCTTTGATCAAGTTGGTTTTCTGTCCGTAACAATAAGTGGATGAGGATGAGCAGTCGCCTGCAGGTATCCCATAGCTGCCAGGCCAACCAGCAGCCAGGGGACAATGTTTGCACTTCAAGCAGTGACTTCTATGGCTTATAATTCATTGCCCTCTCATATACCAATGCCATATAGTCTGGAGTACAACCTATATAGTTCATGGTCTCAGTCTGACGCAGATAATTTAGGCCGATTTGCTGTGGAAGGGATGTGTATTCAAGTCCTGGCCCAGGGCAAACATGAAGGAATCTTTAACAGCTTTGAAGCAAGATCTGAATGGTAAACATTTTTTCTTGGCTGCTTTTTACCTAATCTTCATTTGGATGCTGTCAGCGTGAAGCTGTGTAATGAACGTGGCCCTAAAGCCCGGGGTAGGCAGAACCAGTCACACTAGCAAGCAAATGCAATGGCAACCTGTATCTCACTCCTACCACCACTGCCCAAAAGTGCACCAATTCCAGTGAGGTGGTATTGCCTCTCCATTTAGATCCTTGTTAACATTATTTAGAATAGAAATGAGACTAGATGTTTAACTGAATGCTTTAGAGTGTGAGGGAGGGGTTGAGGAATTAAGGAGTGTCATGGATAATATAATTCCCTATCTTTTAAAGAGGAGTGGAAAACCAAACTTGTTTTCCAACCTCTTGCATTTTCCCACTTGTCTTCACAGCTCATTTGCTGGGACCAACCAGCAGAAAGAGGGAATTGAAGAACTGGTGTCTGCAGAATCATAGAATAGTTTGGGGTGGAAGGGACCTTCACAGGCCATCTAGTCCAGCCCCCATCCAGCCTGGCCTTGAATGTCTCCAGGGATGGGCCATCTACCGCCTCTCTGGGCAACCTGGTCTGGTGTTTCACCATCCTCATGTCCAGCCTGAATCTCCCCTCCTTTAGTTTAAAACCGCTATCCCATGTCCTATCACAACAGGCCCTACTAAAAAGTCTGTCACCATCTTTCTTATAGGCCTCCTTTAAGTACTGAAAGGCGGCAACAAGGTCTCCCTGGAGCCTGCTCTTCTCCAGACTGAACCACCCCAACTCTCTCAGCCTGTCCCCATAGCAGAGGTGTCCCATAGGGTGTACTGCATTTCACAGGGAACTCCGAGCTCATGATGCCAATACTGAGCTACCTTCTCAGGACACGCCTCCCTGCCATTTGAGCAACATAAAAAGTGAAGCGTTCCTCTGTATCGCTGGTGCATTTGTGACAGCTAAACCCCCAATTGCTTTAGGCATTTGCTTAATCATGATGCTTTTTATTTGCTTCTAACCTTCCAAAGCTTTTATTCCTAAGCTGCAATTTCAAAGGCATGCGCTCTTTGTATCAGTTTCCATTAAATGAAGCATGTGTGCTGTGCAGGACAGTGTGGTCTTGACATGGTACTAGGGCACCGGATTTTTATACGAACATGGAAAACTGTGGAGTAAGAACTCAAGGTGGGCTGTAACGGGTTAGCTCAACTGATCAACACAAACACTGCTTGACAACAAACTTACTCAAATGCAATGCAAGAAATCAGTGAAATGATGATGAATGATGAAAGTTACACCTTGATAATTGTTTCTTCTGTTCAATCCATCATCAAGGGATCCTGCAGAGAGCCAAACCTGCACATACCTCTGTACAGCACAAATCTTGACTCATTGGACAAGCTGCTCAATGCTTTTATTTTACACAGAAATCATCTGATTGGTAGAAGTAAAACCATTCCCAGATGTCTTCCTTCCAGAGGGGTTTAACATTGCTTAGCATTGATCACTCACACTTTAATTCCTAGGTCTCAGCTTTTAGGCAGGTCAGGCCAAAGGCTCCCAAGCCCCGCAGGTAACCCGGCTGGGCCACAGATGATGACCATCTGTTCAGTGCAGGGTGAGGAACCTCTTTTCCTGAGCTGGCACTTCCGATTATTTAACAGCAACCACTGGATGTTCCATATAACTCTTTTTTACAATGTGCTTTGGCAGTAAATTCAGTTATACTTTTTCATTTATTTTACTGGTTTTTGTCTCCTTGGTTACTTTTTTTTGTCTTGTCTTACAGACTATTTCCCCTTCTCAGCTGCAAGTCTCATTCTGTTCACATGGAAGCCGTTTCCTCTCTTACTGTCCTTTTCTGGGTGCTCCTTTTGTTAACGTGTTCTTTGAGACAGGATACTGCATGTGGTTCTGGTTACTAAAGGCAGGTTCATATAATGGTGTAATGTTTGCTGAACCTGCCTCTATTCATCTTGTAGAACTTATCTTCAGCAGTAAAAGGCAAACAGTTTCAGGGAATGATCCAAACTTACTCCTACGTACCCCTCCTAGGAGGAAACAAACGCCTGATTTAGAACCCATCTCTGTAAGACAGCCAAGGTTATCTTTCCCCCACGTGGATGACTTTTTGACAAGTATCATGAAGCATTTTGAAAATCTTTCTTTGCAGTCACATCTTACCACCAGTATCTTTATTTCATGGGCAAAGATGTTTTATCTGCACAGTTTAATTACATTTAATAAATGCTCCTTGCTCAATTTGCAGAACTATTTGCTGCCTCGTATCAAACAGCAGGTGACCTTGGGGCAGAAGAGAGGCTGGACACAGCAAGAAAATGACCAGTCTGAAATGAGGGAGAATAATTTTACTGTATTATTTAAAAAAAAACCCACCCTCTCCCTTCTTCCTGAACATCACAGGCACAAAACCCAAGGTCACTTTCTTCGAGTGTTGCAAACAGCAGCTGCTGTGCAGGGAAGAGATGCAGACAGGACTTGAGGTAGTTTGTGGGGCTATGGAGGAAAAAGGTGATTACCCTCAGGATCTACTGTTGCTGCTTCCTGATGCATGGCACAGCAAGCTTCTCCAGTGAAGATGTCCCATAGTGGAGAAGAGCATTTTGTTTTACACAGACAAGGCTTACTACAATCTTGAAGTTCTACCTGATTATCAGACCATGCAGCAGTCAGACTAAAGACACACTGAGCAATGACTTCTGAAAGTGCCAAACAGTCTGATAGCAGCAAATAATGCCCAGTGACTCAGGGCTTCCTCCCTTTCACCGGCTTCAAAGGAGCTAAAGGTTCACAGTGCCACAGCACTGCCTCAGTGTCCTTTTCCAGAAACTAGGTGAGAGGAAAACTAGGAGAGAGGCCAATTGCACACTCAGAATGAGCTGAGTGTTTTAACATGAAGACAAGGAGTTGAAGCTCTTCAGGTTGGTTTTTTTTATTGTTATGGAAAACAGATTGGTTTTTATTGTTGTTAAAAACTGACCTGCTGTTAACTCAAGACACATTTGTCACTGCTGCTCTTGGCTTCTATGCGCTCAGTAATGCCAGTCTGTTTTCTCCTTCAACTCAAAGCATGACTTGCTTCATTGTGTCAAGAAGCAAGTGGTATAATACAAGAAGCTCCATCTAAACTGTACCATCTCACATAGTTTTTCCTTGCAGCACTCAAGCCTCTTTTGCACTGCCACTATAGACAAGTCTTTAAAAGATACTAGAAAAACTGTAGAGGCCGAGCATGAGTTCCAGGGTAGGCACCTGACTTGGCTCTGCTCTTCTCACTGCAAACTCCATCGAGACAGTGACTCCCTCAGCAAGCTCCCGTATGATAGGATTCCACCTCTTATATTTCACAGTTGTAAAACACCCTTAAGATTGAATCCAACCTTAATTGTTCTATGACTCTATTAATTTTTGTAGCTTGTTCAGATCTGTACCTAGGCACATCCAATAAAGCGACTGTTAAGGTCAGTAATCAAGACTGTACATCTCTCAGGTCTGTGAATGCACACTCATTTCTCTTTCCATGCAGCAGCTGCATCAAGTTCTTGTCTCAAGATGATCACTGCTGTCAGGACTCAGTCCAAATACAAAGTCTTCCGGCAGTGACTGTGGAGTCATCTGTGTTAACTGGTCATCATAGGAACCGAGAGTCCAGAGCTTCTCCAATTCATAAACCTCTCGTGCCTCTGGCAGCATGAAATGGATCACTATGCTACCTGCACAGAAGATAAATTCACAATAAATTAGCGGGAGCTGTAAAGCACTACTACACTTCCAGCGGCACAAAGAGTTCAAGTTGTCTACCCTCATTCTAGCTAGATAAAACAGGTCAGCTCAGGAGGCCTCAAGTTGCTGATTCCAGTTCTTGAACAGAGTTAGGAATTGGCCAGTCCTTCAAAAGGCTCCAAGACTACAGCCAGGAGAACGAGAGGGACAACACTCTGGTTTAAAATAAAACAATATCACAGAACTCCAGACCAAAGGAGTTATGACTTCTAGCAGATAGAAGGAAATAAGCTCAAAGAAATTTTACTTGAGAGAGTCCCCTCCCTAAGGTCACAGATGGACTTCCAGCTTTTCTGTTTTACCAACAACATTCAGCTATAGCCAAGTAAGTTTCCTTAGGTGTGTTGCTCATGCTTCTCAGGTGGTTTTTATAATGAAGCAGGTCCAAACTTGGACATCATAAGGTTTTTCTTACAGGTTTTTATTAATTCTGTGCAAACAACAGTAGAGAACATTAATTCCAGTGTACTTCTAATGCACTTTTTTCTAGTTATGCGCTTAAATTTCCATCAGTTTTCAGTTATAACTATCAAAATAACTGACAGTAAAGCAAGGCTTAACATCACTGGCTGCAGCACTCCTCACTCACCCAGGCTCTCTTTTAAGCCAAAACACAAAGTTAGAGGGTGAGATTCTAAAGCTAGCAGTGAAGGAGCAATGCTTCCCAAACGCAAAGTCTTTTAAGTTCATGTGGAGAGTTTCACAATTGTAGAATAAAGAATTAAACTCAATTTCTTAGGATGGAGGTTTTACCCTATGCCATCTGGACAGCCGAAAAGCTGTTCAACAGTTCACTGTTAGGGCAGCACACAAAGAGCCCCCAAATAGGGATTATCTCAACTTGAGAAAACTGACGGAAGTAGCTTTTCTCTTTCCAATACTGCTACCTTCAATTTCTTCCGTCCTGCTTTAGGCACTGAAGAGTAGCTACTGCTTTCTTATCAGTGCCAATGATCTTCAGTGAAAATTTATTCAGTATCTCAAAGAGTTCAAGCAACAACAACTGGAATTCTAAACCAGCAGAGTATTGTGGATTCTCCACAGCAACCAAGGTTCACAGTGAGATGCTTTCTTTAACAAAGAGCTCATGCAGAACTTCATATTTGTTAGATTCACAAATATTTACCAAAATCAATGCACAGCCAGTCATCCGTCTCTTTCCCTTCAATCTGAGTATGAGGATCACTTTCTTCTTTGTGATGCTTGTACTGAGAGAGAAGCAATGGCAGAAAATTAAATACTTTGCATTTATTTAAAAGCACTCAAATCTAACAGATAAACTGGAATTTGCTGAGTTGCCTAGAGTTGTTTTAAATCCAAAATGGGTTAGGTCACTCAATGTCGGTTCTCAGGTCTGCACAAAAAAAAAAGACCAATGTACACATGCAGCAGTGGAAAATAAGTACAGATTTCCCAATGGGATTTAGTATCAAATCTGGTATTCTAATGCTCAGAATTCCTGCTATGCACTAATTTTATGGGTATCCATTTTTTCTCAATATGAATATTGAAGACAATTGCTTAGCATTAGTCTTTCAGTTATAGGTTCCCTGTAACTGCCATTACCACTAAGTTTTACTTCCTTTCAGGCACCTTTCGTTGCTGTTTTACATTGGCTAGTTCAGGATGCAGAAATGGAGCTGACAAGCTTATCCTCAGAGGGGAGAGTGGGGAGAAAACAGGTTTCAACCCATGCCATGAGGATGGCACTCAAACAAGCCTCCTGCCTCTTGAGAGCCCACCCTCAACGCTCATTGCAAGAGGCAGGTAAATCATGATGGGCACACAGGTTCCAAAGTTAGGAAGCACTGAGAGAGGGGAGAGGGCAGCTCAAAGCTGGGCTGTAAAAGTTCAATCGGGACAAGGCAGTTGGTTCCCTATGCAACATGGTAGCTTTTGTAGATGACAGCTTGAGAGAGGCACCCACCAGAGCTGAAGAAATTTGACAACTAGAGGCCTAAGTACTATCTCTTTTGGATCTGGCCATAGCCATCACAAAAAGTATCAATAGAAAAAAAAAGAAAAAAACAAAACCAAAAAAAAGGACTGCATCTTCACAAAGCTCCTTTATTCAAATTTCTACCTTATTTCTAGTTGAAGCAGCTAATAAAAAAATATGGAACCCTTTTTCAATCTGAAATTAAAAAAAAACCCTAAACATTTATTTCAGCACAAGGCCACACGGAAACATAGAGTGAAAATGCATGGCTCTTTCAGCCATGAAAGACAAAACAACAGGTTGAAACAGCATGGCTGGCTAGCAAATGAGTCTGGGAAAGCTTCACTGGGAAAGCAATTATCACAAAATGCAATTGCTCTGGTCGTTCCCACAAAATGCTAGCTGCTGGACAACAGCCCCAGTTTGCAGACCAGAATGAAGAACTTTCAAAACATAATTCAGAACTAGTTCTACCTTCCTTTCCTTAAGACAGCCTGTGAGATATCCTCAAACACAGGTCATTGTCAAAGACTCTCAGAAAGTCTGCTTAAAATACTGAAGAGCCCAGCGTGCACTGCCATCAGCTATGTAACAGAGGTAGCAAAGGCTGATCTGCACTAGAAGCTTCCTTCAGCCTTGTCTTTAAAGGCTGTGTAATGGTGAACAGGTTATAATAAAGCCAAGTGTTAGGTTCTTCCTCTAACAGGAAACCAGATGGGAAGGGGTAAGCAGTGGCTGGAACTTTGCCATTTGCAAGCTACTGGAAGAAAAGCATGAAGACCTCACGCTACACATGAGCACCTCTGCATTTTAGTGTAAATCAGCATTACCATGATGTTTTAGGCACTGTAATGGTAGTGAGCTGCCCAGCAGCACTCCCGAGCACCTGCTCTGCTTTACATCTTAAGCTTCAGCTTACTTTTTGCCTAGACAACTGTCAATGCCAGACAAGCTCAGCCTCTCTTGGCACCTGGCAGGTCTCCCCGGTTTCTCAGGCTGCCAAGGAGGACTCCGTGTCTCCCCAGAGGCTCTACCCTTGCAGAAGAGCTGCTCCCACAGCCACAAGAGGGAGCAGCCACTTGGAGCACAGCTGCATTTTTGCAGGGTGGGTGGTATTCACTGATCTCTCCTGGTCTAGGGGAGATGGAGCGGTGTTGATTTAAAACTAGCAAGCTATTCAAATAATAGAGTACATACTAGCCACTTATATTGAGTACATTCAAATGACACTAATACAACTACTAACTTGAGGTAAAATTTTAGTTTGCAAAAACGCATCAGTTCCTGCAGAGATCACAAAAAACTCCCCTCACCCACGAGAAAGGCAGTGGAAAGCAATCCCACCTCCTCCTCTCTTCTTCTACCCTCAAGTCTCACACCTGAAACCAATGGGACTGAAAGGAAGAAAGTAAAACCAAGAGCCAAAGGAAAAATAGGGTCAGGAAGGGAAAGAAGGTGCGTGTTGAGAAGATAAACTGTAGGTTGAATACAGACAGCTGACTGAGATGAGGGCTACTCATATCCCTCACACTGTGCTTTGTAACAGTCACGTGGCTCTCATCTGGCCATAAAGTTTCTCCCTCCCTGAGTCTGGTCCTTTGCTCGTAAGCTCTACCTGTATTTTTGTTATGACCTCTGTTCTCTTTCTGAAAAGCTCATATTCCACCAAAGCCCAACAGTGCAAGATTTCTGTGCAAGGATATCTGCTGCTGCTTCTCCTTTCCTCCTGTGCACACACAGTATGGTGACTATTAACTAGCAGTTTGCTTTATAAGCCCATGAAGGGATCCTGTGCCTCACAACATGCCATCTTTTTTCCAGCCTTATGACATACCTGAGAATCTGGAAATGTTAGGTATTAGAGTTTGAGAAGAGTCAGATTAAGCTATTTTGAATAAGTGGGAATAGCTATGAAGTTTGCTTGGACAGAAGACAAAAGGGGACACAGGTCATCATCACCATTTAACATCACTCTTGTTCTAGCCACCAAACTGTGCTAAATGTCATCCCTGCTCTCAATACAGAGAGGTCTATTTTTAAAATATATTCTCTATATTTTGAGTAGTACCACTAAAGGAAAAAAGGTCAGTTAGTTGCTAGATGTATCTAAGACTAAATGACATAAGGATAATTTGTTTCATCTTGTCTGGAGCACCCCTATACTTGCAATCCTAAAAATTCCTTCATCAACATTTACAACCATTTTTCAAAACCCAGAAAGTGCAGAAAGAATCGTCTTACCATTTTCAGCATGTAATGTGCCATTGCATGGAGGTGACGTGTTGAAGATCCACTCACAATTATAAAATAATTGCAGTATTTTATTTCTGGAGGTAGCTGGATGACACAGACATCTTTAGCATTTTCTTGCCTCAGCAAAGCTACAACAAAGTCAATGTTGAACTTTGGAAGAACAGTATCTGGAACAGACAGAAAAAATAATACAGTGGCAATTTATCTTTTTAATTGCAAAAATCAACCCCTTAAAATGGCATAAACCAGCAATGAACTAAATCACAGCCTAAGCTAGCTACTCACTATGGAGTTTGGTTTGGTACTGACAATGCAACATGAACTGCAGATTTTTTAAAATAATTTTTAAAATCAATGTTGAGAACTAAGCACTCTTCTTGTAAATAACACCCCATCACTAGATATAGCAGTTAGCAAACATCAAAATTTCTTTTAGGTAGCTTACTTATTTCTTGTTGTTAGTACTTAACAGTCAATGCTATCATCAGATATTTGTCAATTGAGATGAATGAAACCTAAGTATTTCAACAGACGTTAATAAACCACACAAAATTACAAATATTTCAGAACAATACTTTTCAACAGGCCTGTGATAACACACGATGTGATGAAATTACTGTAAGATCTTAAGTAGATTAAATCAATATATTGAAAATGGAGCTGATGCGATGCAGCGAGAAGGTATTTTGTATCTTTACAATGAATAAAGCCACTTCTTCTTTTTCCATAGCCTGTTCTGCCACAGAGGCCTTCTGATATCACAGACAAAGCTTTAGTCCTTCAACAGTTTAAGCAAGACAGCTTAGAAACCAGTAAATTAGTGCAACTACCTTCTGCTTAAATCATTAAATCAGTTTATTTCTAATTTGCCCTAATTAGGTAGATGCAACTTGGGTGCAGACTTAAGGCATAATTTGAATCTGTCAGCAATGCATGCCTGCCACTATAAAGTGAACATTAGTGCAGAATGAGCGTTAGCACAAAGCCAAGCTTTATATTTACCAATATAAAGAAAAGTCCAAACCAAGAACAATAGCTACATACAATTATTTGCAAGAATGAGGATATGAAATTGGATCAGATGTCTGTAAATGAAAGCCTTTAAGCTTAGGGACTCATGCACTCTTTCAACTTTGCTGTGGTCACACATGCAGAAAATTAGCAGTAGCCACAGCTCCTCCAGACACAGCAGTTACAAAAGTTAAATATTTGCCTGGTAGCCACATGTGAAGTCCCTGGTGCCTACTTAAAGAACGAATGTTCTAAACAACCCCAGGCACCCTCTGCCACACTGAACATCATGGTCACATCTAGGCTAGAAAAGATTTGTGGAACAGCTACAACAACAAACCAGCTCTGTGCACACAACACTTACATCCATAACCAGCTGTCATGCTACTAAACCCGCTATCTATAGGGGGAAATCTCTTTGTGAGGATCCAGCAGAGAAACACACCTCCAGCTCGGCAGCACTGCCCTCACAACAGCTCCCGTCCGTATCCACACACAGCCTGGTCTGCGCTGCCACCGACCCGTCCCGTCCCGTCCCAGCGGGGCTTCGGGGGCGACGCTGCTCAGCACACACGTCGTGACCCCGAGGCCCGCGGTCCCAGTGGAGCCAAGGGCAATTCCACGGCACTGGGCAACCCCAGGATCTCCACGAGGCCGCGGAATGAGATCCCAGCAGTCTGGAGCGGTTAATTCCTTCCCGAGGCGCCACGTTTCGCTCAGGGCACCACTCCACAGAGCTGGAGCGCCGGGCAGAGCCGAGGGCCGGCGGGTCGTCAGCCTCCTGGATGTGCTGCCTCGCGGCCACGCGTGGGCCTGCCAGGCCAGCGCTTCGCCTCCTGCGGAGCCTCTGACACGGGTTACCCAGCGCCTCAGCCGGCGGCGCTCCCCGCTCTGCGGTGCCTGAGCAGCGCCCGGCCCGCTGGGGCGGCCTGCGCGGCACCCGCGCTCCCTCGCCCTCCTGCTGAGAACACCTCGAGAACCATTAAGCTCAACAATTACGACAGAACCGGTCCGAAGCACCAAGCGGGAAGTCAAAAGGGCCACAGCCCCGGTTTCGCGCACCAGGAGGACCCGCAGGTTTACCTCGGCAGCTCCTCCCCCCGCCCCGGCTCGGCCGCCCTTCGCTGGGCCCTACCTGCTGCCTGGCGCCGCTCCGCCGCTGCCGCCAGCACCCTGGCTCCGCCCCCTCCCGCGCCCCGCGTCTCCGCGCAGCCCCCGTGGCGACCCCCAGCCACCCACGGGGGCGGCCTCGGGCGGAAGGTGCCCCCCGCCGCGGCAGACAGAGGCCGCAGCAGCCGCCCCCCCAACAGCGCCCGCCACATGCCGGCCGCCGCGCTCCCACACCGCGGCCCGCCCCTCCCCGGCATGCCGCCCAGCGATTGGCCAGCGGCGGAGACGCCCCTCTCATCCTACTGGCTCATTTTGCTGTCGGTCGGGCAGTGCCGTTGGGCGCGTGCGTAGTGGCTGTCTCGAGGCGGTGGCCGCTGGCGGTGGACTTTGCAGGGCTGCGGCGGGGCCGGGCCGGGCGCCTTGGGTCTTTTATTGGGGGTTTGCGTGTGTAGATATGAAGGGCGAGGCGGGCAGTGTCTCGGTCTCCCCTTCCCCGTCTCGCACTCCGGGGCAGTGTTTTCTGAGCGTTGTCTGAGGCACGAAGCGGTAAAAGGGGAGGGGTCAGGGCGAGGGGACGGGACCTGGACATCAGTAGCCGACGCTCTGCTGTGGTGGTTTTTTTGTTGGGAGGCTGGAAAAGAGCAGAGCGCTGCCGTATAAACCCCGCTCACGTACCCCAGTTTAAGCCTTCTTCCCACTTTTCAAGCCTATGGTTCTGTCTAAAGAGCTGCAGCTGGTTTGAAGCTAATAGATATTTCTCGAGGAAGTGTATTTTACATGTGTGCGGTTCCCACAGAGTATTGATGTGTGCAGCATAGCAGTCTTGCTATGTGTGTTTTGTATTGGAAAATGTTGTCAAAGCTTCAAGAGCTATGACCCAAGCAAGTTCCAGTGTTTTTATTTACTGTGATTGAAACGTGTTTCCCTCCACCTCCTTCCCCTGGAGATGTTGGCACTTTGACAGTAAAAGAAAATAATTACTGTTCAGACTGTTTTTTCCTCACTCAGTGTGATGGTAAAACAATGGTATTAAGACTTAAAAGGCATAATCTTGTTAATTATAAAGACCTATAGTGATAAAAGCTTTAGCTGTAAAGGAAATTTGACTATGCTGCACAACACTGGAGGCAGTCAGTTATGCTAACAGACCACAGTGTCTGGATGTGTCTTGCAGAGTTTAATTTGATTCCTCTACAATTCCTTCAGGGGCTGGTGTTTCTTACCCTTAGTTTCAGCTTAGGAATACTTTTGGTAAGAAAAAAATGTTACATCTGATGAGCCTCTTAATTGTGTGCTATAAAAAGTGTTCAAGAAGAAAAGGGGGGAGGAACAAAGCAGAGGTTTGAAAGAACACTTCATCCTTTAAAGTCCTTTTTGTCAAGCTTGTTACTCAACTAATGTTTCCATTTCTCTTGATAACATGTTTGAAAAGACATTGTTTCTCGAGATGATGTACATTTATGTCTGATGTCATTCTTTGAAGTTATTTCTCCAAAGGGGATGCTTCAAACCTGTCTTGTAATATTTGCTGACATTCACAAATCTGTTGTTTGTCAGCTGTTCTTGCCTTTGAAGGACATGAAGTTCATTTGTATCCTAATCTGTTCTGAAATGGGGTTCCTCAGCTGTCATCTGGTTGTTAAGAAAGGCTCCTCACTTCTTGGGTTCGTGGTATAGTTGCTCTGAGTACACTTGAAGGGAGACTACAAAAGCTACTAGATAAGCACATTTGGTACTACCATTGGTTAAGTGAACTAAGACTAAGGCAGATCCAGTTGTGTCTTCTTGAGGTAGATACTGTTTTGGTCAGCAATTAGGCAACTCATCATGTTGCTTATCTGAGAGTAGCTCTTTCTGAGACAAAGGAAATGTACTCTTTAAAATCATTTGATGGTTTATTTGTCAATGCAGCAGTTAGATTCCATTGTATAAAAGTAAAGATGGATGAAGTAGAAGTTACAGCTGAAAATGCAAAATCAAATTATAAAAATTTAATATTCTGACATGATATTTAAAGGAAGATAGTGCAAGCCATTCTGTGTACTTAGGTTAAAGGATAAAAAAAGTTCTTAAAATATGCCCAAAATTTGGTTTCCATGCAAAAGCCTAAGATCTCTCTGAGCTCCTAATATGCAGCATTTTACTGGAAGAAGATGCTTTCTGCATATAACCTAGAGCAGTGGGAGCGTGTGTCATCACTGATCCTAAGCCTTATAGCTGTGACAAACCTTTTTTTTTTCATGCTGCATTATAAGTCATCTTAAGTTTTTGACTAAACCTCTGTCCTGCCTCAAGCTAGAGCAGCGAATACAAACTACAGTCCTTCCTGTCAGCAGTCTGACTGGTAACAGAGGACGTAACATTGACAGTAGTTCTTGCAGGAAATGTGTTTTTTGTTTAAGTGGGAGAGTAGTTTTAGACGTCCAGTTGTGGTTAGATAATAGGATGTTACCTATAAAGAAGATGGAACAATAACAAATATGGTGCTTTCAGTAATATAACTGAAATGGCCACAAAAGAATTTTAAAAATTGGACAACAAAAGAAATGAAACTGTTGAATTTTATAACTATAGAACTGATCTGACAGGTATGTCTCAATCTATGTTTTTTATATCCTCATTTAAAGGTGTCCATGCACACTGGGGAAGTGGTAGTGAAGACTGCGTTCATATGGTGAATGAAAAGCATTTGACAGGTCTGCTAACATACCAGGAAAATATGTTTATGCTGATACAGTGCATCAGGAACTGAGAACAAAATGTATCAGAGATGTTACAAGACAGTAAATAAACTAAATATTTTGAAATGCAGATCTTCAAATCAGTTATTGGAAATGGATTGTCTAAAGTCATTTGCCCAGCCCTCTGTTGAAAATTAATTTCATTTTTCATTATAAGCTTCAATGTTATCAGCAAGGCTCTTATGGAAAACGAGCATTTAAAAGCATTCTTTGGTCAGTTTTCTTGCAGAAGTTTATACTTTCTAAGCTGCATCATGCAAAAGCAGAAACTGAAGCATAGTGCTTTACTTAGATTGGGGTATTCTTTCATTTGATTAGGTGGTCAAAGACAGCGGGATGGAGGAGCAAGCAGAAATTAAGGTATCTGTCCCGCAGCAGAGAGAGAAATGGAAAGAGAAGGGGAAAAAGGGAATCGAATGCTACCCCTCCTGCAATGACCCTCATTCTGCTGACCCTTGTCCATGGAGCACTTCTCTGCCCTCGGAGTGGTTGTGCCAGGCCAGTATCTCGAGACCAGCGGGGATAAAAGAGACAAAGCCAGCGTCAGCCATTGCCTCTGAGGATTTTACATGGGACTCAGAGTAAGAGTTTCAGCAGGCAGAGCCAAGCAGATGGGCCTCATCTTGTTGCTTGGGTGTCTGTGGTCTAGTTTATAGCGAGACGTGTGCACTGGTAGCCCTGTCCAGTAGGAGACTAAACGCGTCCAGCCCTGTTTTCTGGCCCTGAGGCCAACGGGTATGTGATGAGCTGCATCCATGCTGTTGAATGGCATTACCCTGCAAAAGAGGGTGCCTGCTGCCAAGCTCCCGGTGGGGAATGGTGCCTCTGGTGGTTCCCAGAATCTGGGGTTTGCTTGGTGGGGAGCTGGTCTGCCTGGGGCCATACTGTGCTAGGACATCCCAAACAGTGGAACAGTGTCAGCAGTTTTTTTATGGTGCCTGGAAATAGGCCATGGCACGTTTCATTCCACAGACGTAACATGTGCCTGCCCCCCATGTCTGTTTTTCTCATAAAGGCGTGAATCCTGCTAAAGCAGTAAGCAGCTATACTAGACTGTCTATTTAAGACTAAATATTTACAAGTTGTTTGTTTGTTGGCTTTTGTTTGCTTGCCTTTTTTTTTTTTTTTTAATCTTTTTTTCCCCCTTCAGATTATGCATCTGATTAAGTTTTGCAGGTAGTTAACCTAAAATAAGAAAACCCAGATAAAAAGGGGGCATGGTGTTAGTTATTCAGAAGAGTGTGTCCTAGATCACAAGCAAGAACAGCAAGTGCTCAAAACTATCTCATTGTTGTCTACTTTTTTAGTATTTCTAATTGCACCAAGCGCCCAGAAGTTACCATCCCATCTATATGTGCTTTCACCTTACCCCGTTTTTTGTAACAACAAGAAACCCCCATCAAAGTACAGTTCAAATATGAGTCCTGTACATAACCTAATAGCCAGTGTTAGACTGAAGGTTTAAACAATGCCTGGTTTGCTCTTCAGCAGAGGATTTCTCTCAGTGCTACTAGGGAAGAAAATGGCTTTGAAGTTGCTGAAGTAAGCAGTGCGTCCCTCCTGGTTCCCTGCTTGTCCTGCGCTTCTCTCAATAGGCTTGTACTGCTTGTATCTCCTGCAAGGAATGCGCACAGTTAGTTGCTGAAAGACACTTAAACGAAGGTCAACATTTAGGATGTGACCAGTGCATAGGAGAATTAATCATGTATTTATAGCATATTTTTCCTCTTCCCCCTTTCAATACCATGTAATGGTTAACTGCCATGGGTCGGTAGTGGTGACTAAGGCCTGGTTACTGAGCAGGTGCTGTTGCTCAGTGGAGCACTGTTGCTCTGTGGAGGTGTTTCCTTCTCAGCACTGACTGAAGGGTGAGCATGCTCTTGACTCAGGGGCCTTGGTACAATCTTAAAGTTCCCTGAGAAATATCCAAGCTAATAATGCAGTAGCGTGTGCTTCTTTTGATTACTTTCCTGCATGTTCAGCACCTTTTTCCCAAATAATTTGTTGATTATTTAATGAAGAATTTTGATGATTAATTCTTGATCTGTCAGTCATTTGCAAACGCTTCTTGTAAGAATTTTAGAGCTAAATTTAATTTCTGTTTGTTGGATTTTACTGCATATACAAATCACATAATGCAGTTTGAGTTTGCTTACTGCTTACGTGCAGTTCCCAGGCCTTCTAGTGTCACTAGAATGTGTGCTTATAAACACAGAATGTAATTTTCCATGAAAGTCTTTAACATTTGCGTATTTTCCAGTGGCTTTGTGGCTTAAGGCAGTAATCTTGTTTTCTTGAATATTTGTCAGAGTATTTGTGAACGACAATAAAAAAGAAACCAAAATATAGCTACTGCAAACTTAAGTTGTTGGTTTTGTTAATTTAAACTGATATTTTTGACAGTTTCTTGAACTATTTTTAATCCTAGAAACGAGCAACTTACTTGTAAAGTACAAAAGCCCCAATGGCGGCAAACACTGCCAACAAACCAAGGAAGATAAAGACACCTTCTGTTGTTCCTGATGATGACCCTAGAGTTCAGAAAGCAGTTTGATTAAAAGTTAGCTTTTTTTTTTTTTTTTTTTTACAGTGAGAGAGATTTTCTAAATAAAGCATCATTTTTACTTGATTGCTGTGCAGATTGAAATATGCTTAATACTTCTAGTATGCTTTGGCAGGAGGTGGTGCTTTCACATGCTGATCCGTTTAATTCTTGGTTCCAGCAGAGTGTGAGCTGGGCTTTGGCAGTTCTCTTACGTAAGCCATGCTCTTGTGACACGTGGTTGCCCTTCCAACATGAAAGGGAACGGAGGGTCTCACTGGCACCCCACAACGTGAGGCTAATTTGCTCCTTGTTGGTTTACCATTCCAGTTATTAATTGATAATTGCTGTCTTTGAAAATCAAGATATCAAATCAGGATTTACCATTTACTTGGTACACATGCCTCATATATTTCTTAGTTTGTTGATATAGTTGTGAGGGCTTGACTGTGTTCCTAGTTCACACTATATTTTTGCTGAGACTGTAGGGATTTGCTTTATTTTGTGAATAAAGTAGGTCCTTGCACTGGTTTGCAAAGCAACACATACTGATGGGTTGAGTCTAAATCATAGGACTGCTACCTATTCATCAGCAATTTAAGCAAGTTAAGGGTGGATGTTTTGCACAATGCCTGCATAACCCAGACACAGTCCTGCCCAATTTTAAAGGCCAGAAATTTAGGCACCAAATTATGGGATTTTTTGGAAATTCATAAATACTAGGTCTTCTCTTGAAATAAGTGGAACACATGAGGAATGTTTGCAGATGTTAGACAGGCTCCTCCAGAAGGTGACTCAAAGCAGCAGTCCCTCTTAGATCCTAATTCTGCTTTGGTCATAGCAGAAGCCACAAAATACAACTTAGCTTTGATTTCTGGAGAAAACCTGGCAAGTTTAAGCCTTGTTAGGCTAAAGTTAGCCTCTCTGAATACAGTTTTGAAAAATCCTACTGCTTGCCTATTTTAATCTTTAAGAGCCAGAAGGCACTTAGAAGTCAGGTATTGTGCCTTAGTCATCATTAACTGATTTTGGTACAGCTGAATTTATACCCAGATCAAATAAAATCAGCCAAAAATACTGTGGCAAATGACCACAAAGGCTCGGTTGCTTGGCTGACAGTAATAAGAGAGTTCAAAAGAGCCACTAGGACATTGTGTTGGGAGCAATGGAGTGGAAGCAGAGGGACAGCATGATCATTTAGGCTTGTGACTGAGGCTGAGTTTAATACCTGGTTCTGTCAAAGACTGCTCAGATAACCGTGAGCAAGAAGACACAGTGATACTAATTTGACCAAAAATAAACCTCCCATTCTGAAATAGTCACCCTGGGCACACTCTGTAGTCAATGAATGTTACACAGACCTTTCCAGAACCTGCTTCATTTTATGTAGAAACAGAAACCTTGTCAAGGTCACTGGGCTATAAAGAGGGCCCAGGGCAGCCAGCTCAGCTGCAGACTTTGATTCTGTCTTAAATGATCTGAATTCCTCTCTGTTTCTACTATTTCTCCATGTGTGGAGTAGGCTGGCTGGCATGTCCCCCACCTGCTTCTCTGCCCAACGGAGTTATTCTGTGGAAAAATACATTGTGGCTTCAGAACTATTCATGTTCTGTGATACTGAAGGGTGTGTATGATTACTGTACTCATTGGATTGTAAACGTAAATCAAGTTTTAACATCTAAAACTCCTGTAGGGAAAGAATCGTCTCTTTATCTTTGCATGGACCCTCATACAAGCTGGTGCAGTCTCGGCTGAGACCTCCAGGCGTAATAAAAACCCCATATAAATTCCTGTGCTCATCTGCCCTGCAGGGAAACAACCACAGGGAGAATCTATTCACAGCCAACTGGCATCTGCTCTGTGTGGACTCACCTCCGTTTACTGAAATCAGTGCACTGGCAAGGGCTTGACTTGTGTCATCCCCCAAGGTGATGTTTACACAGTATGTTCCAGGTTCTTCAAAAGCTCTCCTTACGGTGAGTAAGCATTCATCAGTGACAGTGACGGGGTTGCATACCACATTCTTGGACACCTGGCACGTGGGGTCAGAAACTGCTGTGCAGACATCTGTGGGGAGACTTGGGATGGGAAGAGAGAACACGTTGCATCTGTGGAGTCCTGCTAGTCCAGTTCATAGACACATTGCACTGATGCCCCAGTTTTATGCTGGTGCCTGTTTACTGAAACCAGTGACACAATGGTGACTTAAGAGTGTTTTATTAATACGTTATATTTTTTTTCTGCCTACCTATGCATTTTATAGATACACATTTATTTTATGTAAAATGCATATATTTAATCTATAAATCATCTGTTTGTTTTACATATCATTTGACATTTTGTGGTGATCACAGAATTACCTGCCTCAAATCAGCTTTTAAATTCTGCTACCTTTAATACACATAATTAAGAAAAGAATGCATATTCTTGTATGTAGTATCATGTGCCAAAAAAGTAAACACTAACTTAAGAGAGGTTAATTGTTTTCCAGTTGCATTACCAAGACAATTCTTGTACTTCTCAGTCCTCTAAACTCTAATCCCTTTCTGAGAGCTAGGAGTATTAATGCAATGTTTTCCTGTCCAAGAAATTGCTTTGACACACCCGTTTACTCTGTCAAAAAATCAGGTCCAAAAAGAAAGTGTTTCCTTCCAGTTTCAGTAGACTACTTTCCATTTTACAGTAAGTGCTGAAATCTTGTCTTGGCTAGGGAAATATAGAATCGTTTCTCCCCACTATCTAGTTCTCTTATTTTTAGTGAGGCTTGATGTTTCTTCTGAATCCTAACAGCCTGGCAGTAACCTCTGTTGACTTAGTTTACAAATGAGACTTACGTATCTTTAGCTCCAGTCAAGAAATAGAAACACTGCAGTTCCCAACTTTTGTTCGTGCAGTTGCATCTAAGTGCAGACAGTGTTCCAGCACCTAATCATATTTAAAGAGGGACGATTGACAGTTCTATTCACACACTTACCTCCCTTGGCAGGTAACAACAAAGTCAACCAGTGCGTTTTCAGCTTGACTTTCTGTCGTCTGGATGCTTGTCATCTGAATAATATTTACCTCAAGGATTCCCTCTGGTAGAGGAGACAGATATCAAAGGTAGGACACATGACAAGCTCTGAAGTCTGTGCTTACAGAACCTCAAGTGTTTGGCTGATGCTCAGTTCAGGTCTTGTTTCTGTAACCTCCCGCCTCCCTTAGTACTTCTCTTGAAGGGTTTGAAAGCTGAGAAGTTTTGCAGTGCTGTTGGTATGAGGCTGCTGCTTTCCTGTTATTGTGCTTTTCTATTATTATTATTTACTTATTTATTTTACAAAATCACCTGCCCTTTCCATTAACCATGATTTCTGCGCATGCGAAGGTCCACTCAACCTTGTGTGGCCCCCTCAGGCCAGCACGCTTCAGGTCTGACAAGTTCAGAGGCTGATGGTATAGAAGGTGGTGACACGGTGCACATGCCCACGAGCCATTTGCCAGCCCAGGTGCCTGGGAACATCATGTGTAGGATGGTGACAACCATCAGCAGGCATCCAGAGCAAGGCCCAGCCTCACATGTCTGACACTGAGGGGCCGTAACCTCTGCGGCTAGGTCCTGGCACAGTGTGTAAAGAAAGCCAAGTCAGCCAGTTAGCTGTCTGTACATTAACCTTTAAAAATGTCAGCAAGGTCCAAGAGAAGTATCTTATTGTGGGTTTCACGTATTTGTTAAAAGGGAGCCTAAATAAATGTTATCACTGCCGTACATTGATGTACATTATTAGCCCCATTCCTCTGTTCAGGTGTTGACCCACATCCTTACCTACAACAGAGATACCAGTGTTATAGTATCCATTTCTGTAAATATGGCAACCTCCATCAGGATTATCTTCCGTTGTCTCGACAGTGGTAGAAGAGTCTGAATTAGAAGATTCTCCGGTCGTTACTGTTGAGTTGAGGGAGAAAGAACAAGTTCTGCACAGAAGTATTCTGAACGTGGCCATATGTTTCAACTGCATTAATTACATAGGTCATTAGTGACTTTGGTTTGCAGCTGTGCAGTCATGTATGTGTCTGTATGGGATCACGGTAAAAGCCTTAAAGAAAACATACACCCAGCTGTAGAACCTTGGAGTGGCCTGGGTAGCCTCACTCTAAAAGCCACCTTGCTAGTCACCCATCTCTGTGAAATGAAAGTGAGGCTGCAAGGCTTGATATAATTAAACACTTCTTTATAATTCCCAAATCAATTATAGAAGAAATCTGGAGGCCAATAAAAGGTTTAAAATGCTCTCTTTAAAAGCAAGTATTTTCCGATTGCTCTACATTACAGCTTGTGGAAAAATGAAGGGGGAAGTGGTGAAAATTATAGCTTTCATTCATTTTTCTTTCTGGCTGAACATTTTGGTAAAAGCACATATTAAAATTCTGAAATTTGAAAAATATAGCCACATTTACATTTTAATAGTAGTAGTATTATAGCTACCCAGGCTGAAACTGCAGGCTTTTTGCAAACCTTAAAACCCTCTGAGGTGATAAACCAATGCTGAACATAATTAAAATTATTCTGAAATATGATAGTGCATAAATTTAAAGTGGAAAAACCATTCTGGATTAATGCCATGTGGAAATCCTGTATTTTGGAATATCAATAACTTTTTTCTAGTTCAATCCAATCTCATTTTGTGTGGAAGTTAATGCAAACCAGAAAGGACCTAGTTATAAGAGCATTCTAGTATACCTCTTTCTCGCTTGAAATTGACCTCTTGCCTCAAAAGATGACCCTGAGTAGGCAAGGCTAAAACCACTCGACCTGACATGACAGAGGATATAAAAACAAATTTATATGTACTGCATGTTCACCTGAAGACAGCAGACGCTGTCACTGTGGTGGTACAACTGGACGCGTAATGTATTGAATGAGTAAGCAATGCCTGTCATAGAAGAGTTTATGGTTATTGATTCTGTCTCTAAAACAATTTATAGAGGGTTTACAGAGCCTTGCAGCTCTTTCACTGATGACAGTAAAACTTCTGAAGATATGAACTTAAAATATCAGAAATTAAAGTCTTAGCATAGCTCTTAATATCACTGCTGTTCGGTAAACTCTTACCTGCTGAGGTGGGCGGTGGTGCAGTAGGTGTTACTGGCTTGCAAGGTACAGGTATAATGGCTTGGACAGTTAAATTCAGAGTGAAGTTTCCTTGCAGAGTATAGGTGTGAGATGTAGTGGAACCACTGGCTACGAATAAGCCGCTTCCATCTCCGAAGTTCCACTTGTAGGAGATGGCAGAATTATTAAGGTAGTAGCTGGGGTCATGGATCATCACCTCAAATGTGACTGGTGAGTCTTTGATAAAAATGGAGTCCGAGATGTTGCGGTCGTGTTTTTGGAACATACTCACAGAGAGTGGAATTTTGTCTGTGGGGGAGAAAAAGTGAATAGATAAAGCATACATACCTGGCTGTAAACAACAAACAGTTCCAAAGTCCCTCAAGAGCAAGTCAGAATGTGAGAAATATGAGACATTAACTTCTTTAACATGGGTTTCTACTTTAATTTGATTTACTGATCTGAGGAGTGAATGTCAGTAGGAAACAACCACCCAGAAAAATATGGAAACAAATGAGGAATCACAGGCATCTGTGGAAGATTACATTTCCTCTCGTGAATAACTTTTCATTACAAAGTTGCGGTGTCACAACTGAGGTAGATACAAAGGTAGATGACACTACTCAAGGCGATTTACCAGAGATTCCACATTCATATTAAAAACTTTCTTGGGCCAATATCTTATTTTCATGCCAGATGATGCTTGTGCTGAACTCCTTTACCACTTAAACATACCCCCAGTATTTTATTACAGTTTATTCCAGCGTGCTCACCTGTTACAATATAAACGGCACTTGCTCTTGCAATTGGAACATACGCTGAGTGCCCTCTCCTGTAAATGTGTACTGCCATCACGTGTTCGCCAAGACTGATATTTGCTGTGTTGACTGAAAATGTTGCTGAAGATCGTCCGATTGTTTGGTAGTAGTGACCTGAAACAGAACATGAACTTACAACATGTTCTCCCCTTCAGCCCGGCTGTAAGCTGTTTTAAGAGAAGCAATATCTCTGGGAATTTTGGATTGTCTAAATCAAAATGAATGGTTTAGAATTGTCTTTCAGTTATCTGGCAGGTGTTTTTGGAGGACTGACTACTTTTACAATGTGTTTGCTCCCATTATTTCTGTGTTTTTTCAAAGATGTCAGAAAGCTGTCCCAAATTTCACTGATCCAAGAAAAGGCATTTGCCAAGGCATCTACATCTTTCCAAAGCAATTACATTACATAGTTATTAGGATTATGTAGTGAATAGTGTTACTTCTTAGGCGTTTTAAGTGATCATGTGTTTGTACACTTTCAGTGTAGCAAGAAGGTATAATACCTCTTGCTTCATACCCTAGAGCCCTTTGTATAAATTTGCTTGTTTGTAACAGCGATGGAGGTAAGTAAATGCTATCACCTCTATGTAAAATTTGGGACAGTATTATTACTCATGCTGATACTGATGATAACACTGATTTAGCCAAGCTAACTTAGGCTACTAAGATTTAGTATGTGGCCGATGTCAGGATTAGCCCAACCGTTACATACGTAAGAACTAGAAACACTGAAAATCAGCATCTGTGACCAGATTGGTACCACACGGTCAGTGGCCTTTTCACCTTCTCCCCAGAGGCAAGAAGTGCTGCACTATTAAACTGACTTGAAGACATACAGTGCTGTGGTCTCTCCTAAACTTGAGAATTTGAAGTGACAGTGAGCGGTCAACAAATCATCTCACTGACCTGCCCAGACCCTCTCTTTTCCTAAAGAAGTATCTTGAGTACTACTGAAAGGAAATTTATTTTCTTTAGTGGTAGTCCTGTGAACGAAGATTTAAAGAGAATCTCCTGATAATCCATGCTTTCCAGACCAGACAGCTGATGGCCTCTCTGGAAAGTGGGGAATGAATTGAGTATTTCCACTCAAGAGAGTGGAATCCTTTTTAAAGGATCTTTAATAAAACATACTTGACAAATGAGTTAGAGTACAGAGTGAATATAAGCTTTGCAGTGTCAGTCAAACCAAGGGTTGTGTTGCAGTACTAACCGAATGTGTGAAACACGTAGACAAAGTTCCTCTTCCTCCAGCCAGGAAAATGAGGGAAAGGTCTCCCATCTGGGAATACATTATGGCTGTGGTTGCCTGTGCAGTTTTCCCAGCCACAGTCATCAATCCATTCAGTCCAGTTGTAGACATAGACTTGCTGATCCTGGGAAGTTGGAGGATCTAAGTGTAGAAATAGGACATGTTCCCAGTCAACTGAGAGATGTGCAGAAAGTCAGGAAACAGGAGACAGACACCCCAGGTGACAGCAGTTACTGCATTTAGACAAGTTAAGTGGGGTATTTTTAGACTGACATTCAGTTTTTTCTAAGATTGTGCTTTGTGGTTGGTTGTTTGTTTAAATGTAAACACCGAATTGTTCTGGTTTGGCATTCTAGTTTTATTTAGAAGCTTAAAAAAATATCACTGTCCCATGGGTCAGACACAATTTAAAATTGCCTGCCCAAAACTTGCTGTTGAGTACACAGGACGCTACTGTTTCACCAGAGTTAGTGGGGCTATCTGGATATTTTGCAAGCAGAATCTAAAATTTTAAGTAGAAGTGGCAGCTGCGGAAGCACTGTGAGGAAGTGACTTAGTTTGTTTTGTCAGGAAAGTTTTCTATGGCACCTTTAAATAACTTAGACATGAATTTCGGTTCCTTTCTGAATAATAAAAAGACAGTTTCCTTCTCCAAACAGCACAACAGATATTAAACAGAGAATGAATATCAACTATCAACAAAACATTAGACAGTCAAAAAGTAGAACTCAGGCTGCCAAAAAATTTGCTGATACGTCTTGAAATGAAAATTACTTTGATCAGTAAAAAAAATTTATTGAACATTTATGAATTCAGAGAAAGAAAGGTGCAACAGCCTGTTTCGCACATTGGAGTTATTATAGGCTTTTTGCTCTGTGTAACAGTAAATAAGATGAAAAAAAAAAAAGTGATTCTCTGATGAAAAGATTGCTTGATTGTTAAATGATTTATTTTCTTGTTTGTTTTTAATTCTTAAGATGTGGGAATGTGAGATTTATTCTTTCTTGAGGGTTTTGCAAGATGCAGATGATGGTTAGCGAGTTCTACAATTCCTAATTTAAAAAAATAAATCTCAATTTAATCAACTGACAGCTTTACGAATTTGGAAGAAAACAGTGTGACTGTGCAGCCTTGTGACTGAGCTGAAAAGCAGTAACAGTTTTGTTAGGAAGCCAAATTAACGTCACTGTTTTGGGAAGGCAATTTTATAATGAAGGCAGATCTTAAATTAGCTGGTTGTTACATGTAGTGAGTGCAGAACAATACAAATACTGCAGTGATCTGCTGAGGAAAGAAGCTGGTGTGGCACAGGTGATGCATGAGTGTGGTTATCAGTCAGAAGCACCGTGGCTGTTGTTCACAGGTTGTGCTTCTGATGTTGTCAAAGATTTGTGACGTGTTCCCACCAGCACCACAGTCAGACACGTGCACAGTGCAGGCAGATTGCCGTTACCTACCCTGGGTGCAGTTTCTCTCATATATTATGTTGCCATCGTTATCTTCTGTCTGGCACTTGGGAAACTTGAGAGTCACAGCAAAGGTCACGTTGGATCCTACCAGTGCTGGACTGTCAGTGTCCAGTTTGGCTGTCACCCTTCCACCTGTAGAAAGGAAAATTGGTCTTCATGGCAGTAAAGGATGCATCAGAGCAGCAGCTGCCTTCAACTGTGCACTATTTACATTACAAATGCTTTACTGATTCCTCTATTTCCAAGGGGTTTTGTGCTTCTAAGTCACTTGCACTCTTCCCAAAACGCCAACTTAGAGCAATCAGAGGAACTCATCATATCCCCCCGCATGACTTACTGGTCCGTCATTCATTTCCTTCTTGGAGCTTAGAATATGCATTTTTTTTTACTCATGGGGTCAATATTTTCCAAAGGAGAATATTTTTGTTTCTCCCCAGGTTTACAGCCGTTAGACCTCAGCTCAGACAGGTGATAATAAACAGGGTATTCACCGAAGCTGCCAAACTGAAGGCCACAATGCTCTACTGAGACAGCAGTTGGAGCTACCTGTCCTCTAGGGCATTGTCCTGGAGTCCTGGCCATCAGTACTTCTTAATAAGTGTTAATGTCTGAGACTATGAGTCATGGGAAAGCATTTACTGTAACAACTCACTGTTCTTCTTCCCCAGACAACGTGCTGGGAATGGTATCAAAGCCAATCGTCTCTAATTTGCTATTCCTTGCAGCAGCGGTGGATATTGCACCTAAGAAAAAGCACTGTAGCACCTGCGTTCTTCAATGAGGTGGATTTTTCTGGCCAGTTTTCTGAGTGTCTTTGAAATGCATGTGTGATTACCTTTCCAGGAGTCCTTCCATCTGGGATCTCCCTCTTCCCAGAGAGGATAAAGGTTTTCATTCCATGTATTTTGATCACTAGACCAGCCTTGTAGCTTCTTGTAGGATGTGACAGGAGAAGTTGTTCCACTGCTCAGCACATCTTGAAACCCTGGAGACAAAAACAAATGTGCAACATAACAGCATTTTCACTACCTACTCTAAAGATATTGTTCTTGTGCTTAACAGCCTTCTTATTATGACTATATTCTTGTACTGATTAGAAAACACAAGTAGAAAGTTATGGAATTTTATCATTGCAGCTATAAGCACATCAACTATGACCAATATGAAGACAATTCCACCACTGACAGACTGACGTTTTGCTACTTGCACCATTGGAAGCTTTTCAGAGAAAGAATAAAAAAAAAATTATAACATTTTGACCACATCATAGCAATTGTTTGTATGAAAGGCCAGAACCTGGCAACGATCAGGCTAGTTGCACAGAGGTTGCTTGATTGCTGACTGCTTGGTGCTTGCCCGGTAATAAATCCATGAGTAAAAGGCTAACAGCATAAATTCACTCTGTGTCTGCACTGTGCTCCTGTGGAAGTGATGCCAGGGATTAATTTTGGCCCAGTGAAGCTTCTTTGGTAAGTTGGCCAGTGGTTGGGTGGGAGGGGTGGAACCAATTGTAACTGAAGCTGGTATTTCCAGAAAAGGAAATTTAGAGCTGAATAGTAAATTCAATGTGTTTATAATATAAAACCAAAACCATAATAGCTTCATGCCTATTACTTTAAAATGACTCAGATATTAAATAATATTAATAACCTCTTTCTTCTCATATTACTACGAATGATGGGCTCAAACTTTTCCCAGGCCTTCTAGGATCCCCCTTTCTGTCACAAAGCACACATACTGAGAAACAAAGTTAATATCCAAGTAACCTGTAGGAACATGCCAACCACTGTAGAATGCCATAAATATATGTTTGCAAGTAGATTTATAGGCAGAGTTCCATTAAAGCCTGGGGGCTTTAAACAACTGTCATGTTAATGAGGGAACTGCTGGGTGTGCCACAACATCAAGGGACTTAGGGTTTCTTCTGCTTTTCATGGCTTTGTTTTATAGGTAGCTGATACTGAATGCTGCTGAGATTTATAGCCAAGTGCAACAAAGAGCTGGATGATTTTAAGGAAAATGCAGAGACCTGTAAGAAGGGCAGGAATGGCCCTGTGCACTCTGACATAACCAGCTGTGTTGGAATTCCTCTGAGTTTTGGAATAGGCGCAGAGCAGGTGTAGCCAGTCTAAGCATAGTCTTTGTGGGCGTGTGACTCCTCATTTTACTTCAAGGGGGAACCCCAGAAAGCACTGAAGAAGAGGCAGGAGCTGCTTTCTTTTGATGTTTTATTGTGTAGTGAGGCTGCTGCTGGGCAGGAAGGGTGTCCCTTGGCCAGCCCCATCTCAATGGTCACTCTGAACTGATGCTGGCAGCTCCCTCCTCAGCCTCTTGAGGACTGAGAGGTTTGAGGAAAAGAACAAGTTTTCCACTCAGAGACACGGTCTCCCACGGTCTTTTGCCCTACAGGAACTCCCCACAGTTTCACTTAAATCACTTGAATTAAGTATTTCCTGCAGATTTAATAAATTTTTATGTGAGCAAAGCATAACATCATGACTGGCATTTACTTAATGGCCTTTATCACATGCTGTATTGTTTTAGTCTTGGTCAGAAGAAGAGTTGGGTAATGTTGTCCTTCAGAAACTTTTTTCAGGAAAAAAAACAGACTAGCAACTATAGAAGTATTTCACAAAGGCTTATCAAGTTCAATTACATTTTATGTCATTAAATTAATGTGTCATCTTATTTGAAAGTAAGTACCTAGGGATTTTTCCTAATTTATTTTTCCCGTTCTCTTTGATTTTATCTAAAAATAATTTAATGAATAAAAATATTTAGATTTTGTCACATCAAAACATTTCAATCATTGTTGTTTCCCAAATGCTCATCAAAAAGAGCTGGAGCACTTTTAATTTTATAAATGCTTTTGATTTTGAATTTTCAATAACAATAATTTAATTCAGAAGACATTTTCGTGTCCAGCTTTGGTAATAACTGTGGTCACTGCTTCTAAATCAAAAGTTCCTTAGGCATCTCTGTGCCTCCCTGATGTGCTTTGTTTATTTCAATCAAATATAAAACATTTCACAAGCTTCAGGACAAGACAAAGACATTTTTTCAGATGAGCAAAGGCTTCAGTACTAATTTCTCTAACACATGGAACTGAAGATTTTCAGTTACTGGATTTAAAGTAACAAAAAGATTTAATGTATTTCTTCTTTAACAATGAAAAACACTCAAGAACAGATGTTGGCAATAACCAAAATTAGAGCAATTCAGTTCAACATAGAGTAATATTACACTCCGAGGCGTTGATTACTGTACTAGTTTTGGTGAGGTAATCAGAGAAGTAAAGAACTTATACTCTGATTGACTTTCTTCTTTCTCATTCTGGTTTTCATTTTGGTGAAAAAGGGAGCAAAGTCAAAAAGTTCAGCATTTCCTGATAGAGTGTGTTAGCCACGAAAGAGAGAACGAAAGCCAATGTTAGAACAACAGCAATAAAAGGATGATCCAGCTGAAAAGGGTGTAAGTGTATTAGAAGTAAAAAGACTGATGTGATTGCCAAACTAGGAAGACACAAAATAATCTAAACTTTCTAAAGTTACATCTAGAAACATAATAAAGCAGGACGAAAAAGAATTTGAGGAACAACTTGCAAAATCATAAAAACTACTGGGTTTTGGTTTGTTTTCGTTTGATTTTTTTTTCAAATACAAAAGTAGTGGAAAGCTTTCCAGAAACTCTGTAGGGCCAAAAGGTGATGTAGATACAGAAGAAACATTCAGGGAAGATAGAGGGATAGCATGAAAGTAAAAGAAAAAAAAAAGTTTACATTTTCATTCACAAATGAGGAGCGTGAAAGGTTTTTGTGCTAGAATTTTCTTTACAATGATGGAGAATCTCAAAAGGAAGTGCTGGTGACAAACAAACAAAACCAACCAACCAACCAAAAGTAGAACAAATCAACAAACTGAAGAAGTTGTCTAGATAGGATGGCTTAAAAAGTATGGAAGTTATTCAAGGGTGACATAAATGAGCTCTTAACCATAGCATGTAACATCTTGCTTAAAATTGCTTCAGTGGCCGAGAAATAAAAATTGGCAAATGTGATGACAGTTTTTAAAAGCACTTCCAGGAAAGATTTTGAGGATTACGAAAGTTAGAGGCTCACATTGAAGAGGTGGGTAGGAACAGCAGTGAAGAACAGAATCAGCAGATACAGCGGATTAATATGATACCCCATAAAAGGAGTGCATTCCTCACAAATATATTTGGGTTTTGCTGAGGGAGCCAGAGAGCATGGGGACAAGGCCAACCTGCTTGTTATAGTCTGCTTGAGTTCCAGACAGCATTTGTGGAGGTCCCTCGCAACAGGCACGTGAAGAAACTAAGTTACCGTGGGATAAGAATGAAGGATTTCCCATGAATAAAGAGTTGGTTAGGATGAAGAATAAGTGGTCAGTTTCCTCAATCGTTGCAATAATTTAAAATGTTCGTAATCTGGAAAACAGGTAGACAGTAAAGTTCTTTAATCTGCTGAAGACAGCATCTTAAAGTAGTAGAAAGGAGGACCACATGAGACTCAATAGCTCAAGAATAAAACCATGTGAAATTCAGAATAGTTAAATGTACCTTTACTTACAGAATGAAGGGCTCTAAACCCTAGTTTATCACTACTCAGAAATGAGATCTCGTAGCTTTACAGTTTTGAATGCAGTGCTCATTAGTAGCTAAAAAAATCTACGAAAAGCCTAGATAGAAAACAAAGATGAAAATGTCACTACAGCATTGGGTTATTCCATGTGTATCCATGTCTTGAATGCTGTGTGCTCTGTTCTCTGCAGCTCAAGCAGGGTTTAAGAGAGCTGAAAAAATACAGAAAAAGGTGGCGAGGATGCTACAAAGGGATAGAATTGTTTCTGTCTGAGGAACAGCTAAATAGACCGTGTCTTGAGCCTGAAGAGGTGACAGAGGAGAATATAAAAACAGAATCAGGAACAGCATGGAGGAAGAAGCAATTTGTCGCTATTTCTGAAAGCACAAAAGTTAAGGAGAATCAAATGAAACCAGCAGGTTACAGTAAAAGATATTTCTTTATGTAAGGCACAGTTAAGGTGTGAAATATCTTGCTGGCAGGATGTTGTGTGTGCCAAAAATTTACACCAGTTGCAATCAAAACTTAAGTGCATGAACGGATGGAAGGAAAGTGCAGTAAAAACTGTTAAAGACGAAGACTCTGCATCTGACAGAGGCAGTTCTGGTGCTATAAATCATCAGAGGCTGGGAAAGTGTCCTGGGTAAATACCAGTATACACTTTCCCAGTTATGCTTCCATTACTGTTTCCCGTTGGAGACAGGTGTAAGGCTGGATGGATACTCAGCTGGACCTCAGCTTTTAAGGTCTTCACTTTCCTTACTGCAGACCCTGGAGCTGGACCCTAAAATCCCATTTCTGGGTTCCTAGCCCTGAGGTCAGTGAGTCAACCTAAGACTTGAGTCAAGCTGGGGACCCAGAAAGAAGCTGAGAACAAGCCCAGTGCCTGCACACCGTGGCTTGAGGATCTAATTTCTGGGCTGGGCTCCTTGAAGTTGGGGACCCACAGGTCTGGGTGTCCTGGCAGGGAGTGCAGCCTCTGATGTGGCTTCTCCCAGCCACAGCTGAGCTGAGCAAACTGGGAGAAGCGCATTCTGCATCTGCCTTTTTAGCTATGCTTGAGCTGGGGAAATATTGTTAGAAATTTGTTGAAATGAGCCAAGGCTTAGCTCCGGTCAGCTCTGTGTATTTGCAGAGCACAGGAAACAGATTACTGAACAGCTCTCGGCATGTTTCTCCAGCTTTGGCGACATTTCTACCCAGAGCTAGGCAACCCCGAGGTGGAGCTCGCTGTTGCCTACCGGTTCCAAAGCACAGCTCCAGCAACCGCGGCACCTGCAAGGAGCAGCCGTTTTCACAGCACCTGCTCAGGACTTCGAGCCCAGGGAGGCAGGGGGAGAGGATGGGGTGAAGGAAGCACTCACGTGTGGCGGCAGCACACAGCACGGCTTCGGCCAGGACCAGGAGTCCCAGGTGGTGGCAAACACCGTTCATGGTGCCGGAGACCCTGCGTCGAGCTCAGCGTGCGCGGAGGAGCAGAGAGCGCCCGGTGCCTGCTCGCGGTAACTCCGCCGGTCCCCACTGAGAAGCGAGAATGAAGTTTCTCCGCTGCTTTGCTCTCCAATTAAATTAAGGGCCCCAGGACTCATCATGTGATGGAATTAAGCAGAGATGCATGATTTTGTCTTCAGCTTCTTTCAGCTCATGTGCTTATGACTCACTGCCTTTGCTTTCAACATTCCCTGGGATTTCTGAGAGACCTGTTTAGAGCCACACCATTAACCTCGCAGGCATTTTTATGCTAGTTGTACACTATGATCAATTTTTGTACTTAATTTGTTTGTAAATTAGGAACATTTATTTCCAGAAATCCAAATTAACTCTTGCCCCAGCCTGATTTGCAAATGTTACTGCAGCAGCTCACTGCTGCATTTGATGGACCCATCACCACTTAACCATGTTTCTTTCCTCACATGCTGGGCAACAACTGTGAACAAAATGGAGACTGGCCAATTCTAATACACGCCTGGGCTACACCCCTGATCAGAGTTGATTATTAAGGAAAATGTTATTTAAACATTTAGTAGGCATGTGCATGAGCCATCTGACCACAGCTGCACAATACGACGTGCCCGTGGTTAGAGGTGCGATCACAGACCGTATGTAGTGATGGCCCGTCAATATCTAGCTCACAGGTTGCCGTGACCTACACGCAGACGAGTACTTCGTGGTGTGTAGAGATAAAGGAAAAATAGACATTGCTGCCCAGCCTATAAAATGAATTACAACCAATGGCTCAAGAGGAGCAGGGTAATATAGGCAGATTGGCAAACACTGCACTTAGTGGTTTAAATTCAGGTTCAGCGTGCTCCACCAGCCCAGGTGTTCTTCTGCAGGCAGTGCAGCAACTAAATTTCATTGCAGCCCTGGCAGCCTCGTGAAGTTTCTTGCTTTTGTTTGCAGCAAAGAACATGAGACGTGGTGTTTTGCAGCAAAAAAACGCGGTGAGACGACGTGGCGTAGAAGCAAGTATGGTCCTCAAGACAGGGGTTCAGTAGTGGTTTCAGTGAGCCCAAAGCATAGCACTGGTAAGTGAGACACTGGCTAGCCAGAAACCAGCAATGTGGGCAACACTAGACTGTTTTTATTTTGGGCAGGGCCAGCGGAAGCCTCTAAGTCCAAGGCACTGTCAATGGAATGAAGAGGTTGCCTAACGGAAGGAGATTCTACAACTGTGACTACTTATTATTTCAAGGTTTTTTTATTTGTTCTTAGTTTCTTCTGTATTTCTAGCATTTTCCATTAGCTGTAAGTTAGCGTCACTACCCAGAGCCCCCAAGCCAACATTTCTCTCAGCTACGCAGGCTCTGATGTCCAGCCCTGTGCATTTTGCACATGCAGACTCCTTGCTTCAGCACCCTCCTGGCTGGAGCCAGCCCTCCCTCCCGCTGCCAGCCCAGGAAAAGGGTGAAGGCAATAGCCTTAGGGATACCAGGCTTGTTTGAACTGAGCCCTCATTATCTGGCAGAAAGGAGAGGGAGCGTAAGTCAAAATCAAAGCCGTGACTGACTATGCAAAAAAATCATATGATTGCAGCGTCCTCATGTGATTGTTGCCTTTTTTGTTGTTATTAAATCAACTACATTCCCAGTTGAAATGTCAGGTTTCGAAGCCATTCACAATTATTTTTTAAACCGTGGGGGACATTAACTTTAATTGCACTCCTTTGTTTCCAGGTTGCTGATCCAACAAGTGAAAAGTGACCTTCAAACACTGTGTTTCAGCACTGAGGGCCTGATCCAAAGTCTGCTGGGGAGAAAGGAGGTTTGAACACTCGTTCCCAACAGAGTTTTGAGAACCTCCAGAGGATAGCTGCTGACAACAAATGCCTGGTAATTAAAACCAAAAATTTATCAGCCTAAAAACAATAACGTTGGTTAGGACGGAGGTTTTTTTCCATGTTATTTGATACATGAAAATGTTACATAAATACTGACTGACACTCTTCATAAGGGCCAACTGGTGGAAATTATTAAACATGTTGTAAATAGACTTCAGGGGTACTGAGGATCAGGCCTGTGGTTAGAGCAATCCAAACCCACCAGGGCTGGGGTAATCACTAAAAGGTGGTCACACTGTGACACCCTGGTCCTTCGCATTCTCCCTCCTCAGCTCTTGGGCCTTAGACTACACATTCCTGGAGGGCTGTCACAGAAAATGTTTGGATCTGCTTGTGCTGTAGCCGACAGTGCTAGTAAGAAAAGAGGAAAGGAGGAAGCCCCAAAAGAAAGGAAGAGCGAGCTAAGAGGAACAGAGAAGTAAAAGGAGTGAAGAGAAGAATAAAAAAGCCACAGAAAAGTATGAGAACTGAAGGCTGATGTGGCCATCTGAAAGCTGAGCTGACTTCTCCAAGTGCCCCAGCTGTAGCTATGCCTGAGAACGGGTCCATCTGAAACACTGAAGAGTTGCTTGAAACTGGTTGATCATCACCAGATCTTAAATTAACTTTATAGATTTTACATTATTATTCTTGGTCTCTGAGAAACAGGTTGGCAGTTAAAACAGCTGAACTGAATTGTGCAGCTGTAAAAGAGAAAGTATGTAAAATATATCCTAAATATTCTCCTAGCAAAGAAGCACACATTTGGAGAGACTTGGGGCTTAATCTGACTAAGAAGTGGGTGGGTAGGAAGTGCTTGCTACTTCACAGCTTTAGCACCTCAGTTATTAAAACTCATTGGGCAGATACACATCTCTGCTACCTGAAGGCCTGTCAGATGACAGGGTGTGAGCACATCATGTGTACCTGCGTGTCTAGACTGGGACAGAGCTGGCACGCTCGCACTGCTATCACATCGCCATCTCCACAACACGAGTACAGGGATTGTTAATCAGTGCTCGCAGGAACTTTAAAAAAAAAAGAAAAAAAAAAAAGATTTGAAAAAAGAACTTGACTTCTGGCCAAGCCAGCAAAGGAAAATGAGACAATCTTGTTTTGGCAACCAGGTACTTTTAGGTAAATCCTGTCTGCCGTTACCAGTGGTCTCTCAAAGGAACTCTGCTTAAGGCTGGACGAGTTCCCTTTCTGAGAAGAAATCGTCTGTGTCTCACTTCACGTTGGGCAGTGGCCATCAGCTGACTGAACCGAACATGTAAACACAGCAACGTTAGCAGTCTGCAGTTTTTCTTGTTGTATGGAGGAAAAAAAAACCTCTACAAAAGCTCCTAATCAGTTTATGGCACCATCCAGCTCAGTTTATCACTGAAAAAAAAAACCAAACCCCTTGCAACTAGACAAAAAAACTTTTAATAATTCCAGTGTCTCTGCTTTTTGCCTTTGTGGTAGCTAAAGCTGCGCATTTTACCGTTTTTTATGGGGAGGTATTTCCTTGCAGTCATACTTTTCTCCAGATTCCTGTGTTGGGGTTGATGTTTTCCAAACTTGGCATTTGACCATAGCATGCAATTCAGGAGGGGTTTTTGTGATGGAAGTGTAATTTTTTGGCCTGATTTCCTTTAGAGGGAAGGCTCCAATGAGCATGCCAGCTCTCTGCCTTTTTCAGGGGCACCTCTCTGTTGGTCCCTCCCTACAAACACTGAACTCACGGCTAAGTCACAGCCCTGTCTGTGAGAGACTGCCCCAAAACGCCTCCTCAAAGCAGCCTGTAGGGAAGGTAGGGAAGCCCAAGAAATTGTCTGCAGTGCTTTAACATCAGCAAACATGCAGGAGAGCTCAGCCTTGAGCTTTGGACCCACAGAGCACCCTGGTCCACTCATCCCCTGCAGGCAGACTTGGCCTTCCTGCCTCTGGGAGCACTCACTGGTTTGTGCCAATGACCAGCAGATGGAGATAAGCACAGTGACAGATGCCGACCCTCCAGACTGCACCACACATCTTTTTTTAAACGCATGTAAACAAAACAAACTCATTCAATGCCTGTAGGCAGCTGGGATTTTTTTAAACTATGGTGTCAGTGCAAAGGGGAGATGTAGCTACCCTGGTAGTCCCAGTGTTCTGGTGCCATAGCCCACAGTCCTCTAAAGCACCCTGTAAGCTTCTGGCTTGCTCTTTGTGCACCTCAGCTGACACACTTTCAGTTTTAAAGCTGCCTGAGTTCATTTACAGTCTGGACTTTGATTCTACTGTACTACTTTTCTCATACTGATTTAATGAACTGTTTTATATTCGCAATGATCGCAGAATCACAGAATGGTTCAGGTTGGAAGGGATCTCTGGAGATCACCTGGTCCAACCCACCTGCTAAAGCAGGTTCTCCCAGAGCAGATCACACAGGAAGGTGTCCAGACAGGTTTTGAACGTCTCCAGAGAAGGAGACTCCACAGCCTCTCTGGGCAGCCTGTTCCAGTGCTCTGGCACCCTCAAAGTAAAGAAGTTTCTCCTCATATTTATATGGAACCTCCTGTGCTTCAATCTGTGTCCGTTGCCCCTCACCCTATTGTTGTGCACCACTGAAAAGAGTCTGGTCCCGTCCTCTTGACACCCACCCTTGAGATATTTGTAAGCATTTATGAGATCCCCTCTCAGCCTTCTCTTCTCCAGGCTGAACAGACC
>VWYH01007077.1:151510-275208 GCA_013399365.1 Pampusana beccarii
CCTCCAACCAGACTTTGCATTCTCGATCACAACCCTCTGAGCTCTGCCATCCAGCTAGTTATTGATCCATCTCACCACACTCATCCAACCCACAATTCCTGAGCTTACCTACGAGTATGTTGTGAGAGACAGTGTCAAAAGCCTTGCTAAAGTCAAGGTAGACAATGTCCACTGCTCTCCTCTCATCTATCCAGCCTGTCATACCATCACAGAAGGCTATCAGGTTGGTCAAACATGATTTCCCCTTGGTGAATCCATGTTGACTACTTCTGATAATATTCCTTTCCTCCACATGCTTGGAGATGACATCCAGAATGAGTTGTTCCATCGTCTTTCCAGGGATGGAGATGAGGCTGAGTGGCCTGTAGTTTCCTAGGTCACCTTTCTTGCCCTTTTTGAAGACTGGAGTGACGCGGGCTTTCTTCCGGTCCCCAGGCACCTCTCCTGTTCTCCACAACTTTTCAAAGATGATGGAGAGTGGCTAAGCAATAACATCTGGCAACTCTCTCAGCATTCGTGCGTGCATCCCACTGGGGCCCATGGATCTGTGGATGTCCAGTTTGTGTAAATGATCTCTAACCTGATCCTCCTCAACCAAGGGAAAGTCTTCCTTTCTTCAGACTTTCTCTCCTATCTCCAGGGTCTGGGATTCCTGAGGGCTGGTCTTAGTAGCAAAGATGGAAGTGAAGAAGGCATTCGGTAATTCTGCCTTCTCTGTATCATCCGTCACCAGGGCACCCACCTCATTCAACAGTGGAACAGCATTCTCCCTAACCTTCCTTTTGCTGCTGATTCATCAAGGCACAGTCCTCTTCCAATCAGGAGAGCAGACAATTGCTGTGAAAACGCATTATTATGATGGTGTGAGACCCATATTTTACATGATATTACAATGAACTTCATTCAGGCCTCCCTGTTACTCAGAGAGGTTTTAAAAGTTAGATGTTGTATTATTCAACTCAAGAGAGAGTAACCGAATTATTGATGGAAAGTTCTTTTTTCTCTAAAGACATTAATTGATAATTTGGTTAGGAAAAAGAGAAAAAATTCTTTAAAAAAAAAAAAAAAAAGTAATCCAAGAACAATCAAACCAGTGAAACCCAACCAAAAAGGTGGTCTATCAAACAGACTAAACAAGAACATCTGCTGTGTATTCATTTTGGTGGGAGGGCATTGAAGGAGAAATAGTCTCACAGCCAAAGTCTGCTCCTTTAAAGCCTTTCTAAGAAACAGTATAAACTGAATAGACTCAATCGTACTTTATTCCCTGTATACGTTGTGTCTCACTTATGGGCTGGGGGGAAGAGTTCAGCAGAGGAGCTCAGTTCTTCTATGGTCCAGTGAAATTGCCTTGACTGCTCAAGAAATAACCTCAGCACTTCTCTGAAACAGAAGTCAGAATAAATGAAAATGCTGGCAGCTGAACTTTAACATAACATGCTCTTTAATATGTTAATAGCAAGAATACAGGCAAAATTCTGCAATTTTTGGATGGTATTCCCATTGACTGATAGTATTAATTCAGACAGTAATCTCTTCCTTAGAGGCTGGACCCACTAGTGAACATACGGACAACAGAGAGGGGGAAAGAAAGATGAATATTATATAGCAACCAGCTTCCTGCCTAGAAGCCCAGTTTAGATAGTAAAATTTATGGTATAAAAGGAGGGCAAATTCTGAGCAAGTGGAGCTGCTGTTCTCCTAGTGATGTGTTGCTGCCCCAGGACTTAAATCCGCCTGGTGCCTGCTTTGGTGGCTGACAACATTGGGGACGTTTTTTTGGGGGGCCTGGAGGGAAATAGAAGGCATATGTGTTTTTTTTTAATTTAGTTTGGCTTGTTTTATTTTGTTTTTTCCAAGTTTATCTGCTGTCACTTGCAGAGTGGCCACAGCTTGCTGTGTCCGTGGGTTGACCGGTGAGGCAGAGGAGGAGCAGCCTGGTTGTGCCGTGACTTGCCCATTCCCACGTGCACGCACACATCGCCACATCCACTTGTCCTCGGCTGCTGCAGAGCGGCGGGTGGCAGGGTCAGCCCCTGATGTCGCGATACGGCGCTGGCAAGTGACAGAGGGACATCCAGGCTGGTCATGCAGCCATGCAGCCCCCAGACCAGCACAGGTTCCTGTCCCGGCCCTCTAACACATGGCTGGGGGGGCTCCTGCTTGCAAAAACTTGAACAGGAACTGCTGGTTTTCTTTCACTGGGAAAAAAAGAGCATTTTTAATGCCCTGTTCTCAAATGCATTACATAATAATCTTCAACAGTTCTGATCACATGTGGGCAGGGAAATATATCATTACATATATTAAATATATAGGAGTTAGTCTTCTGAGTTTATCTTAAATACCAACAGCCTTTATTTAAATTCTCTGTGATGGGAGCAGTAATTTTGCACTGATTCTGTTTTAAATCTGCATTGAATATGGATATTTTATTTCAACTTTCTTTCCCAGTACTGGAAAGTCTAACATGACTTTATTGTGTTACTGCATGAGAACCAAAAAATTGATTTAATACAGCAGCCTACTTCCAATCCCTGGCTTAAGTGAAGTACTAAGGGTAAAATCTCAATGTCTAGCACGTGTAACACACTGATTACCAGAGCTATGAGCTCTGCATGGGAAACACTATATGACTTGATAAGAATAATGTATGTGCATCGTGTAACAGAAAAATCTGTTTCTTAGATCTATAGTTTAAATTGTCTCTCCTAAGAGAGCAAAAGAGCTTAACAAATCTTCCCTCAGCCACGCTGCTTAATTGCAGCTGGTTGCTCAGAGCTCTGCTGTACGCCAGTGGTCTGAAAGGAAGAGAAAGATTTTCCATGCCTAACGCAGGGGGTTATGTTTTCACTGCAAATGGCTCAGTTCTGCTGCACGTGTTGAACAGAAGAAGTTGAAGAGTTACAAAAAATAATTCAAATCCAACATAAGATAGTTGCAGTTCTTCTTAGTAAAAGACATTAAACCCAATCTGAATAGTCTGAATTTAATTCTGTAATGTAAGTGTCTGATATCAAAGTATAAAAAATCGAATAGTTCTGAAGAAAAGAAAATAAAGAAATGGGAAGTGTAATTGAAGAGGAGGAAAATGTGTTGTACATTCAGACCTCTATACATTTACATTGATTTTTCATGCTGCAGTTGTAGTGAATGGTGTTTGATGAAGGTAAAAAAAAAAAGTTTTTATGAAATAAGAACAAACAATAAAATGAAAATAGAGGTAATTTGATCTCTTAGTTACCAATTGTTTGCTACATTTTCGAGTACCTAGTTCTTCTATTATTACACAACACAGAAGAACTTTTGTCAAGAAAAAATAGTTATTGAATGGTGCTTTTTAGAATGAAAAATTAAAACATAAGAAGAACCAGCATTTGCTGAGACATTGACAACAAGGAAACTCAGGTTGTAAATCATTCTTCGCTGAGCACTTTTCTTAACAGTTTAACTTCCGTGCATGTTCTGATAACAAAGACTACATCAGGTGAGTGCTGAGGACAGACTAATTAATCGCTAATAGATTTCCATGTATTTGAATTTTATACGAATCAAGAAGTTTAATCAGGACATTGACAAATGTAAAGAAATGCAGTATACAGCCTAAACACCTATATTTATTTTATTTAGAATATAATGAGAAGCCAGAGCTTCTTTACCTTGTTGTGGTGTTTGTTGTCTAGGATGACATTCCAAAGTCTGAAGCTGGAAGCAAACTTGATGAAGCTGCTTACGCGTTTTGGCAGCTGGATTCCTGGATTCCACCCAAGCACTCATTCATGTTCCCTTCCCCTCTCATGCCCCTATACTTTCACTTGGCGCATACCAGTGTTTACATTTTTAGGCAGAAATAATCCACTGAGTAGTAAAACTCATCTGGAGGTCCCTGATGAGTGAAAACAAGCAAAGGGACGTCCGGGTGAGAACACCGGCTGATGTTGTCAGCTGCCGTCATGTTGCCGCTTGGCAGCGGGATGAAAAGAGGGAACAGCATCACCGAGGGACCCTGTCAGTGGGCTGCGGCACCGGCAGCAGCAGCTTTTTGGGTCAGTATTTTGCATGGGTATGGTTTCTACCAATACCTCAGCAGAAATCCAGCTCTGTGCTCTGGCAGAAGTCTTAGTAACTGTACGATGTTTCAAAATTGTCTCCTTAAGCCACAGCTGGACCATCAGAACTGTGAGATCAGGTTGTTCGCTTTAATTTTTCATTCGTGTCTTAACACTTGGCACAAAAGTGACTTACGAGGCGTAACTCCCCATCTGACTGAAGCAAGATAAGAAACTTTGTAGTAAATGCACAGGGCCAAGTGACTGCGGAGAGAAGGCAGAGAGATTTTTCAGACAGAAAATCATGGAATCATAGAATTGGTTTGGTTGGGAAAGACCTTTAAGATCATTGAGTCCAGCTGTCAACCTAGTACTGCCAAGTCCACCTCTAAACCATGTCCATAAGCGCCACATCTACATGCCTTTCAAACACCTCCAGGGATGGTGACTCCACCACTTCCCTGGGCAGCCTGTTCCACTGCCTGACAACCCTTTCTGGGAATAATTATTTCCTAATATCCAATCTAAACCTTCCCTGGCACCACTTGAGGCCATTTCCTCCCATCCTATCGCTTGTTACACGGGAAAAAAGACCAACACCCACCATGCTACAACCTCCTTTCAGGTCACTACTGTCTGGGGGTGTTTGCAGAGAGTCTGTAAGACAGATTTCTTCATCATCCCCTCCATCTCAGCTGTCCAAACAGATAGAGGGAAAGCATGATGAGGTGAGATGATCGAAATATCTGCAGCTGGGAAAAAGATGCATGAATATCAAGAAGGAGACTCCACTGCCGCTCTGCTCTTTGGGTAGATAACTTACTCTGCTTTCTACAACCAAGGGAGTAAAATCAAGAAGATGGAGGGTTAGTAATACTTTAAGTAAAGTGAGGGCTGCAAACACAACAGTATGTGAATACTGTAATACCATATCTGTAATTATCAATAACCACCATCAGCGCTCTGCCCGCTGCACTGACCCTGAACATCTTCCCAGTGCCTCTAAAAGCCTGTTAAGGACTCGTGCTCACAGTGATAGAAAATGTTTCATGGCAACTTTATTTCTTTAATTCATCTGAAATAGGAAGGTTCTGAGAAAAAGTGGTCAAATATGAGGTATTGGTTTGGTGGAGCAGCCCACCAAAATGTCACAAACCAGCTTGCCTTCCCTCTGGATAACCCAGCATGGTCTTCCCAGGAGCTAATACAGCCTCTCCATGGGATGGACGCTACACTGACAACCGCTCCTCTGTTTAAGCAGCTAAAAATGTTTCTGGCTATCTAAATTCAGTGGAAAACGGCATAAAAACCACAAAGTATTTTATTAAGAATTTAGTGCTATATCGTCAAGGGTCTTAGAATTACAGCAACTGGAAATAAAACAACTAAGGAACAAACTGCACTGTGAAATTTTTGTAGCAAGGCTTGAGGGCAGTGTTTGAGTATCTTGAAAGGCAGAGGGAGTGTATTTACACTGTTAGACTTGCATGCTTTGGACATCACGCGACATTTGTTGGAAAGCTTCAGGACACTGTGTTCATGCAGATAGGAGTCAAAAGCCCCAGAAAATATAACCTTCTTGAAATTTTTGTGCAAATTACAGAACCTGCCTCTTCATCACAGCTCTGTACTGAAACAGAGGGATGTGTAAACTCTGTCTTTTATTTATCTATGACACATTTTATAGTTTTCATTCCTATAGTATTTGAAGGCTTTTCATGTGTTTTCAGATTACACAGAACTCTCCCTCATAATATATTTGTAAGAGCTATTACTTTTAAATAAGAAAAGTGATTTTCTGTTGGGTGGGACCAACTAGTCATCCAGAGCTTTGAGATGGCTTCTCCTTAAATAAGCATCCCTGACACACAAGAAATGCTTTGGCTCTCAAGAGCTGGGTCTGGTTAGAACATAAGTGAGAACTATTCACTATTTAAATCAGAACAAATATAGAATAAGACAAAGCAGGCAGCTTAAAAGAGATTCTGTCCCTACTGATTGTGTTCTCATTGGACAGGTCCTTTTCTTTTGCTACACCTCAGTCAAGGGCCATTTCAATGGCTGTAAGGGCTTCAGCAAATCTGTAAGGGTCTGTTTCCCAGCTGTGACCTTTGGCTATGTTCCTCTCTGAATCTTGATTCCTTCGGTTGTGTGGAGAAAGAGTTGATGGACACAAGTTTTTTGCTAATATAATAATAATTTACGGAGATAATGCTGAGAGCAGACAGCTCTGTGCTTCAAGGTACACCACAATCTTTAGGGAGAATGTTTAAATTCAGTTTAAAAAATGGCTGGCCTGGGGAATTATAATGGACAGCTTGGGAGACCAGAAGGGTATTTAATTTTCTTTCTTATGTACCTGCAAACCATTGAAATGAAACAATTTCGTACCAGTCTACGTAACCTTTCATTTACCTTTGAAGTCTCCAAATAAGCATGTATTGATTTAAATCCTGACAGCCTACAGCAGGTTTCAAACTGAACAGGGTGGGGAAACTTAAAATGTCATAGGAATACAGACAAGACTTATCTGGTTAGGGAAAAGGGTTCCTTTGATGTTTATATCTTCCCAAGTTTCTCTGTAATTAAGAACTAGCAAAACAAACTTGTTAATACAACCACTTAGTGTTAGTACCACAGTAGTATTTAGTGGGCATAATCGGCTATCACTGCTTTGTGCTAAGCGTTTCATGACCATATCCTGATCATCCAGCCAGCCAAGCACCAGTGTGGTGGGAGTGTTTTCATGTCCTCTTGTGGTTCTATGGCACGACTCAGCTCAGTCTTCTACCATGCCAGTTTTGGCATCTTGGATAAACAAAACCCTACTGAGTATTTGCCTATTATCTACATATTTCATTGATCATGAGCAGAAGTTACTCTTGTATTAACTCAAGCTCTTGTGGTAGCCATAGTAGCAGCAGGTAATCTTTGGTGGCTTCTGACTTGACCAATACAGGTTGTAACACTTGGGAGGCACCAAGAGAGTGTGGCAGCAGCGAATGAGGGTAAGTAGCTAAGTTACACCTTTTTTTCGTATGATTAGGGTAATACTTTGATGATCCAGGACACAAACCTCCATGGAATCTATGTGCCCACAGAGAGAAGGTGCACAGAGATGCAATCCTCTGCTAGACACCTGAGCAAACTTTTACAATCACCCTTTTCTTATTATCATTGTAAAGGGACTTCGCAACACCTGCTTCCTTGCTTTCACCCTCTCAGGCTGCAATGGGCCACAGCTGGAGCACGTGGGAAGGAGGGTCCATCCCCAGGCAGCGCAGGTATTCTAGGAGCATTGCAATAGGGAGAAGGCTTGATCTGGTGCTTTACTGCTCTTTGCTTTCTCTTCTTTTACACTTGAACAGAAAAAGTCTTGCCTGACTGATTCAAAAGTTTTATCAAGCCCTGTATGATAACTGTGTAGGAGGACACCACCTGGAGATGGTGGTATATGAGCAGGCAGAAGCTATGTCATGTTAGAGGAGATGTGGTTGTTGGGTCAGTGGTTTCCTGTGGGAAGCCCATCAGAGCTGTGCTCTGGAGTCCGCCCAAGCTTCAGTTTACTGGTGAGTCTGAATATTCTTACTTGGGCCTGGGTTGCCTCGAATGTTTTGAAGTCTTTGTGGGGGCAGTGGTTGCCCTGCAAAGTAAAGGAGGGTGCATGGAGTGATGCACGGTCAGCTCCACCTGGTTTGAACAGAGGAAGCCGGTGGCTGTTTGGGCTTATTGAGTCTGCCTTGTGTGATGGAGAAACATCTCAAATCATCTTAGTTTCATATTCAGTCTCTCCTGTACCTTAAGCCTTATGAAGTAAGTTTTGTTAGGTTTAAGATTAGAAGATGAATGAATATGTTGCAAATCTCCTCAGCTGATATTTATAGCCAGCACTTTCTTCAAAATAATCTGAGGATATGTGAAATGTCTTGCAAAATTTCACGTGTTTTGGCAGAAATGGTATTCTCTGCTAAAGGAAACACAAGCAAATTGATATAGCCTGTCATACAATAGGATGAAGGATTAGTGATACAGTAATGGGTTCATGAACAATTTATGCTAGAAACTGGCCAGAAGGCAAAAAATATTATAACAATTGTTTTATTTTTGGCAAGATTGCTATTTCCAGTTTCAGTGAAGTGAAAGATCATTCATGGTTTCAGCTTCATTGCAGAAGCTCTTCTGCAGTGATCCTGTTTTCCGCATAAGCTCTGGGAGGCCGGAAGGTCCTATGTGGCAGGATTCTAGGAATTATGAGATTTGGGCTCCATCAGCACAGCTCTCAAATCATGCATAATTTCATCGATTTCAATTAAACACGAAGCTGGCAGCAAGTCAGCAATCCAGTGTGAACTTAGGAGCCTCAGTTCTTTATTCCATCTGAACTTACAAACATAGTCTTGCTCCTCATTCCTGGGTTAACTTCATGTTTGAACATGGAAGAATTTTGCTTTGATATTTGAAACAAGTGGAGTTTAACCCACAGAATGTGCATGTGAAACTTAGTTTCCTATAGATTGGTGCCCTTTGTCCTCTGTAATACCCCAAAGGGGCAAAAAGGCTGGCAAACTACTTTAGACACTAGTTTTATATGTGTGCTGATCAGCCAGCCAGTTGCTCATAGTAATCATAGCAGCTGAGTTTTGCCTGTTTTTTCTTCCAGTTGCAACACTAACTTTGGTCTCCTTCCTCATCCAGCTGCCAATTCTTATTACAGCTATGAGCATACAGTCATCTTCCAGACTTAAGCGCCTGGAAAATGGCCATGGGGTTAAAAAAAGTGACTGGTGCAGAAGGAATCGCAGACAGATGATTAGAGAGTATAATCAAAACCATGTTATTTTCTTAGGAAACCTGCTAAAATTGAGTAATTTGACTATAAACCAGAAAACATCATTAATTGGATCTTGGCAGTTTTCTGGCTCCTGTGCACTTAGTCAGAAACTTAAATTGCCATTTGGAACTCCTGCTTCCATACGGAAATTTTGAGATGGCTAAAATCCAGCATCATAGCTCTGGGGCATCTTTTCTAGAGACGGGTCCACGCTGAGGGTCTGCGAGAGCCGAGCAGGACACATGAGATGCACAGCGTGCACTGGAGCTTCTCGGCTTTGGAGTCCTTTGGGTGACCTCCAGGGCTGCCTGAATCATTACACACCCCACGTCAGAGGTGGGAGTGCTGTAAAAAGTGATTTATTTGCCCTTCCTGTATGCCAAGTACTGCAATATATAGACTCCTAAGTAAACGACCTAGAATACATAGCTATAAATTACAGCCACACACACACACAGATTTTTAGAAACAACAAAAAAACACCACATATTGTTCTCATGTACTCTTTAGTTACTTTATAGGGCTCCCTCTGTTCATGACTTTCTGTTATGTTATTGTTGGAAGAATAAACCTTCTCAAAGTAGATCATCATAAGGATGGAATGTGTCCAGTGACCGCTTAAGTAGGAGAAAATCTCTTTGCTGCCAGAACCAGTTTATTGCAGCTGTGATCAAGAAGTGTCTTGTGTGCACATATTTATTTGTTCTCCAGTACTGTATTTAATATTGAGATGCTCTGCTAATCTATTTAACGTTACCCAATATTTTTCCAAACTGAAAGTAGATAAATGGAGAGGAAAAGGCCAGAGAGAGCCACCTGTTTTTTCAGCACTGATAGGACAGCTTTGTATGTTGTCAAATGTCCAGCATAACTTGGTTATCTCAGTATAGACCTATTATTGGCAGGCAAAAGTATTTCTTGATGCAAGGGTTAACTTATATTGCTTGTCTTATTTGTACAATGCGTGCTCTTTGGTAGGCATTGCTCTGTAGTTTTACTGTGAAAAGATGGATGGACTTGTGCTTCAGCTGTATAACCAAAAATTAGGATGTTCAAGCATTTTCCTCTGGCAGTATAATGGATTTCAGCAGACGTGCCTGAGAATTTTGTGCTTCCCCCCCCCACCTTTTCCTCATCCTCTGTACAGCATTGCTCAGAAGGGAAAAATCGGAGAAAGCTAATCTGATTGTTAGCAGATACAGGCAATTAAGCAACTGTTAGCAGACAGACTGCAGTCATTATCGAGTGGAGGCCCAGAGGTGCTTCCTCCTTCCCTGGGATTGTGCACCTGATGGGTGACAAAATGCTGGTGCCGCCTCTGCATCCACCATACAGCTCGGGATGGAGACGGTGCCCATATCTCCCTATTGAAGGGATGAGGGACTAGAGGACAAGCCAGACAGAAAGGTTCATCGATGTATCAGTGTTTTTCTAGGAGAAAATAAAGCTTCTGACCTGTTCCAGGCAAGCGTCTGGAGAACCAGAAGCAGTCTCTTGTCAGGGGCTGGGGAGAGCTTTAGTATCTCGGAGGTTCTAGGCATGGTCCTCACAAGAACAGGCAAAGGCAGCTGCCTGAGAAGAACAGGTGTGAGGAGATGACCAGCGGTTATAGAAGATGATTAAATGTTAGGGAGGATTCTTTTGGCCAGAAATCTCATATGATATAGAGTTTGAATGTGTGAGTAAAGCTCACTAATGGGACAGAAGCATGAAACAGCACCAGCTGGAAAGACAAGTCATGCTGGAGCTACCAGCACATACCTGTGATGTACAGCTCTGCTTGTGTTCTCAGGCTGGCTTGGAGGTGTCTCAAATAATTCATGAATACTGTGTCCCGACAGGGTCATCAGTGTCGTATGCACATGTGAGTTCCTGCATTGGCTTCAGGACCAGGCACAGATCTCTGGGGAGGGGGGTTTTCTGGTGGCCATTTCCCTCTGCAAAACCTGCATGAGGAGGCCAAGGGAGCCAGGGTCAGGTCCCCTGATATACAAGAGCAGGGGGACCAGGGAGCTTGTGGGGAGCAGGATGCATGCAGGGCAGGGGTAAAACATTTTGGTCTCCAGGATGTCAGGCAGGTTAGACAGACATGTCTGAAGAAGACTCCAGGCAGGAGGATCTACAGTGAAACCCGAGACAGCCTTATCTCAAAGCAGGCAGATCTGCCTGCAGGCTGGGTCTCTCTTTTATGCTGCGCCAAATTCAAGCAGCGCTTGGCTTTGCCAGGGCCTGTTGGCCCCCACCCCCGTGGGAGCTGCTGAGCAAGCACACAGGCTATGGGAGAACACTGAGGGCTCCCTTCTGCCCCTCAAAAGTTAATGTATGCTGAATATAGAGAGTTCTTCTCCACCTCATCTACTGTCCATTTATCATACGGAAACAGTAAGTGATAACAGACTTTTTTTTTCTTTTTTGAAATGCAACCCATTATTATAAACTGCTATTTCAGTTTTATGTAATTTTAGTTCTATTTCATCATTGCAGAGACTTCAAGACAAACCTGTATTTGCAGAAGTAAACTGCAACAACAAAATCTCATGTGACTACAAGGGTTGCTTTAATTCTGATGTGCATCACAAGCCACAGCTGTACAGACACTTGTCAGGCTGAGAAAAAACACAAGAGCACTGTTTAGACAGAAAAGATCAGCTATCAGAAATCAAAACTGTACCTTGTTAGTCTCCTTTTAAAAGTGATGTGACATGTGGTTTTACATGCACATATGCAAATGTTGCTTGTTTGATTCATATAGAAGGGTGGGTTTATTTTGTGTAACTAGAACTAATCTTATTACTTTGTAGGGCATATGCAATGGGCACATTTCATGTGATTTGCAAAGATAAGGCTCCATGGAAGGCTTACAGAAGCATGACTCGATGCTGACTAGAAAGCATTCAGTTTGCTGAGAGTGCACCGCCATAATGAAACAAATTCAGGTGGAACAGGATATATAATGGCTGCAGGTACTTTAAAACCACCAGATCAGTTTTCTGATGACTACTATGGAATTAGCGACGTAACAGATCAGGCTGCTGGAAGGGGTAAGGCGTAAAACTTGTTTCTGATGTCTTTCATGTGGCATGGTAAGAACAAACCCCATTGTCTGTGGAGGAAGGACAAAGCAATCAGTGTACCTGGACAAAAATCTTGATCAGCCAGTTAACGTTTCAATCTGGTGGCTGTTTTTGCTCTTCTTCCCTCTGTTTTAAGATCTGGTTTTGTTCTTTTGCAGGAAGGTAGGTCCCACCAAGGAGCCTGTTGCATGATACAATGTTGTAAAAATGTGCCTAGTTTAATTCTGCAGACCAGACTGAAAACTTGCAACAGTACAGCAGATTAAATAAGAACATTACCTAAGACTGAGTTGCTGAGTTTTTTACTTGGCTATTCCAAACAGGAAAACCAGGCAATTGCAAGCGAGAGTTTCGTGACCAAGAGGCATATTCACTGCTGGTGTTAGGGAGCTAATCTGCCTCTTTAAACTCAATGCTTTGAGGGAGGTTCCCTCTTTATGGCTCCCCCCAGGACTGGAGGCAGCCACACAGAGCTGCCTGCTCTGCACGCTCAGTGTTGCACTCTCGGCACTGTCTTCACAGGTGCTCGTGTATTTTCGTTCAAAGGCCAGGGGTCACATCTACTTACGTTGACTTCTGCATCTCTCGGGACACGTTCTGTTAGTCCTGACAGGCAGGGATTTGTTTCTAGTGTTTTTGTTTTGGCTTGGCCAGGTATTAACAGAGGAAGAAAAGGACACAGTTGGGAAACTTCATGTCTAAGATGTTGCTGAGGAAGTACTGCAATATTCTGGTTACTAGTCAAGATGCCCTAAAAAAAATATCCCATGTTCTCCCTTCTGAGAGGGTACCCTTTAAATAAGATGGCCACGCCATGCCACAGCCTCTGCTTTCACCAAGCAGTAATTTTTCAGCTCTTAAGTTTCCTCCTCAATCCCCATTTCCAACCAGCAACCACTTTGGTCACTCTCTGAATCGCCTCCTACTCCTCACAGCTCTATGGCAACCACCTGCCCAGAACCAAATGCAGCATCACCAAGTTGTGCAGGGAAGGAGATTCCTACAGCTCACACTACATTTTACTGATCTAATCCATTGCAGCTTCTTATCTCCCGTACTGTCACCGTAAACTCTACACTTTTCTCTGTGTCTCTGAATACTAGTAGCGTATTTTTTTTTCCTTTAGCTGCTGGCTTATATTAGGACAAACACAATTAGATATCTATTTAAATGGTCTAATTGTCTATGGCTTTCTTCCTCCATTCCTGTCCAGGTAAATATCAAATTACAGTTTCCCTCTGTCTCCTACATTAGGATAGGGGAGGTGGACTAGAAACAAAAAGCATTCTCTCACTTGCCAATGTTTGTGACTAATCGCTAAACCCAATCACTGTTATATAAATATCTGACAGCTCTTAAATGCCTAACTAAAAGCCAGATGATCTGTCTTTAGAATCTCTTCAAATTATTCATAACCATCAACAAAGTAAATACCTTTGCTTGCTAAGATGTACTATTTCCCCCGTCTGCTGGCACATCCCTAGTGCTCTATCACTTATCCAAATAATTATCGCAACTATGGCAAGTCCATTAGCCGATTCCATTACTGACCAGTACGGCAAATTACCTGGACTCCCATGGTGCCGCAGCGAGCTCACGTTTCACAAATATTTTCTTACTGGCCTTTTATCAGTAACTGCATTACATCCTCATTGATTTTTCAACTCTCCCTCATTTCAAGTATTTTAAAATAGATTTCCACCATTTCAGAGTTATCAATCTCACTTCAGTGCTCCTGTATTAATAGGCTTTTTGTATTCCTTTCCCCTCAGACATGTTTGTGGAAGCTCTTCTTTCCTTATCCTTCTGGCTGCTCTTAATTTACTGTTGTTGGTGCCCTTAGCTTTGGTCTCCGAGGCTTAAATCTAGCCAGCTGATTATTTGCAGTCCATCTTCATTCAGCATAAGGCTACCTCGCCACTTTGTGCTGCATATAGTGAAACTACAAAACACGTGGGTACTATGATTCACTTTTAAGACAAAATTGTAACGCTTTCTGAGGCTCCCCTTATTTCTCTTCTTCAATTTTGAGTTCTCCCAGTGCTGCCACTGTCACCTGGAGGAAAAGGGGCAAAGAAAATTCCATTTATTAGATGCTGGGTTGCTTTCTCTGTTGGGGCAGCGGAGAGTTTTTCCCCTGCATACAGCCTGTCTCAAGTACTGTTATCTGAGGATTAATCCACGATCTCTTGGAAACCAAAGCTTCAGATAATTTTTCAAATAAGTTGTTTGTACCACACTGCAGGAATTTCAGTGACTCGTAAATCCTGTTATTTCAAAGTAAAAGAAGTACTTGAAAATATCACGTGGAGCTTGAATGTTCCAGCCTAATTCACAGACTGAGTTCTACTCACCAGGACACATTTCACCTCTTTGCTTGGATGTTCACCTCACGTTTTCTGTTTGAAAATGAGGTACAGTAAGTGAGATCTGCCAGTTTGCCGCCACCCTGTATGTGTTTTTATATGCCAGACCACAATATTATGACTTTCTGGAGAACAGCCATATGCCAAACAAAAAAAGCAGTTGCAAAATGGAAGAGTTAAGAAAATGAAAGGATTGTAGCTAAAAGGAAGATATTACTTAGCCAGCTTTGTACTGCCAACCAACTTCGATATCAAATATACCAAAATCAGAACAGAATCAACAGCAAAAAAATTTGCTTTCATCTACCGACAAATTGTTGTTTATTTTCTGCGGTTTTGTAAACCCACTAAAGCAATACTATTTCCTTCTATTCTAGCCTATCCTTATCTCTGCTTCTGCAGCCAAATCCACAGCTTGCCTTTGCTAGGTAACTCGTATCATGCTGCTCTCTGACATCTTTTTAGATGCTCAGAAGCCCATTTGGGATGAAACACCAAGTCTTGGTATCTGAGCAAGAGTGTTTTGTTTTTTTTTTTTCCTTTCAGTGTGAGGAGATGATCTGAAAAAATGGATTTGGCCAAAAAAATTGATCAAACATTAATCTTTATGTATTGTCATCTAAATAAAGAATACTTCCTTTAACCTTTCTATTTCTTAATCACAAGGTGACCCAAGACTTCAAAATTCCCTTCTCTCCTTAGGTCAGGATGATTGAGGACATCCAGCCAATGTTCTTTTGGGTATGTACAGTAGATTATTCATATTTTTCAAGCACTTCCACTTAAAGAAGCTTTTGTGCACTTTCGAGCCTTGAAAGCTCTTAGTGCAGCTTAGCAGCAACAGCCTGCTGAGATACTTGAAAAAAGACTAAAGCATTTAGCTCATCACTTAAGTTCAAAAGCTGCTTTAAGCTCTTATGTAGCACAGCAGCAGCACTGAGGTATAGAAACTCAAGAATCTTGCAGTGGCTCTGTGTATACAGACAGTTCAACTCAGCAAAGATAGCTTTGGCATTTGTCAGAGGTAGCCTATCCTTAACCGTGACTCAGAATGCCCCTCTCTGGGTTTTTTTGGTTAAATTAGTCATTTAAGAGGATGAGCATTAGGAAAAAAGCACAGGTGAGTTCATAACTATTACTTCTTTAAATGTAAGACAGAACCATCTGCAGTTCTCTAAAACATGGCATGAGATCCTTAAGGTTACCAGCAGGACTCAATTCTGTACTTATACTTGAAAATATACTCTTGCTATGCTAGAATGTTGCTTTTATACAAATAATGTAAAAAACTATAGCAACTTCTAAAGAAAACTTATAGCTGATACATTTGGGTGTGAGAACCACTAAGACTTCACAAATGGAATAGGGGACGGGGTATAGCATGTTATATTAACAGAATGAGTTCAGGCAGTTACGGCATTCATCTCACAAACAATGAACACTTTTTCATTTGTTGGTGAATACTATCATTTTTACAAAAGTTAATTTAACAACTTCTGTAAAGATGGGGGTTTTCTGCAACTACTGTGGCATAATGGATTTTGGTACGTTCCTCAGTTCCTGTGTCAAAATCCGAGTAACTGGCGCAAACGATCCAGAGCCAAGTGAGCCCTGACAGCTGCACATGTATTGATTTGTCCCCGTCTCAGTACTGCTCTGGGGGGCCTCTCTCAGAAAAACACATTTCACAAGAATTAAATGGGAGTCTGGGCCAATGTATCAGTATTTTCTTTGTGAGTTGCAGGAAGCCAGCCCTGGGTCATTCACAACACTAACAAAAAGCAGATGCCTTCTTTCATCTACAAAACTATCACCAGAAAAATCCCAGCAAGCAACCCAGTACTGTAGCATATCATTTGCAAGTTTCTGGTACATCTACACTGAGCACACAGACAGGGGAACCTGGATTTCTGGTAAACCTGCAGAATGTCATGGCCTATTATACTAAATCTTAGATATGTTCACAATGTTTCAGCAAGCCATCTCCCAGTATGTTATGGCCTGTTGTAGGAAACACAGCTGGTATGAAATTTTAAGCAGGACTGTGTGTCCATAGCAAGAACTGAAATGTTATCTTCAAGTGTTAAAGCAAGAAAATCAATTTATGTGTGTATATATATATATATATATATCCTCGAGCAAACTTTTGCTTTCCTCTTAAATATGAGGTTGGGTAATTTTACACCGTTAATGGGAGGGCCTGCTCAAGAACAAATGTTCTTTTCACCTGACTCTAGTATTATACATCCGCTGGAAAACTTCTGACCCCTGCTTTACGGCATCTTGGCAAAATATATACTTTAATACAAATGGTTCAGAAGAGGTATTGCTAAAATGTGCACCCATCAAGTTTTGAGAACCAGACAACAAGTGTCTATCAATTTAGATAAATCTAGTAAGTAGTTTTGCAATTGTTTGCAAAGTTTTATCTAAAAGAGTTGCCAAAATAGGAAACCACAAACTTCTTACTTGTGATGACTGCTTCCAAGGCTGTCCTACCCCCCATACTACATCAATGCCTGCATTATGACCCCAAGCAGAACAACTAACAAAAGCTGAATTGCATCAACTGGGAGAGGTAACCAACTCTCAGCGACAGAAGCCTGTAGCTGGGTACAGACCACACAGGAGCCCTCTGTCTGCAAACACAACTGTCAAAGGCTGCATGAGCCCTTAAAATAAGAGGCAAAAGACACGGTGGTCCAAGCAGTCTGTAACTGCAACTGGCTCTTTCCAGCATTCTGCTCAAAGTAGGCTGTGTCCATTCTTACTTTTGAGAAAACCTTTTACATACAGTTTTTGCTCAGAATTTCACAGTACAGAATACAAAAGGGAACTTCATTCGTTCATTTCTTGGATGTAAAAGGTCTGTTCCAAAATAACCAAGAAATGATAAAATACAATGTTCAAATGTTTATACCTGTGAGTTTATTATTGCAGAAGACAGAGATAAATGCTTCCATTTGAGTTAACTTTCATTTTTTATTTCATTACTCAACCACAAAAAAGTGTGTAGTTGAGGTACCAGGGAAGTTACAAAAAGATGTTGTTTCAGAAGAAATTTAAAAGTTCTAATGGTGGTGGCTTAAGAGGAATCTTTCCCATTGTAAACTTTTTTGCTTCAAATTGTTTTAACTCTTCAGCTGATAATTCGCTCTTTGGAGTAAATAACTTTTCTGACGTAGTATTGTTTGTGGCTGCAGACGACGCTGATGTCATGTTATGTCCAGAGGTGCTGGCAGTCTGTCCAAATAAAGCACTGCTTGAATGTGAGGCAGAAGCTGCTACTGCTGCATTAAAAGCTCCGAAGGCTGGAAGCGGAGTGCTGCTTGATGAGTTCACAGCAGAACTGCCAAACCCTGAACACCCCGAAGTTCCAAAACCACTAGTTGTTTCAGAAGTTTTAAATGAGAAAGAGGCTGCAGATGGAGCCGCCGGGCTGCCAAAACCAACAGAATGGGATACGCTAGGAGGGGACGTCACACCAAAGGCGGGAGGATTACAACCAGCAGAAGAGCTCCCAAAAGCAGGGGGGTTTCCAGATGATGTGCTGCCGAGACTGGAACTTGTTTTAAAGGAGAAACTGCTAGCACTGGTACTGCTGCTGTTCACGGGAAAGTCTGCAATTATAAAATTTATAAAAAATGTTAGAATGTGCATATCTGTCATACTAAACCACTGCTGTATTTCAATAATGCAGAAGAAAAACTCAATAAAATGTTTAACTGTTGGTTCTTAATGCAGGAACTTACTTGATGACCCAAAGCTTGATGTCTGCTGTTCTCCGAATCCAAAGGAAGGCAATGGCTGAGTGACCGTGTTCTTTAATTCAGATAGCTTAAAAAAATCCAAATACATAAATGAAAACTAGATTCCAAAACAGAGAAGTGTCTTCCAATAAATACTTGAAGCAAAAATATAGCTGCTCATTCCAATTTAATACACCTTAGACAAAGGTAGACACTGATCACTTTCATCGATATTGCGTACTCTTGCAGCAATGAACAAAATGCTTTAAGGCTATACACTATTCTCTGTAAAAGACTCCAGAAGCACAAATATATTACAATTTACAGATTTTTGTTTGTCAGGCAATGGCCTGAACACCTTTTCCAGCTCTCGTTCTCATCTCTTACCTATTTCAGTTACTGCTTTATGATCTTATGTCTTTGCTTTGACAGTCTGTTCTCTCACCTTGGCACATCTGCTTTTCTGGGCCAAAGCCCATTTCTTCAACTTCAGCACTGAACATACCAAGGAATATTGGTATTACTAAAACTTCAATGCACTTCATGCAGACTCAACTTACTCTGCCTCCCTGATTATTTAATGTTGGCTTTAACTCAAGCATTCTTCTCTAACACTTCCAGATTCACAAGTGTTTGCCACCTTCCCAGGAACAACTACTCTTTATATCTTATAATTTTATCCAAACACTTTCTCTCCCACCTATCTATCAGTTTCTCATTCTGGCATTACTAAAATGCTCTATTTATCCTGATGGTCTGGAGGATAATTCTGGTCTTGTCTGTAGAATATACCTTGGAAGAGTCAACATCAGCACACGAAAGCAAAGGTGGGGTGGATATTTGCCTCTTACTGTGCACATACTTGAGCAGATCCCAACCCTAAGCTACGGTTACTTTCACGTGGCTTGCAATGCCAGTGTTCCAAACCAGGGATCCAGCTGCTGCCTTGCTAACATGGAACCATCCTGACTCACTGCTCTCCTTAGTTAACAAAAAGGTTTTATAATACCTGCCTGCAATTCCCTGATTTCATTATTCCAGAGAAAGGTGGATGTAAGACCCAAAAATGTGTTCATAGACTTCCACGTGCACCTGACTCAGGCAGCGCTAGAAAATTCAGTCACACTTCTATCACCTATTAGAAACACACAGACTGAGAGACAGGGCAGTTTTCAAACTGCAATTGTTATTCTCTTGTGTAATATTCCTCCTCACACCCTTTCCACTTTCTCTAATGTTCCCAGGAGCATTCTAAGATGACTGCCAAGCTCTTCGTGCCACCAGTCAGCCAAACGCTTTCATGCCACAAGTTTTGCAAGGCTGCGGTGCCAGAACATAACATGGCGCAGTTGAGATTTTCAGGACAGTTCACAGATCTACTATCAAATTGCCAATGAACCTAGGAATCAAACATTTTGGTGTCTCAGCTATTTAGGTGCAAAGAAGGATGTCCAAAAAGAATAATGTACGTTTGGTTGTAAAATATAGTATCCTGTGATCATCAAAGCGATACCTGTCACCTATTTATATAGAAGTTAGTAGCAGTGTAGTTAAATACGTTGGTAACATTTGAAGTTTCTTTGGAATATTTGCAAGATCTCTTCATTAAAAACAAGGTGATATGTTAAAACTATCATGTTTTTAGAAATCTTTGCAGCAGAAATTAACATTGGCATTTGCAGGACAGTTTGGTGAGATGTATCTAAAAAAACATGAATCTAAGAAAAACATTTGCCCAAGATTAATACAAAATGACATCAGGAACAGAAACATTTTACCTTTCATTAACACTTACCAAAGCTGCTTTTGTCGATGCATTTAAATTTTTCAACTGAAGCAGCCGATTTTTCCATTGTTTTGCTAACTGTTGGACAGAATCGATCTAAAAAGGGGGAAAAGAAAAGCACGTTTTTATTGCTGGTGAAGACTTAAAAAAATAGAGTGATCTGACAACTAAACTGAAAGAAGATTTCTAGCATTAGAAAAGAAACTTCATTAAGCCAAGAAAACAAGATTTTTGCTTTCTTGAAACTTCAAGGTGAGAAGCTAAAATTTTTGTTATTAACACAGAATTCCTTTCAATTATCTTACTATTTCCCTTAAATCAACTTTTTTACTTCACATAACAATAAGATTTAAAAAAAATGTCCTGGAGTTTTCTAAATCTAAGCACTATCACTGTCTGATTTAGGTGCTTGGGAAAAAAAAAAAGAATATACCCACAACAAACCACAAAAAACATTTAAGTTTTAAGCATAAGAGAACAAACTCTTCAATCCTTGTTTTATTTCTGGCTTGTCCACTTATGTGCTCACACATCAAGCTGAAGTCCTAAGATTTGCCTTAGCTTCTCCAACATTTTCAGAAAAAAAATGCCCACTTTCAAGACCTTATAATTCAGAACACTTTAATAGTGTCATTCTAAAATGTCTAGCTTTGCAGAAATTAACTTCCTTAATTTAAATCAGGCCCTTTAATGTGATATCCAACAGATTACTGCACAGAACATATACAGCAATAAATAGTACCTGTGTGTAGCTGGTAACTGTGATTAAACAAGAAAATTGAAAGTCATTAAATAATATACTTTTCAGGAATTTGAATTTCCTATATTTAAGTTTATCAACACACCTATTCAAAGCCTGGCCTAATTGAATTTTCCTTAAAAACTAACCAAGTAAAACATACAATGTCCCAAATGCCTGCAAGAGTGGAATGAGTAATCTTTTTGTAAACAAATTCCTTAATTTTTCAAAAGGGTCTTAGATCACAAACATCAATAATTCTTTTGTGTCTAGTCACATGCTGCAAGATCATGTTTCTTGGTATCAGTTCTTATACAACAAACTGGAAAATTCAGATTTTGACCTAGTTTAAGAATAGAAACACATGCTTTGGAAAAGACATTTTGTACTTTTTTGTGAGAGCACTGTATCATACAGTTATCACCTATACACTGTGGCTTTCATTAACTTGCATTCAGTGCTTCAGAGTGCTTCAGTGAGGCCACTATATTTTTAAATAGCCAAGCATAGTGTACTGTTTAATCATTTCAGTTTATTTTTTTTAATTTAAGTTGTTATTTGGGTGCTTGTTGGTTTGGTTTGTTGGGGTTTGTTTGTTTTTGTTGTTGTTTGTTTTGTTTTCTTTTGCAGTTCCTTCTATAATGCAGAACCAAGGTGAAGAGGAAAGAGCGCAATGTAGCTCAAATTAGTTTCTACTTGCATCGACCCAATAACCTAATTTCTTTCCTGGAGCAACACTGAACTGTGCTAGCTTCCTTTATATTGATAAGACTAAGATTTATAAATAAAAGACATTTAATAAGACATATACATTTATATTTTTAATATTTTATTATATTTTTCTAGAAATGCATATACTCCTTTAGAGGTATCTGCTATTTTCAGCATTAATTCCCTGCAATAAAGGAATGGAAAAAAACAAGGTCAAGTAAGCCTCCCCAGCATTCTACCTGACGTGCTATATACCCAGCTGTAACAAACTAAGAGCATACAAAGCATTAATCTTCTCATATAGGATTCAAATAACTTGTACAAACAACACACAAGAGCAGGGACAAGACTAAGATAAGGAGTGTCTAGGTTTAGAAAGACCTTGCATTTAACTGAGAATAGCTAGAAGTTTATTGCTACCTTTTTTTGTAGGAGCTAATGTTTCTAAACATTTAGGCCACCAGTTTTAGAAGCCCATATCTGACAGTTTTAGCCTGGGATCTCAGACAGAAATAAGAAGTTATGGAAGAACATACAGACTAACAGCTATTTTTGCATTTTATTTGGTGCACAGTAATTCAAAAATATTCTGGTATTCTGATAATCTCCTAGAGTTTGTTAACTATTTAAGTCGAGAGTTGACACCTGAAGAATAGTAACAAGTCCTATCTTGAAACATGTTCACGTAAAAAATCAACATTTTAAAAATACTTACATAGTTCGGAATGTTATTGTTTGCTCTGCAGTTATAATACTCCAGATGTAACTCTTCTGGTGAGAAATCTGAAAATCCTGTAATAAGAGAAACAATCAAAAACCTCCAAGAAAATACATTAATACTTCCAACTGCCCTCTGTAGATATGAGGAAATGGGCCTTGGTATGTGATCTGTAAGTCAGTTACACCTGGAGGTACAAAAAGGATTCATTACAGAACTTCAAGGACGTGAATGTCCAAAATGAATTTGCCATAATCCAATATTCCTTTTTGTTGCATCACAAGGCAAATCATCACCTAAATATCACATCCTAAATAGCAGCAACACTAAAAATATTACCTACCCGAGACATTTGGCTTTTCTTTCATTGGTGAGTAAGATGAAAATATCCATTGTCCTGAAGATTCCCAAATTTCCATGTCTTTTGCTACACTTTCGCTAGTAAACAAAACCACAGACGAAGGTAAGGAAAAAATAAAACCGCCAGTCCATAGTCAGATTCAGACATCTACTACCATGAAAATTAATGAAGTATGACACAAGTCAGAATGCTCAAGAGAAGTACTCAGTTCTCAGTGGAAAAAATGCACTTATTCGGCAAGATACAGAAATGTCCCTTCAAAGCACTTTACCTTATTACCTAACTGCAAGTAAATCAAACCAGATCTTAAAAAAAAAAATCCCAAAACGCACAAAGAATTTTTGAATCCTTGTATGGTGTACGCTGTCACAGGATTTCCCCTGATGGTGTAGATCACGGTACAATTTAAAACCTTCTCAATAGTAGATGATTTTACAGTATTAATGAACATGCACAGTGTTAAATAGCAAAATTCAGAAGAAAAAAAAAAAAAAAGAAAGAAACAAAAAATAAAAGAAATAAGTGTCCCACACAAGAGTTTTGGAAAGGAATCAAAAGCATAAAAATTGAGAAATTGCAAAACCAGAGAAATAAAAGCTACATCAACAAAAGTAAATCCAAAGGTAAACAAACAGTGATAGGGTAAAAATTAAAGTGGACAAGCAGATCACTACACAGTAACAAACGAGCAAAGATTCTAGGTATTTCAGATGTTTGTACAACAATGTATGTTCATATTTGAGAAACTGAGTAAATACTATGTTAAGCATTTTCTTAATGTAATCTTAAAATGGAAAGTGGTTCCAAAACCTTGTTGCTTCAGGAAATTACTGCCTGTTGCATTTCATCATCTGCCCTGTAACTGTCTTGAATCTGCTGGTCACTCTCAACTGACTCTACAATACACACATGTGAAACCAGGTTTCAATAGTTTTGCTATTGGCAGAACAATCTGTTACCTTATGTGTCAAGAAAACTAAGTCAAATAGTTCATTTTCTCAAAGAGGTGTTTGATTTTTTTTTTTAATGGTTGAAATACTGTCCAAGGGACTCTAACCCCTTATTTTGAAGTAGTGAAATCTTTATTTCTTTTCTTACCCTCCTGCCCCCAACTTAAATCCCATACCATCTTACTAATATCACAGTTGTCTAGCTGCCCAGCCCAGGTTCAAAACATGCCAGCATAACTCAAGAGAACTAAATGAAGTTGTGTTTTCTGTGGTTCTTACTACATGTCCCAGCTTCCCCCTTGCGATTACGTCCTTTGTATTAACTCTAGTAAGTCAGCAAGATTTTAAACTGCTCATTCTAAATGCTTTCAGTGAGACAGGACTATAACTTACAGAAGTCTCTCCTCTTCATCTCTATAGCCATCAGTGATATTTTGACTGTTCATTAATGCAGAGAATCTGTTCTGTGAAAAGCCTGCATTTCTGCTGCTGCCTCCCGATGATCCAGAATCAGAGGAGCTGAAAAATCCTCTTCCATGATCTCTGCTGCCACCCCATGTATTAGACTTAAAGGTCGATGGCTGGATAACATTTGTGTATCTCTGGTTAGCAGTATCCCACCCTCCTCCTCTGTTAGTACCTTCCAATGGAAAAACAAAACAAAACAACAAGAGTCTTAAATCATTAAGATATTAACAATACAACAACAACAAACACTGTAAGTATTCTTATGGCGGCAATAAGAAACTTGAAAAGAAAACATAAGTTTTTTCCTAACGAGTTAAGCTGATTATTTAGTGAGCTTAACCTAGCAAGTTACCCAGGGTAGTTCTGGAGCCAGAAATAAATGTGAACTCCTCCCCACACGTGCATGCCAACAACAACTCCTTGGCACTGCAGGAAAGAGACCGTTTCAGTTTTACTTATGTTGCTTTATAAAGCAAGCACCCCAGAATGAAAAAAAAAAAAGCAAACTTGCAGTATGTTTACATTCGGGGCTCCTGCCTACAGAGCTACAGCAGGGGCTCTGTTGCACAGTGAAGACCTCCCGAGTTTTGGGACCTTGGTCACTCTGCAGGTACAAAGATCACAGAACGTTAGGGATTGGAAGGGACCTCAAAAGATCATCCAGTCCAATCCCCCTGCCGGAGCAGGAACACCCAGATGAGGTTACACAGGAACACATCTAAGTGGGTTTTGAATGTCTCCAGAGAAGGAGACTCCACAGCCTCCCTGTGCAGCCTGTTCCAGTGCTCTGTCAGCCTCACTGTGAAGAAGTTTCTTCTCATATTTACGGGGAACCTCCTGTGTTCCAGTTTATACCCGCTGCCCCTTGTCCTGTCACTGGTTGTCACCGAGAAGAGCCTGGCTCCATCCTCGTGACACTCACCCTTTACATATTTATAAACATTAATGAGGTCACCCCTCAGTCTCCCAGGAAGACAAGGAACTGCAGCCGTGCTACCGCATCCATCTGTTCCCCACCGTGCCTCTTGCGCACCCAAAGCTTCCACAGACCCGATCAGAGCTAGCACCACCTTCACAAGGTGCAACACGCAGGTGCTTAAACTCGCCCACTGATCTCACGGGCCGCGTTTCCCGCCATGTTTTCTCTGCTCCCGCGGCACACTTCGCAGCACTCCGGCCAGAGCCCAACCCCGCAAGCGCCGCCGGCAGCCCGAGGAACGCGACAGGGCAGCGCGGCCGCTTTGCTTCGAAGCTCCCGCCAACAGCGGGCCCCTGCAGCCCCTCCCCGCGCCTCCCACCGCCGCCGCGCCCGGGGGTACCTTGGTGGTGGGGTGCAGAGGGCCCGTAGCGCCCGGCGGCGCCGCCGCGGGGATGCTCGTTCCAGCAGCGCTCGCCGAAGCGGCAGCGGCCCTGCAGGAAGAACTGACAGATGGCCATGGCGGCCCCGCGGCCCGCCGGAGTCCGCCGCCCTGACGTCAGAGGCGGGCGCCGGGGCGGAGCAACACAGCCCCGCCTCAGGCGCCGGCAGCGGGCAACCGGCGTCACAACGAGCCCAACGGCCGGTAACGGCCGGTAACGGCAGCGCCGCGGGAGCGCCTGCCTTGCGCCACAAGCGGCAGCGGCGGGACCCGGGGGGGGGTGTCGCCTTGCGGACCGTTTTCGGTTCACACTGAAAGTGTGAACCGAAAACGGTCCGCAAGGCGACACCCCCCCCCGGGTCCCGCCGCTGCCGCCTATGGAGGCAACTGTACAACCTGAAAAGTGCACAGTTCACTCCAGTTTTTACAGTGTTTTGGAATTAAGGATGAGAAACACCGGTGGCACGTCTGGGAAAGGCAAGGGGGAACGACGAGAAAGCGTGTTGTAGCATTCGCTCACTACTGACTAAAGAAGTGAATTGCAGGAATCACTAGTAAGCCCAGGAGCGCACCTACTAACCTTTAGTACGTGCAGAGCTGTTAGGGTGAGGAAGAACCAGGAGGAAGTCTAAGGAGAAGCATTGACTTTGAAAACTGGAATTTATGCTACTTATGAGAACCTACACCACCAGTGATGCACAAGGTACAGGTAGGCAAGCCCCAACTTTTAAAGTTAATTCAATAGTCTCATAGAAACAGATCTGAAAAAAATTAGCAAGTTAGAACAGAGGTGACTGAATTAGGATGAATATATTAATAAACTAGCATGGGAGCAGGACAGACATGAATACATCATTTTTATAGTTTCCCAGAAATTGGAAGATCTACACAGTATTGACAGTGCTAGCTTGACAAGCTAAACTGTGCTGGAAGAAATTTACTATCATGTTGGCTGGAAACATTTACAGAACTATATGCTTATAAACCAGAGATTAATAACCATGTGCAACTTTAGAAGACTTCTATAAAGTATCTTTAATGACTTGGTTCATACCATTTAAAAAAAAGTCATTTTCAATAAGAAAATCAATACAGTTGTATTGACTTTGCTTCCCCGTTCCTATTCCCATCTTTGCTAATGGCTTGGCATCCACAATATATACAGTCTGACGCCTGGGAAGATATATTGAAAATTAATCCCAAATTTCCAGCTTGCTAATTACAGTGCACAATTATTGTGGACTTGCCCCACCACCCCCCTACCTCAGTATAATAATAAAATTTAAAGTCTTTCTGTGAAAGCTCCCCAAAATGCCAGAGATGTCATTAGCAAAGTGTTCCTCTAATCTATATATGGCCTGTCTTTAAAAATTGGTATGCAGTCATGCAAATGATGGAAGAGGGCAGCCATCATAATCTGGAGAGCTGTATAACCTATCCCCATTCACCATGGAAATCTTTATTATACTGCCGTCCTTGGTCCTTCCTGAGGAAAATCTTCATTCCATCCTAGTAAGACTTCTGCAGGTAGGTATAAATGAGAAAAGGTTTTGCTCATATTTCTCATGAGCCAAGCTGCATTTACTCACCTTTATTAAAAGAAGAATTCCTGTAACTGAGCTTGGTAAAGTGTCATTTAACCAGAAATCTTATCTTGATCAAATGCTTTGAGTTCTTCTAAATAATTGGCTTGGGTCTATTATTGACAAGGCCAAACACAGAGTATCTTTAAAGGAAGATGCCGTATGATTTCAGCTAGGTAAGTGGATTCTCAAAACACATCCCCATCTCTTAAAACACACAAGAACATGGGCATGAAAAAAAATCCATGTTATACAATATGCTGTATATACAAATTGAAAGACTGCATCTCATTTTTTTCCTGTTACTCGGTTCAACAAGATTCAGTAAAACATGGAAGCAAAACACCAGTAGCCATCTCTCCCCAAGTCCTTGAAGAATGTCTCAGCATCTCCTACAGGTCTTCAGGTCTCTAAAGTTTCTTCATTTGCCCCACAAGTGTCTACAACACAGATCAAACAACTTGTTACTGGGAAAGCACGGACTTTGGAGTTGGCTATCCACTTGTCTGTTTCAGTATTATATTCAAGAATGTGTCCTAATCGACCAACACCCTGAAAACCAGCCAGGACATAGACTATAGATCCCACGGCGGCACACTTCACTGTTACACCTTTCCATGGCATCGGAGACACCATCTTCCATTCATTCATCTTGATGTCGTAATATTCTACATTATCAAGGCCACCTACAAAGCAATGAAATAGATAATTGCTTATTACATTATACCATATGGACCAAACTAGAGCATACAAATGCTTCATTAAACTTAGTCTTTATTTTCAAGGTTTATATTCAAACATGAATCCTAGAGGAAAACAAAACAAAACAACTTGAAAAAAGGCCACAGATGTCTAAACTAGCAGTTTATCCTTTTATAAATACAGAAACAGAGAAAGTAAAAAGGAGATGGAAAGCAAGATGTGTTGTAACAAATTTCACATTATATGCTTTCTAGAAGTTCTACCATGTTACTTCATGAACAGAAGAACTAACAATGCCCAATTTCTTATGGACTTGTGGCTAGTGACTAAAACTCGGGAATCCACCTCAACCTTCCCTATAGTGAGGGCATTTTATTCCAAAGGGGTCACCAGTACCTTTACCAAAATTGGTATTTCACTGATAGAAGATGTCTCTCTTCATTCTACTAAAATCACTGAAGTTGAAAAGCCTAAGTCCCTTTCAAAAGGGCCAAGGGAATCAAAAGTTATTAGAGAAAAGTAGATTTTGTGACTAAGATTTGCTTCTTTAGGAAGCAGGCTAGTAATTACAATATCTACAAACATCCTGTTATCCCTATTTAACAATAGTAACATGAGTCACATAGTTTTCACTTCCAGTCCTGAATTATTAGATCTGAGAGATTAAGAAACCTTTATATAATGTTAAGAGGTATGAATATTTCACCCCAGATATAACTCTCTCCTGTTATAAGAACAATTAGTCAGGCTACAGAATATGAACAGCAAAATAATATTATTGGTTCAATAGTATAGACTTCTAAAATGAGCATTCAGTGAATACATAAACATTTTGAAAAGTAGCAGCTCTGGCTATAACCGGTAGGTAAAATCTTAGTGCAAAAAAACATGTCTACTGAATTTTTGCATGAGGAATCAATCATGATGGAATAGTTTTAGTAGCTAATTAAGTGCAAGCTATATTCTAAAATAGCATTAATCTGAAATCAAATATTTGAATTGCTATAAGTAATGATTAATAAACCTAATTGCCAAGAATTTTCCATTTTGAAAAGTGTTTCAGAAACGCTGTGTAATTAAAATTAAATTATCCTGGGAAATAAACTATTATTATTATAGCTTTAAAGACAAGGAGATAGGCAGATCATAAATGACATAAATGACAGTAAGTCGTATTTCAAAACTAGGACAAAAAAGTTCTCACTTTTTCGCCACTTTAAAATAGCTGACCAGCTTTCAGTCTTTAGACTGAAGTTCCCCAAATAGTGGCTACACCTTCATCTATCTCAAAAGAATGCTAAAATCTCTCAAAATACGTAACAAAGAATTTAAAAAATTAAAAGGTTATGTTTTCTCAGATGACCGGTTTAGCCATATTAACTACTGCAGAACTGGCTACAGCATGGGTGTGTATCTGAATTTGACAGTACTGTCATTAGTAAAAGAGCTTGAAAAATAAGACACAGTCAAGTAGGGATGGGAAAGAAGGCAACAATGATGTGACAACAACAGGACATGTTTTATGGTACTGAACAGCGTAATTAATTATTTGCAAAAGAAAACGGCTCCAACAAAACCTTGTGTGACCAGCTAGACAATGAATAGAAGTAAAGTACCTGCACCGTTTTGTCCACCCACAGCAAATATTTTGTCCTTTACAAACACTAGCCCGTGATTCTTCCTGGCTTCAATCATTGGACACAGCTCTGTCCACCTGGGGAAAAAGAAAACCAAACAAACCAGGAAAACTCACTGTTTAGTTCCTAGAAAATAAGCATGAAATGTGTAAATAAAACTTAGCATTAGGAAAATGAAATACACAAGAAACCTGCTTAAGAAAAAACACCTTTAAACTAAAACTACAAATAACTGGTTTATTATTGCTTGACTCAGGAAAATTCCTTACCACATCGAATTCTCCCTGTTCATCTATACTTCAGTTATTTACACGGCAAGCAAAGCCACAAGTGGCCAAAAATAATCATGCTTACGTTTCAGTGGCTGGATCATAAACTTCACAGGAATTTAGGACTCTTCCAGAAACATTGTTTCCCAAGCTTCCTCCACATACATAAATGAGACCATTTGCCTCTACCATTCCATGGCTGCATCGCGGAGTCAGCATGCTGGGCTTCGTGTGCCAGCTTTCTGTTCTCGTGTCGTAGCATTCAAATAAATACAGTGCAGAATTTCCTTAAAAAATAGAAACCCACCAAAGTGGTGTTAATTTTTATGGTTGTCTTTCAAGAGAAGAGTCTAACAGTAATTATCAAATTGATGTTTTATTTGTTAGTTGAAAAGGGAAAGCTGCTTTCCCACCTCCAAAAGCAGAATTAACCAACTTGAAACTTGGGACTATTCTGAAAGTGCATACTTGTAATTCTTTTGACTCTTTTGTTCCAAAATATGCAAGTAAGTTTATGAAAATTCTATTTGTGTTTGAAAAGGCTTTTTTTTCTTGGGGTGGCGGGGGAAGGGGGTAGGCAGTGAGAATAAACACTGGAGAGACATGTATATAAATTACTGATCATATTATCATCTCAAGCTGCTCTCACTACTTGGAAACATATTGAACTTTCAGATAGGAAGATGAAAACAGCTTTGTAAACTTAGTACAGATTCATGAGTCTTTAAGCAATACTACTTGCCCAGTTCCCAGAATACTTGTTGCCTTTGGAATTACATAGCTTGATTATGTCACAATATACTCCTAGAATTACTAGCAACCATAAGACAGCTACCCCTCATCATTTTACCTTCTTTCTTGGGACTGGCAGATACTTATTTTCTGGAAATGCAAGGTCTGTGTACTCCTCCCTCAAGGGCCAATAAAACTATTACTGAAATCAAAAGCAACTTTTCTAATGAAGATAGGTGAGAGCCTAAAGACTTGTGCTCAGGTAACAAGCTGAACCATAGCCAAAGCAGAGAAGGCTGGATACAACTTTCTCAAAAAAGAACCAGGATCCTTCTCCCCTTTGTTTCAATAGATATTTTCACTTAGAACAGTTAAAGGTGCTTTCTCTTGTAATCTTTTTCCTTGGCTTTCTACTTCTAAAAAGTGTGTCATACTAGCAGCACTTACTACTGGTTGTGATTTGAACCCTCGAAACAGTGCTACATTTCCAGATCCAAAATAAAAGAGTAGACTTCTAACTCCACATTTACTCCTACCAGGTCATTCTCAATATCACGAAGAACTTAAGAGTGGGACATATTTTTTTCTTGATGTAAATACACATCCTTATTGCTTTCAAGTTGTAGAACTTCTCATCCATGGGAAGTACAGCACAGCTGTCTTTAATGTTTTTTTTTTTTTTTAAAAAGGGAAAAGCTTCCATTTTCAGTATGCCATCAGTATAATGTTAAATATTTTTTGTGCACCTAGATATAGTAGAAGAATTTAGTATGTTTAGCTTTCAAACTTTGCTAGCTATTGCAAATCCAAAAAGAGGGAAAGAACCCTGTTTTCTGTAATGGACTGGCACAGTAATTTATTTTCCAATCTCTTCAATCAATGCAAAAAGAACGCAAATTTTAGATTTCTTTACAGCTAAACACATTGCAGCATTTTCTTTGATTAATGGTTTCAAATAATTGTCTGTTCCAAATTAGAAAATACTAGATTCAGGATAGACAGACTTTTCCAAACACTGGATTCCAAATAAGAAAAGAAGTACAGGCAAAATAAACTCTGTTTTTAATTTTTAGCTTTTACTATGCTACCTTGAATAATATTTATGGAAAGCAAAGTGAAACTGTGCAGTGAAGGTGAATTTAAAAGCAAAATTAAAATTTCTGCTATAGTTGTATTAACTAATTACAATGTATTGGACAATAAACTATACAATCAAAGTTTGTATCATACTCCCTCATGAACTGACATGTGGGAAACTAGGAAGGTTTACGAGATTTTGTAGAGTTCCAAGTTTCCCAATGCAGCCTTAGATAAGCCTATTTCAGGTAATGGGAAAGGTGCTATTTCACATGTACCACACTAGGTGGCAGCTAGGAACTGTCTAATCTGCTGCTACATTAGACCGAAAATATTTCAGAAGTCAGATAACATTACCTAAATGTCACAGCTCCCATTAAGTGACTTACCAATGTCAAGCACCCGACTATGACCTTTTTTCCTCTCTGCTCACCTATCTCTGCAGCAAGGTAGAACTCAAGAGGATCAACTAAAATATCTGTCCCTGACTCTAGGGGTTTTTTTTGTTTGTTTGGGTGGTTTTGTTTTGTTTTTTTTCTCCTTTTCCCCAGAACACATATTTTTATGGATATAGCATACCTCCATTCCAACTTTGGTTTGCTGACATTGTATCAGATTTAGACAAATAAATTAAAACGTTGCTATAACACATAGCATAAGCCATCCACTAGGTTTCTTGGGGAGAAAAAAAACACAAACCAGTGGTCTTATTTTTTTTTTACTATGATGAGTTAAAAAAAAAAATAAATCTAAATGNAAATAAATCTAAAGGAAGTAGTATTTCTCCATTTACTGAAGCAAATAACAGACTAGCAAATGAAGAGAAGATAACTTCTACCATTAGACAGAAAAATTGGACAAATTCCTTTACAGGGCCGGGTATAATTTCACCACCAAAAGCAGTAGTTTCAAAAGCTTTTTTCCCCACCACCCCTCCCTTTATTTTTTTTTTTTTTCTCTCCTTAAAACCCTCATCAGGCCCAACATACACAAAGAATGCCGTTGTCAAAATGCAACTATTCTGGCCAAACATTGCAGAAAATTTTAAACCACATTGAGTTCTGTGGATTTATAGAAGTAAGCCAAGAGCAGAGTGGGACTCTCAAAATATATTTGCTTGTCCCTAAACTCTTAAGTGCTACAGTGTATTTTATTAATACTTATATTAACCAGAGCATAATTTCAATCAGTGAAACCATTTTAAAAACAAAACAGAAACAGATTGTTGGAAGGATAAAATCCTAAGTATGGGAAAATGAACTCATTAGGCTAACATGGCAATGTGCAGTTTCTTTTTAACAGTCATGCAAAAACCAGAAAAATTTTCAGGTATCTTTGTTTGTGCTTTTTTTTTTTTGGTTTGTTTTAAAGATTTTTAGTGTCTTACCCACTTCTGAACCACCAGATGTATAAATTTTGCCCTCAGCAGCACAGGCTGCAAGGCTATCTCGAGGTGTTGGAGGTCCTAGCTTGGAATACCAGCTATCCTTCACCACATTGTAGCAGTCCATTCGCTTTATAGGGAAGAGCTGGGAACCACCCAAAATATAAACTACGTTGTCCCAGAAGACACAAGCTGCATCCCTGCGCTTTTCAAAGGGACATCGGATGTCTGTCCAGCTGTAATCCTGCATTACAAAGAACAGGTAATGTCTAATAGATTATAACACTTACCTGCACAGCGAGTGTTTTTCAAACAGAGCTTTTCACAGAGATTTAGATATGGTCAGTTTTAAAGTTCCTTTTCAAAACAAACATGAATACTGTTTATTGAAGAATACTCCTCAGGCGTACTCTTGAAAAATTCTCTTAGACACAAACATAGTTAGCTGCAATGAACCATGACATTATCAATTTCTACTTCCTTATCCCTGTGTGCACCCAGTACAGCTTCCCTGAAAAACAGATTTTTTTTTTTTCCCCAACAAAATTGACCTCGTACTGCTATGATATCAGAAACAATGCATGTGATCAATAGAGCAGGACTGCATTTTCTTTTATAGGCAATGAAAAAGACATCTTACATATAGTAACAGATTATTTCTAAAAAGAAAAAATACATATTGTACCAACAAAGGTGAAGGAAAAAGGAGAAGATAATATCCAAATTGACAAGCAACTCAGTTAAAAAGCTCTGATACATACTTTATTACCATGACAACTAGAAGCTTATTTACAGAATTTACAAAACACAAATGATCTATAGCTATCCACAGCTGATACCATGAGACAGAGAGTAATGCTCCATCACAAATACTGGCAGTCATGTTGCCAAGAAACTGATTTTGCATGTATTGGCAAATCCAGCAAGTATCAAATACGGGCAGTAACGCTACCCGAAGCCTTAAGAACACCAAACTCAGCAACTGATGGCAGATCAGGATAGCATACAGCACAAGAAACACTTCTTGAGTAATAGCATCTCACATGTTCCATGAGTGTAGCTTGTATCCTATACCAAACAGGTAAGTATGGGACCTTAACTGCTATCTGCATCACCTCCGTATGGTATAGCTAAACCTGCTGAATGACCTTCATTGTAATGGTTCACACAAGACGTTACATCATTACATTTTCTTAGCAAGGACATACTTCAAACACCTTGGTCAATGAAGAAGAACAGCGACTCCTACATGGGGGTTCAAAGAAAGAGGCAGAGCATGTTATAGTCCAAAACCATCTTACAATCTTTTCTTGTAGCATCCCCCATATCAAGAAGAGCTGGCAGGTGCACGTGGCCCTTTATGGTGAGAAACAGGTCCTGGGGCATCCTAGAAAGGAAAGCCATACTACAGCATGGCAAAATAAATAGCTGCATAAATCTTAAGAAAATGTCTTAGTGCGCTGTGCAAGATCAACATATTTTTCTAGCTCAAACTTCTGGCACTTTTACAAAAAAATCCTGTTTTCCTTTCCTGTTATAAAGGGCTGTGATCTGACCCACTCTTATGGCTTCAGTTCATAGCTACCATTTCATCCACACCTTTATCAAATGAAAAGCCACAGGTTCTCCCATAGCCTGGGTGTACTCAGTATCCCCTCTCAGCAGGAGGCAATTTAGGTCATTCTCTTGTAATGCTCTTCAGTGTTACTCTGCACCACACAGAACTGATTTCAATTTATACATTGTACACACTTAAGAATTATGCAGAAGACTTGCTTTATGCCACAGTCAGGATCCACAGAGCCCCGGGCAGTGGCAAGCCTCATTTTCAGGGGGCTGAGTAAGGAAAGAAAGAACAAAGCAGGTATATGGTGACACTTTCCCTGCTGATGTTGGTTTTCAACAAATTGCAATGCAGGACAGCAGAGGCAGAAGCTGTACCTTTGTATTTAATAGTTTTTGAAAGGCTTTTTTTCTCTTTCATGAATTTATTTAATGACTCCTTAAAACTATCTGAACCCCTACCAGCCACAAGAGCCTGTGACAGGGTACACGTGTAATTATGGGCCATGTGAAAAAGTACCTCATTTTCAGCTGATACCTCCTCTTCCAAGTCTGTCAGGGAAAACAGCAGACATACCTAATATGGGTAACCTCCCCACCAAAAGGTTACGACTATAGCTCTATCCCCTCATAAAAGGTATGCTAGTTCCCTTCATCATCAAGAAATAGTGATGCCAGATATCCATTACTTTTTATTTGCTATTGCTGGACTTTGCGCTGTTAAAAAGTTTAGACTTCCAGCCACTTCTGGTCACTACAGACAGCAATTTCAAAAGGATAAGCATATTGCTGCCTCAGAATCCCCAAGAATTCATAAAACAGAAAGTATTTTATTCCCAACTTAGAGAAAGAAAAAAAGCTTTCTTAAAACATTCTGTGGAAAATTCAACAAGAAAATGCTTTCCACCACTGTTAATAGGACATCTAGGATTTCTAGTATTATTCTGAAAACAAACATCTCTACTCAAAATAGTGCCAAGCTGCTCCACAAATTTTATACCAATCTGCATCTGTCCTGTTGCATAATTTTTCTCTCTTGATGAAGTACATGCATCAATAGAAATACAAGTTACAGTGCAACAAAGACAACAAATATAGAGTTGAAGTAATACTGTTAACAATTTCAACAAGTAACACATAGTATCCAATCCACTCTTATTTAAAGAACCCTTTTTGACAAAAAGGAAATTAAGATCAACATTAGAGACTAATTTTGCGAGCAAAGCAAATCAGTGAAAATTTAAATTTTTTGCATTAGTTTTATAGTGTTAGGATTCTTGAAATTTATATCACTCACAACTGCGTAAATATTTTCAGGAGAAACATGACCTTTGTTTTGAACTGTTTCTTTATCTGAGAGATAAGAATTTAATTAAATTATTGAATTAAATTAAAATCAAAAGTGAAGGACTAGGTCACTATTCCATCAGTTTAGACAAACAGAATTTCAGTTCTTTCCCAAGGTCCTAACCTTGCAAAAGTACATACACAGGCTTAATTCTCTGCTCTGTGACACTCCCACCACCTTTTGATGACACTAAAGCAAGTTAAATGTGATGCAGTCTTTGCAGCACTGAAGCCTTACATCCCACACTTATTTTGCATGCACATGATGCTAATTCAACAGGGGTTCTGGATCCTTGCTTTGCTGCATTTAAGAAGCTACTGTCACAATTAATTAAAGATCAAACTCAGATACTCAAGCAAAACATCCACAAAAGGACCTTTAAATAGCTCAGGGTTGGAAATCAAGTAAGTAAAAGCTATTCAACGAGACATGACAGGCTAGCTAAGAATATCCAAGAAAGTATATAAGCACTAGGATAACATTCAAGGAAGACATGCTTGTTAGAATCAAGATCTACAATTACTTTTTTCCTTCTTCCCACCTCCCTCCCTCCCCATTAATCCACATGCAAGGCCATAAAGCTTGATCAAGAGGCAGTTCTGCAAAATTTCTTCCAAACTCATTTCTGTTTTGCTGTTAAGCCTGGGTAAACACCCTAGCAAAAAAATAAGCTATTTTATCCTATGCTTTATGAAGACTTATATAGATATGACTTTTTGTCCACAAAACAAATTTCTGTATAATGTTATAGCTGAGGTCTGGCTGAAGCTCATCTAACTACATACATAATTTTCCTTTTAGTTGGAAGCTTTGCCTGTTGCTCCCACTCAGCATGCACTGAGATTATTTTTCAAACAAGATTAAGTTTTCAGAAAAGACATGGTGACAACTAGGGGAGTTTATATTAGTTTATAAAATGATGAAGCAACAACCCCCATCTTTTGAGTTCTGATCACCATTGACATTAGGCACTTAGGGAATTTAACCTATCAGTTAGGTTGGCAAAGAAACCACCTGCACGCTATACTGATAATATCATTGCCAATTAATGACTGGGACAAAATGTCACAAAGCTAGTTGCCATCCTTTGTTCCAACATAAATAACTGGAGATTATGAGAAAGAAACTTTGACCTGATTTCCTTCTAATAAAAGAAAGGTCAGAGCATATTAGCTGAATGACAGCTTATTAAAATGCTAAAACCAAGTAACTGTTTGAAAAGGATTAATGCCTTCATCAAGGATTCCCCAGCTCAGACCTTGGATAGGAAAGAATTGTCTGCTCTGTTCCCCTCACCTCCTCACCCCCAGTTGGAGTACTGCTTATCACTTGATTATGTGTATGAAGGAAAGAGGTGGTGGTTATTTAGGAAGTTGGAATTCCCAACAAAAATACATATTAATGTCTCTCAAATGAAGTCATCAAAGCTCGTAGGGTTTGTTCAAGACTTGAGTGGTGCTCAAAGAAGGTAGCTTCAATTTTATCTTACATAAGGGAATATGAACGATGAGTTCAAAACACATCCCGAGGGCTCATTCATTCTGAATTAGATTTGACAGGGCTCATATTGACTACAAAGTTCATACAGATAACACACAGAACTGTTTGAAATTGTAACAAGCATTTAATATGCTGAGATAGAACAACCAGAATTTCTGCAACAAAATACTACATGTATGTGATCTCATAACTTAGAGAGCCCTGATGTTTATGTAGCGACTTATTTCTGTATTATTACATGTTCTTGCCTGGTAAAACAGAGTATGCATAATCCTTTTGCATGCAGCTGCTGTTTCTAGACCATTTAGTCTGTGTAGCTGAAACATCCACCTTTCCTGGGGCTTGATTTATTCAGGAAACAAATTTTCAGGCAGAGCTTGCTTGCTTTAAATTGGCCATCTTTTAAGTTTTTTGTTGTAGAAACTCACCCTTTTCCACTTAGAGAATACTTGCCTCCCAATTCTTCTCCTTATATACTCTTAAGAACAAACAAAATTGTGAACCATTGGGATTTATAAGTGGTTTCATATTTATAATAAATGCATTCAAAAACCACTTTGCACTCCAAAACTGGGTTCTACACTAACATATGAGCCAATAATTTGACTTGCGCTAAAAGGAAATTGCTTCGAGTTATTCTCTGAACACATACATACATGCATGCACATGCATACAGACTTTTATATATTCCTAACCGATTGCTTGATGTTTTGATGACCTTTTATTTATTTCCAGCTGTGGGATGCACATACCAATAGATTCTCAACTCAGATGGATTTATCTGGACTCCATGTCTAATATTGCCAATAAACAAACAATCATTCTATTAAAAATTAAGTTATTACATCTAGGTACACAGATTTGAAAATGCCTAATTAACCATACTCTTTTCAATTCTATACCCAAGAGGCAGGGAACACATCCTTCCTAATACCATTTTGCAGATCATTATGTCTTAGTTAATAACATCTGCAAATAAAACACATACGTTTACAAACAGTGAATCTTAATGCATTCTGAGGTAACGATTACCTTTGGATTAAAATATCTGCAGGACTGGGGCTGCGAGCCTCCAAACAAAGCAATGCGATAATCATGTTTTTTTCTTCTTGGCCGTGTACCTTCCACTAACTCTTCTCTGTCTTCTGGGGAAAGTAGATGGTACCGCATCCCACCTGGAAGGAAGACAACAACTGTTGCAGATTCAGTGTAGCTCATACAGGGGCAAGGATGTTTCAGAGGCAGGGATGGGGGGGAAGAGGGACTGGAAGGAAAAGGAGGAAACCAACTTTCTACATTACACCTATTACAGCTTTGATTTAAAAGGGAATAATGCACAGCAGCACATCCAGATTTAAACCCTCTTTCAAATTGCCTGCTCCATGTGAAAACAGGACATGGATTTGGACTCATGTTATATACCAATTTGTCGATCAGCTTATTTAACTAATATTAACAAGCAACTATGTTTGCTGCATTGAAACAGGCAAAAGGAAGCAAACCAAAGAAAAGGAACAGCAGAACTGCGAGCCTCAAGAGGACAATACTAACATTAAAAGAAGGGACCTGAATACAATGAGGAGTCAACCATGCCTGCCTCCTCAACCCCCAGTTTCTGATTAATAAGGAAGGCACCTCTACCATATTGTACCTCATGAAAACCCCTCACTCCTGTTTTTAGCTTGACAACACAAAATATTGGTTACAATTGGTATAAGAAAATAAGCATCCTCCTAAGAAATCTTCCTAATAATGCAAAAGTGTTAGAGACACTACAAGCCACTAAAACCAGGAAAACAAAAAGCCTTATTTCTTAAACAATGCACCCAACTCCATGTCACACAAGAAGTATGACTGAGATGTCGATGGTCAGCAAATACTTACCAACATATAGGTTAATTTGAATCTTGCTCATTGACTGAAGGAAAACAGTTGCATACAGTTTTTTAGATGTACACTAAAATGAAACCAACTACTTAACCACTACTGAAATTTTTAAAACTCCTTCCAGAGTATTTATCAACATCTAGGCTTTTCTTTCTTACATGATAAAGTTTCACAAACGGTGTCTTAAAACAGAAGTGAAGCTTGTTCCCTATCTCATTTGCACCTTAATGCAACTGTCTGTTGGCTCAATGGTCAGTATATATTAGAGATTACAATAGCACAACATATGCTTAACAATTTAATTTGCTTAGGGAAACTTTGTAATATTCAAAGTTTTGACACGAAATTATTTCTTTTATTAATTCACATATGAACATGAACAATGTTGAAGTTACTAGTCTGTCCCAAAGGCACACTAGCACTTCCAATTACCCTAATGACTCATTGGCAAAATCTCTATTTCCTTACTCTTCATGGAGTTGATGCCATTTGCTAGGAGAAAAGAAATGAAAGTCACATTCTGTTACATAAACTGGGTTTTATTTACATGATAATCTGCTAATCCAACTTCAACAAAACACAGCATCCTAGAGGGAACACAGATTAATTTAATACGAAAATGTTGCCAGGGCATTTTAAAGCAAACAATTTTCAAAAATTCCACAGCATTTTTTTGATTATACAAAACATAAAAGATTTCAGCTAGAGGTAAACTTACTGATCACCATTTTAAGGCATTCTGGGTTATCCTGAATAAGTGGTTCAGCCTGAACTGTTTTACTTAAGAAGTTCTTTGATATAAGAGGAAATCGGACTTTAGCAAGAATATCAACCATGTACGGCTGGCGATTTGGCTCATCATATTTCAGCCATCTGACCGCTGCATCATACACCTTAAACGAGAGAGAAGAAAAGGATAAGATACATCACCACACAGTAAGACAAATAATGAAGCCTTAATGCTCCAAATTGATTCTTCTGCCTGTTGGAGGTTAACTTATACTAACAGTTTAGTATGTGGGGATCCACCACCATCTTCCAAAATAAAAATCAAAACCACTGTAACAAAACCACCAACCAAACACCAAAAAAGACAATGCTCAGACATGAAGTAAAACAAATGCACAACCACAGAATAAAATCCATCTATAAACCTTACCAAAAAATCAACTCACTACTTCTGCTATTGAGCCTTTTTTCCTCCAAATGGGAAGCACGAATCTGCAATTCACATGAATGTGGATAACGCCTGTACCAGGTTAAGACTAGTATGCTTCCAGTTCCATGTCACAAACACAGGTAATACTTCACCAGAAATGTTGAAGTAGCTTCTACTTGATATAGTCTCCTGAGCTCACAAACTGCTTCTGTTACCAAATCATAGTGTTGGGGATCCAAATATACTCTTATTGTTGTGTCTTAGGGACCATTTAAATTAAAGTTTTTAGCTGCAGACTATCACAAATTTACCACTTGGAGAGCCTCCTCTCTATCTTCTCTTTATAGGAAAAGATAATGAGTTTTCTTAGGGGGCAGATGAAAATGAAAATCCAGTATTACCTATGTACTAAGATACTCCCATGCTGCTCTCAGACATAGCAAGCTTATCTACTAAGCTGCCACTTCAGAGTCAGTACCAACTTCATTACAAGTGATAGCACCGTCAATACCAATCAGAGCAATCAGCAGTAACTGAAATCTAACATGGAAAGGCATTTAATGGCAGAATTACAGTTATTCAGGACTGCTAAACCACCTCAGCTATAATTCTGCAAAATGACCGGGGAGTGAGGGAGAGTAGAGAAATAAAGCTTAAGGCTCAATTCCATCAGCTAACGAAATTTAGCAGAACGACTGCGACAGGAACATTGTATCCCTTCATCAACAGAAACATTACTTGCATACAAGCAAAAGAAGAGATATTAACTAAAGCTACCTTCCTTTGTTTGCTAAATGTAAACATGCTTTACATGAATACAAAAGTTAGAGTATAGTGTCAACTTTCTAGCAGTACTCCTGAGAACCAAGATTCCTATAGAATCACTGGCAAACTTCTGCAGTTTCATACTGCACACTGCCACTTTCCTGAAGGAATTTTAATGATGCCATGCTGCCTACACTAAACTTCTACCACTGTTGCCAAGTTAAAGCATGCTGTCCTACCTTACCGACAGAGCTTCAAGAATGTAAATTCCAAAGTGTCATTTTGGCTACAAGCCAATCACTTCCAGCTTCCAGAACGTTACCCTGTGACCTGGACTTTTCCCAGCTCATGGCAAGAATGCTGAACTGTGACATAGCTCCTACTTGTATTTGTAACTAGCCAACTACCATATTCAATCACCTGCTATTATCTCCCACTCTTAGTAATTCTTATTTACGTTTAAGCTTTTTACTGCAATGGATACACTGAAGAAAACACATTAATTCTGTGAAAGCTAAACACAGTCAGGAAAACATCCCTTTCTAATTGGATACACATGCTATCTTGGCTATGAGATCCCTCTGTTGAACTTCAAATGTATGAGTCAACTCATGATGACATACTCAAACAAACTTAAATTACCCAGTTCAAGCACCAGAACAGCACAGCTAGAAAGGCAAGATTTCAGTTCGCTTTCAACAGATTTGATTGAGAAGCTACAGAAAGTACCCAGCAGCTGCAAGAAGTAGCCAGCAGCTACAGTAACCACCTCTTGAGGCCGCAGTGCAGACAGACCTATGCTCTTCTTATTTCCCTGCAGTGGGAAGAACAAGGTGCCGAGCAAGCATTCAGGACTGTGCTATAAGCTGAATCAAACAGGACAGCTGCAAACATAATTTCTATCACAGGTGACAACTTTTAATTGACTGAAACTACAGACTTCTTTCAGCCACCTACACTTTTTTGGTATGCACTCCCTAAATAAGGGCCTTCCATCAATGTTGCGCTGTCAGTGCACCTAGCTTTCGGTGTTTTGTTCATCTTGCTTCCAAGTCTATCAGTTCCCCAAGCTTAACTTGGGTATGTTCCTATATTATGTTTCCATCAGAAGCAACTCCTCTCTGAAACGGGCTGAGACCATACTCTGGTAGAAATACAGCCATTAAGGTGTAATTTGCTTACCACTTTGAAGTAGTCCACTTCTACTGATAGCACATGAATCCCAGTCTGGGAGCAACTGCTGTAATTCATCAAATTTAATTCAGCTCATGTACTATGCAATCAGAAGCCCTATTGCTGTCTTCATAAAGAAAACACTTTTGCTTATTCCCCTTACAACCTCTTTCTTTCTAGTCTGCTGAAACAACACAGAAAATAACCACACTTGAAATGTGGATATTCATTGATGTTTGGTTTTAACCAAGCTACAGTGTATCCTTTATTCTGCAATTTAGCGAGCACTATGTGCATCAAATACTGTAGGAGTATCAGAAATGAGATACTTTAACTAGCTCTTGATTTAACAAATATACTGAAGTTCAATGCCCTTAGCTGATATGAAACAGGGATCTCACCTGGTCTTCTGCCCTCACTGTCAAGGTATCTTGGTTCAAGAGGTGTGTTACACGCTTAACATCAAGCTGAAGAAACTCATCTGTCTTGTAAACTTCAGTGAAGTGCTGATGGATAAAGTCGTCTGCAGTGGCTTTCAGTTCTGGACAGTCTAGGCATTCTGCTAACACACTTATACCTATGACGGAAAAATTAAGAAAAAAAACTTTCCAAACTTGAACCGTAACTACCTTTAATATATTAAAATATAATAAAATTACTGTAATTTTAGAGATACTTGTAAGCCCCGTTTCGTATTTATTACCACAGGGGTTTTTTCCTTTAAAATACATACTGTCGTAACTCACTTGCAACTTAGGACGAACTGAGAAAAGCACAAAAGCACAAGCTTCTGATCCCTATCCCCACTGAAGTAACTGGAGAGTCAGATCTGCAGCACTTGCTGCATTAACTATTTCTCCAGCACTATTGCCTCACTGTTTCTTTCCCTATTACAGAGCAGATAGCATTAATAGAACCAGGTCTGAGCCATAGCACAATAACAAAGTCTAAGCGGAACAGCTTGAGAAACTGGACCCAGGTTTTATGACCTCCCCTGACCTGCTCGTGCAGCATCAGTCACCAACCAAGCCCAATTTCCTTCAAGAGTCACAGGAAATTGTGACTTTTCTATACAGGTAGCACAGTCAGCTGCAGACCAACACAAAACATTTGAGTTGATGATGCTGCTGCAAGGGCAGAAGGTTGGTATAAAGTTTTAAACGGCGACTGCTATTGAGAAGTACTGTTTCCAATCTTCCCATTATTAACCAGGCAAGCACACACTTTTTCAGCAGCAACTTCTGCTCATCTACAGTCTTCTTTCTTCTATGGTGGAGATAGTACTTGGGGTAGAAGCAACTCACCAAACCATTGGCTGCAACAAGCCTGAGTTGCTCTAAGCAGTAAAATGCAAACTACAAAGATAAAATCCAAGTGTATAAGCTCTTGACAAAATTTCAAGAGATTAAAAATAAGCCATGGTTTCTATCAAATACTTTTTTTTTTTTAATTAAATGAACCACAGACTTGCCTATGAGCCTGCACAGAACACATTTCAACTTGTAAACAAAGCCTTGAGGGAAAAATTGATCTAATCTTTATCTCCCCTTTTGCTATAAATTAGCAACAAAATATGCAAGTGTTAGAGAGTATAATTAACTTTCTAGTTAAAAAACACTGAGGAAGGGATATGCCTCAAAGCAAGCATAAGTGGCATCTTCCATCCAGCAGCTGTTTCAGAACCATGGCTGTTCTGCACCAAAGTCTCAGTTGAATCATTATAATTCAGATACTCTGCAAAACATTTATATTGATATTATAAATATCTGTAATGTGATTGAGATGTTACTAGGAGAATTACATGACAAATGTCAATAAGAAACCCTATGAACAAATTTATTCAGAGATTAAAGTGCACCAGATCTTAAGCATCAAAAAGCATTTAGTTCTTCTTGTTTTCCTTTTCTGTAACAGAGTTTGCATTAGAGCTACAGAACACATTAAATATCGGACCTACCCAGATGACATCCATGGATTTCAGTCAAAATGAAAAGCAACTAAACCCAAAACCCTAAACTTACCCTGTTCAGATTTTTAGAATATATGCTTGTTTTGTAGAAATCACAACTCTGTGTAAATTCTGTCTCCAAGTACAGTAACAAGAATTGAAAGTCCACCTTACTAAACAGCTGAGTTTCTCTGACAAACAAGAAGCTCCACGGTGCTGCCAACCTGGGACAAGACCTAGTACAACCAGTGGACCCTGATACTAGCAAAGAAAACTGTCAGACTGTTTTGTCCACAGCAAGGGATGACAGTTCAGATTCAGAGCAAAATTATTTATATACCTGGATTTAGCCAAATATTGTCTTTCAGACAATACTATCTATTTTTCAGGAACAGCAAAGTTAAAAAATAAACAGAGATTTTAAGTCCGCATTTCTCTTACCAAGACAATTAGAAGCATCAACTTGTTCTTTTAAAAAGTCCACACACATTTTTTTCACAGGTTCAATTTGATATTGGTTTGCTGCATCTAGTAAAGACTGGACATTGTTGCTGTTAACTGAGATTCTGCAAAACAGAAGGTGCAAAATTAGCATCACTATAATTACCTACTCTGTTGTAGTAAAAAAAGGAACTTACACCAGTTCACATAAATGGCAAAATTATTTCCCTGCTATTTGCCCAAGAATCTTTCAAACACAGTCAGAAGACACAACCTCCCTTCATGATCTTTCCAAATTGCTTTCATTTGCTCTACTTTACTGAGAAAGGGCAAAGAGTAAAGTCCTGGATTCTGAAGAATAAGCCTTTAACACAGGCCCTCTGCAGTATCGTACTATCGCTTTGACATGTGTGATTAACCACCTTCAGAAAACAGAAAATGAACAGAACTTTTTTTTTCTCACAGTCTCCTACTCCCAAAACAGGCATCAGCATAATCTGTCTAAACTCATTGTCAAGACTGCTCCGGCTGATTGGCCCAGAGTGCAGAAGCAGAACCAGTTTGGCAGTGATTCAGAAGGCACAGAGCCCACAGACAGGGGCTTGGGCACCAGGGGAGGCAACCATATGGCTGGGGTGCTGACACTGCCTGCCTCTCACCACTGATGGAGTATCCAAGATTCCTCTTAAAGAAAAGATAAAGCCTTCCTAGGGAGAGTTAATCCCATTAGTACAAAGATGAAAGGCCTGCCATCCATCGGTCATGATAGCGGATTAAGAAGTACAGTTTACAATCAAATATCTGCACAAGCTCCACTTAAAAATCAGACACACGCACACGGACAGCCTGAGATAGGAGGGAAAGGCTGTTCACAGAAGTCATCCGCCCTGCCTGTCCTGAGATGAAGGTATAACTCCTGGAAATGGTTCTGTGCAATAGGTACCACAGCCATAAAGAAAAGCCATGCTGATACCAATAATGGCCTGAATTTCAGAAAAATAAGAAATATCATTTGACTCCAACACTGAAGTCAAAAGATTGAAGTGCTTACAATTGTTTTCTGGAGACAACTACCACGCCCTTTAGTCTGCAGGGCTTTCTACTGGTTAAATAAAAAGGTAAAGGGAAGAAGGCTAGAAGGTATAGTCACATCAGGCTTTAAAAATGTAATTAATTGTAATAGTAACAAAACTGATGAATCACATTTTAAGATTTTATCACTTACAATTGGCAGACTTCCTAGAAAAAGTGTCAGCTTTAAATAGCAAAACTACCTTGCAGTATAAGCAAACTCCACGAGCTGTTCAATAATGTCAGGTTCTGCATCTTTCAGCTCCACTTCAAAGGACTTTGATTCAAGCATATTTGCTGCAAATAGATGAAAAGACAAACTGCATCAGTAAGCCACTCTAGTTATTGTACATTTTGCACACAGTAGATAATACAGTGATTATACAAAGTGGGAACCTACCAAAGACTGCACACAGTTGATGGCTGTTTTCCCAGGATTACAATGCAAATCAGTAAAGAGAACAGGCAGTGGGACAAACAAAATAACTGGTGTGTGTGCATGGTTGCATTATGTAAATGATGATAATCTGTATTAAATAGTACTGGAAATGGTTAGCGACCTGCTACACCACTTAGACACATGCAGAGGTAGAGGGAGCTCATGGAGGTGCTCAGCAATCCACCTTCCATCATTTATCAGCAGTCCTGACTAACTGGGGAGGTCCCAGTTGACTGAAGGCTGACAAATGTGACACCCATCTACAAGAAGGTTGGGAAGGAAGATCTGGTGAACCACAGGCCTGTCAGTCTGAGCTCGGTGCCAGGGAAGGTTATGGAGATCACCTCAAGTGCCGTCACACAGCACGTACAGGACATCCAAGCGATCAGGCCCAGTCAGCAGAGGTTTATGAAAGACAGGTCTTGCCTGAGTGACCTGATGTCCTTCCATTACAGGGTGACCCACTTAGTGGATGAGGGAAAGGCTGTGGATGTTGTCTACCTGGACTTTAGTAAAGCCTTTGACACTGTTTCCCACAGCATTCTCCTGGAGAAACAGGCAGCTCACGGCTTGCATGGCCGTGCTCTTTGTTGGGTGTACGGGAATAGCGGAAGAACGGCAAGGAGGATCATTGTAAATATGCTCAAGCAACTGCAGCTACAGTGTAGAAAAAACACACACATCACACTAATTGTTTCACTGACCTTGTGTGCTTGACAAGTAGAACGTCTGTGTTNATCACCTCAAGTGCCGTCACACAGCACGTACAGGACATCCAAGCGATCAGGCCCAGTCAGCAGAGGTTTATGAAAGACAGGTCTTGCCTGAGTGACCTGATGTCCTTCCATTACAGGGTGACCCACTTAGTGGATGAGGGAAAGGCTGTGGATGTTGTCTACCTGGACTTTAGTAAAGCCTTTGACACTGTTTCCCACAGCATTCTCCTGGAGAAACAGGCAGCTCACGGCTTGCATGGCCGTGCTCTTTGTTGGGTGTACGGGAATAGCGGAAGAACGGCAAGGAGGATCATTGTAAATATGCTCAAGCAACTGCAGCTACAGTGTAGAAAAAACACACACATCACACTAATTGTTTCACTGACCTTGTGTGCTTGACAAGTAGAACGTCTGTGTTAGATAACATAGGCCTGTGAGAAACTCTATCATTATGCCTGAGATTCCTGCTTTGTTGTGAGAAAGAGCAGAGCACAGTGGAAGGCTGTGCCTTCTTGAAGCCTTGAAATACAGGCAAACGCAGCAGGCCCAGAGGTCTTCTACCAGGGCTGAATTCTGCAGCACCTGTGTCTCTGCTTGCGTCACCTCTGCCCAGGAGCTTAGGTGCTGTTTCAGAGATCCCCCAGTAGTGAGGTAACTAAAATAAATTTGCTCTTTGCAATTGCCTTTGTGGCCTCTGGTTGTGCTTGCGAGCCCCCTGCGTTGACTCCTACACTGGGTAAAGAACTGGCTGGAAGGCCAGGCCCAAAGAGTTGTAGTGAGTGGAGTATTGGTATGACACGATATCATCATGAAAGTTTATAATCAAGTAAGTTTGAAAAGACTTACTAGTAAACATCAAGTTAAAAAAATGACTGGCTGAAGCAAGCACAACACGGTGAGCTGGGATTTTTCTTTCTTGAACCATAAGAATGACATCACACAGAGTTTTCTAAATCAGAGGAAAAAGCAGACAAACAAAAAAACAAAGATCAGTATTTTCAAAAATCTTTCAACAATATTTCATAAAAACAGCTTATGGAAACTCATTGCTTTTCTTAATCCACACAACTCAAGAGTATTACATAATACTAAGATTTTTGGAAAGCCAAAGTTAAAAAAAAATGAGCAGCATTGCTTCATAAAAACATTAATTAATTTTTGACTAGTACCTTAAGTTCATGGAACTACTATCAGAAACACCTATCTGCACCCATGCCAACACTGACACCAGAAAAGAGCATTTTTACTGTGAGAAGTACATACTTGCTTAGAACAGCATGAGAATGTTTTCCATATACAGACAGTATTATCTAGGGCATGCTTCACAAGGCTGAGAATCCATATATACATCCCCTTCAAATAAACATAATTTTCAGTTTTTTAAAGGAAAGAACACTCAGAGGCATGAATTGGACAAAATATAAATAATACTTTTTTTTTAGGTTTGAATTAAAAGTTCGATGGAGTGACATACAACTTCCTTTGTACATCTGTAGCTTTCAACAATTTAGGACTGAAACAACAACAAAAAAAGGGACCATTTGAGAAATGTTTCAGAGGAAATTCTTTAAAGCTGAAATTCCTAGCACATCTGTTTCAAAACAAGTGTTGGAAACTAACAGTACAGACACCATAAACCCTCATGGCCAAGCTTTGCTAAGACTTGCAACTGCTGCTTGAACTTCACACTGTGCTTTTAAGATACCTTTAGTGCCTCAGCTCATCATTTGAAGCACTTCAGGCCACTCTGGGCGTGGGGAAAAAATATTCATCAACCAAAACAGACCATCATTTTCATTTCTTTCCCTGTGATGTTTCTGGATGTGACTGTTCGGTTTCAACTAATGCTCTTCTGAGGATTTCTGTACTTCTTTCCAGAAGGACCCATTGGTGTCACTGAATCACGTCAATGAGGCAAGAGATGACTGGTGTTACATCAACCAAAGGACACACCCGAGCGTGAGCTTGCATTAGGGCGCTTCATCTTCCAAATAGCAGGTTCAGCAACACCTTGCAACTCTGTCCCAGCTTCATTCTCAATTACTTCACTCTCACCTGATCTCCACTCAGCTGTAAGGTTGCAACAAAGGGTTTATGCACATGCTGTCAAATAGCTCTGTAAAACCTCAACGACATGGGCCATCTCATGTTGGAGATGAGCAAGAAGTCCTCCATGCATTAAACACACTTGCTCCAAACATCTCAGCATAAGTGCAGGTATGTCTACAGTTTAAACTCCCATACACATGGAGGATGCCTCTAGATACCACCTCACACAAAAAGCAGCCCTTTTAAAATTAGCTGTGCTTTCCAATTGGCCCGTTTTCCTACAGCATTAAACTAATGCAGATAAATAGCAAGTGCTCCATATGCGTGCTGCTATTTCCATCACAGGAAATGTTTAAATTGTACCATATTTAGGTTTTACAACCACAGCATAGCCCTTGACTTAACAAAACACAAGAAAGAGTTGCCTATAAATCCTCTTAAACTTCAGCACAACTAATCAGCTGAACGACCACATGTTCCCGTGGCTTCTGGTGACTTCCTAATTTTATCCTATATAATCACACCTCCCCCTGCCTGTCCCCCAAATAGTTAACCTCCTCTTACAAACAACTCCTAAAAGAAGCATGAGTGTCACAAACTATGTAAGAATTTCTGGAGCAGTCAGCACTGGGTGGGATATGCAAAGCCACCATCTGAAGTCAGATTACAAGTTTCCAGAAAACTCTGATAGCAGGCAGAAACTCAGAGTTGCATCCAAATGCAACAGATTTTGAAATGTGATTGGGAAGTATACACAGATTTCACAGCACTTAAGTGTGATCCTCTCTCTACCTTTTTAGAGTAACTTTTAACTAGGTAAGAGTTGGCACTCTACTGAGACGAGGTATGTACATGGAATAACAACATGTTGGCACGTACTGGAGTAGTGACATGGTAAAGCACTGTGATTTCCCTGTACTAGGGGCTGTACATACATCTGAAAGAGGGCAATATTTCCTCTATCTACTTAAAAAGTATAAAAGCATCTGGTATTCTCTTGTCAACAATGACAGAGGTGTGAGGTAAACAGTGATGAGCAGACTTACAAACTTGGCTACACCTTGGAATATGTTTACCCAATTAGCGCAGAAACAGAGCCTACATCGACAAAGTACATCATAGGCCTGAAGTCTCAACTCCACTACTGAAATAACTGAAACCAATTTGGTTTTTCATAGAGGAGCTTAGTTGCATGAAATTATAGAACATCCTGAGTCAGAAGGGACCCACAAGGATCATCGAGTCCAAATCCTGTTCCTGCATAGGACAACTCCACAATTCACACCACGTGTCTGAGGGCGTTGTACAGTCATTTCTTGAACACTGTCACACTTGGGGCCATGACACTACCCTGGAGAGCCTGTTCCAGTGCTCCACCACCCTCTGAGTGAAAAACCTTTTCCTAGTGTCCAACCTAAACCTCCCCCGGCACATCTTCCTGCCATTCCCTCAGGTTGTGTCATTGGTCGCCAGAGAGAAGAGCTCAGCGCCTGCCCCTCCTTCCCTTAAGATCTGCGCATACACAACTGACTGTGTATTACTGAGAGAACAGGGCTGACATACCAGAGAAAAGCAAAAGCGACACTCTGACATCACTTGTTAGGGCAGGACCTAGACTGCTGATGACCACATCACTAAAAGCCGGACTGAGCCTTTGGCAAGACTGGTACTGGGAGACAAGCAGTTAAACCCTGGAACACGACAGTGCCAAGTTTGAAGCTCCGACTGTTGTTGAACAGCTGGCTTCAGAGTCAGCTTTAATTCTGGCTACATGTCACTGTTTTTAAATGAACCATAGTACCACAATCAAGCCAGCTCCTCCTCTCACAAGAAAGATTTCTTCATATGCAAGGAGTTACACAGATCATCCTTCTGCTCTTGTACCAGAAGTCTGAGCTTTTTAAAGGGGGCGAGGAGGAAGAACACTTATTTCAGTTTGGACAGGTCAACTGAAATCCACTTGTGCAATTATAATTTTGGTTACCACTCCTGCTCTATTGGTAAACAGAAGAGTCACCTTTAATAAGCATCAGACTAGTGATCTAGGAATCTGATCTGCCAAAAAGGTCAGAATTTGTAAAGATGAGGCCACCAAGGTCCCTTTACTACCACTGGCTCCTTAGTGAGACAGCCAGGTGTAATCAGGAGGAAGCACAAGAAGAAATGCTACCTGTGAAACTGAAGTGTGGTTCCAGTCATGCCTCTCCTGCTGCAGCTTTGCTATACTGCGATACTGTTCTCAGGGGTACACAGTGAACATGTTCAGGGAACAGTTCCTGGTTAAAATTCAGCATCACCATCTTTTAAATGCCCTCAGGTTTCTGTTTGAAAAGGGCCATGTGAATATAACTAGGGGATCTCAGCAATCACAGCTTAACACCAACCCTAGCAAGAGCACAGACCTACCATAGGCAAGGCGTTATGAGGTGAGGAAGCAGATGCACCGTGTCTTTGCCTTCAGCACCAACAATGAGCTGTTGCAAGTAAAACCTGAACTTGTCACGCTGCTCGTGTCAGTGTGCAGGCAGCGTTCCGGAGTTACCTTCCACAGTGGCCAAGGGCCACCGCAGCGGCTCGGGCACTCAGCCTCCCCGAGCATTCACCGCAGCCAGACAGAAAACTCCAGCCAGCCTCCACCGGGGAGACGGGCTCTGGCCATCGGGCAGCCCCGACAAGGACCTCTCTGCTCGGCTCCGCGGGAGCCCGACACGGCGGCGGAGCCGGGCGACAAGCGGCCGCCCGCGGGTCGGCGCCGCAAGCCCGGGTCCCCCGCTGCAGCCGCCGCGGAGCCGTCGGGCGGCCCCAGGCAACGCCGGCGCCGTACCTGCTTGCGCATGGTGTTCATCACCCCCATGAAGCTCGCCAGCAGCTTCGCCTCCTCGCGGGCCGCGAGCTTCTTCTCCGTCTTCTTCTTGCTGCTCTTCTCCGACCCGGGGGCGGCCATGCTCCCCCGCCCCTACCACCGCAGACACCGGCGGCCTGCCGCCCCCGCCGCAGCACATGCGCCGCTGGGGCGACGCTCGCCAGCTGCTGGGCGGCGACCCCCGGCTTCCAGCGCTCGGCCCCGGAGCGACGCTCGGCGCCGGAGCGCTGCTCGGCCCCAGAGCGCTGCTCGCCGCGGCGGAAGCGGCCTTCGCGCAGGGGGCGGGGCAAGGCGCACTGACGCCATCGGCCGGCGCGCGGCCCCCACGCGGGATAAACAAAGAGCGGCGGGGTTTGGGCGCGTCACGTGGCGCGCGGGGCGCCGCGCGTGCGCGCTGCTGCCGCCATTGGGGGCGGGGCGGGCTGTCTGCTGCGGAGCGTCCTCGCGCCTCCCGCGCCATGTTGTGGGGGTGTGCTGGGGAGCCCCTCGGAGCACGTTGGCAAGGTGGAAGCGTCTGACGCTCGAGTGGCCTGAGAAGGGAATAAACTATAAACCCGAGACAGCTGCTTCCCTTTCTTAGCGGCTGCGCTCACCCCTCCTCCAGAAACAATGCGTCAGCCAAAGTGTTTGGTGCTTCGATCCCTGGTTTATGGATAGGGTTGTGGCAGCCAAAGCTGCATTGCAGTGTAAATGTGCTGTTTGCATGTTTGTGTGATGTGTCCGGTTTTAATCCCACTGGTAACGAGGTGTTGAACAGTGGGTTGAAGGGAGACAGATTTGTGCAGGCAATAAAGTGAGGCTTTGTTAATTAAAGCAATGAGCTGTTTCATCCCTGATGTTGCATGCCTTACGGTAAGCCTTTATAAAACAGACTTTGATGTTACCTTGTTCTGCCATGTAATAATTATTCCTACATGGAAGTAGCTGGAATTTTATCACATCCCTTATTGAAGTAAATACACTGGCACAGCTATCAGTTGACTTTCCGTATTTTATTGTTTATAACAGTAAAAATTAGAACTCTACACCTCTCTTGGCAGGGTAATAGTTATCTCAAATCTTAGTACAGCTGTTTTAGCGACAGATTGAGAAAATTGGGAATGCACATCTGGCCAATTTCAGATTTCAGTGTAAAGTATTTTTAATTTTAGGTCGAAAGCAATCAGAAGATGCCCGCTTTATGCGTGGGATACACAAAAATAGCTGCGTTGGGCCCCCGAGTGCATTCCGCTGTGCTGGGAGCTCAGTCGGCTGAGTGAAGGAGTTCAGCTTGCTGCGTCCAAGGTCGGCTCCTTTGCTGATAAGAGCTGTGCTGAGGGAAGCGAAGAGCGAGGGCCTGCCCCTGCTTTCCCTGGGGAGCGGCTTTTGAGCAGAGAATTTACCGCTGGCTCCTGTTGCAATGGTGGACACAGCGTGAGCGGTTCAGTGCGCGGGTGCCACTCGTGTGCCACCTGCCCTGGTACTGCGCTCTCCCTGGGGTGGGCAGCATTACCTGACCTAATCATTAGCATTAATAGTTTGCATTAGTCATGCTCGCACAGTCATATAGTACAGTGGCACTAGTAGTGCAGTCCTGTAGCGTTAGTCACAGCGTTAGAGGAGATGACTGAGGAGGTGCCTGTAACACAGGCAGGCAGCTCAAGTGACGTCCGTATCCCCATCGGGCTGGATGAGGGGTCAGCCCTACCCAAACCCTGCGAGCGGCTTCCCTGCGATTTCAGACCGAGGGTGACCCATGGTGCAGGGAACCTCTGTATTCCACACAGGGCAACGACGTGCCACAAAGCCCGTTTCTCTGGGGAAGTTTTCACTACTTCAGGTCACAGCACAAGATGAACAGCCCGTGAGGGAGCAGCGGGGGCTGGCGGCTCCGAAAAGGATGGTGAGGCAGGTGGGAGCAGGTGCCTCACCGACAAGGAGCTGGCATGCTATGCAAGGGAGCTCTTGATTTAGTTTAAATGCTCTTGAGATTAGGTATCATTTTACCTGAGATTCTGTATTCCTTTTTGATGAAAAGCAGCTATCATTGATGTGTGTGTATACATATATGTACATACATACGTGCGCTGCTATGTGTAATTAAACAAAGGCACAAAGGAAGAACACATCAAGATTTAAAAAATTAAATGTGTGGGAGTCCTAGATTTCAGGTCCAAGGTATCAGAGTTTTGGAGGGGTGGCAAAAAATGGTGCACTCTCAGGGAAAAATCTCTTATTCAGAATTTTGAGATGGAAAGAAGAAGAGTTAGTTCCTTGTGAAATCTGAAAAATTAAATTCAAGTCATTTAAATGAATAGGCACTTTGTAACAGATTTAATACAAATGAAAGCATCATGATGTGCTGTGTCTCTTCTAAACACATTGTAATTCCCAAAGCACTCTACAAACGTTAACAGTTTAATGATATTTTATCCCCTGATTCACAAACTGAGGTTCAAATTAAAAATAGAAAAGGATTATGTTCTTCTCTAAAGCGCATTTTATTTCTGACTTTGACGGGGAAATCATTGGCCTGGCACAAACAATATCGTATCCATTGTGGTTTTGAAAGTGTATCAAATTACATTTTGAGCGATCAGCTAATGCTGCTAAACAGGCCGGTGCAGGACAGCTGGATATCCTGAAATGCTTTAGTGAACATTGTTTGCTTAATCCAATAATCTCTAATCCATACTGTGGCAGAGATGTTTCCACCAAGAAACTGGAGTAATGAGCCTATCATGCTGAAATGTAGATGATCAGCAAGGCCTGGCTCTGCAGTATGAATTCAGAAGGACACAGGGTACCAACCAGCCGTGTTCAGCTCTTTAGGCTGGATTTGGATTAGAACTCAGAGTATTTACAGCATCCTTTTCTCTCAGAGGTGAATGTTCTCCTCAGTTACTTTGGCACTCAGGTGAGATTGATCCCCATTGGCATTAATAGTTTGTTCTATACTGTCTATGAAGGGTAACAGTTCACCTCTGTCTTGTTTTTTCTGATTCACAAAGCCAGAAAAAAATACAAGTTCTGAATCTGAATGTCTGTGATATCTCATTATGTCGCATATGATATGAACTCAGTATGGAAACTGCTGTCACAACACAGATACATCTGTCGTTCAGGTTTTATATCTTGTTCTCTTGGGCCTGGGTCTACTCACCCATCTCTCCATGCCTCTTCTTCATTCAGATGAAGCAACACTGTTCCCAAGGCCTCTCCCTTCTTTCCCTTCCCATCCTCCTGCCAGCAACGCCTCTGCCTTTTGTGGGCAACATGTGCGTGTTTGAGAAGACGGGGAAGCTGAGAAGAGTTGTGGGTCCTGGGAGGAATGTGAGAGAGAAGGGGAAGGTTACGCTGAACGTGGAGAACATCTCATGCTGACTTGCGGTGCAGCTCTTACCATGAAAGGAAGGCTTCCCCAGCGAGCCTCCTGCTCTTCCCGTAGAAATCAGGAGAAACCCCTCCTTGCCACACCAAACCATCTCCCTTCGGAAGCACAGTGATCCTCTCCAAAAGGTTTAACGCTGTTGTGACACTCAGCGCTATTCCGATCCTATTTCAGGCACTACTGTAGCCAAAGAGTCAAATGCCTTGAGTCAGCTTTTGTGGCAGGTCGGGTGCCCACTGCTTACACGAGGATGATTGACGGGTGCAAGCGGTGCTGCTGTCGTGAGTAGAGCCGACAGCCCAGGTGAAGCAGTGAAATCCAACAGAAACCTGCGACTTGGGGTTGGTTACAGGCTTTGTTCAGTGTATATTGACTAAAGAGGAGCTGGCACATTCAGCATGAAAGAAAAATTGCCCAGATGAGGCCCTAATTATATGTTTAACAGACGCTGCTTTTAAAGTCAGTTTTCCTCTTGAGTTTGTGATCAATTCATATTCAATGGTTTAGAGAAATATGAGCCAAGGAGTCACAGCAGAGAGCAAAAAGATCAATGACAAGCACTCAGATCAGACACTACTGGATTAGCGGAAATACGACATCCAAGATGAAAATAGATGCTTAGTTTGGGATAATATTGAATCAGGGACTGCCAGCACATTTGATTTTTTTAAGTGGACTGCGTGTGGGTCTTGGGTATGTTATCTAACAAAGTGGCAAAATACTTTCCAAATGTTAATGTTTCTGACTCTTTTCATCTTAACCCATACCAGATATATTTTTAGTTTAAAAAAAAACTCAAGGCAGTTATTTTTTTATTTTATTTTATTTCCTTTTTTTTTTTTCCATACAGCTACATGTAGGAATTTTAACTGTGTTATGCCAGAAGACGCACCAGGACAAGTCATAGCATTGATGCTCACAGGAGCCATAAACTTCAGGGATAAAATGGACTTATCACATTAGTCAGGGTGCCTTACTGTATGCATTAAGGAGATCAAATATTTATCTCCTTGTACTCCCAAGAGCAGTGGGAAACTTAGACTTCCTGAAATCAATATTTTGATTTTGACTGGCACATTTTTAACTGTTGCTGGTCTTCTTAGGAGCATGCTTTAACTGGGTGCCAGTGGCCTCTTCTGGGCAAGGACACCTTGTCCCACATTTTTCAGTCCCTTCAAGCTGTGCCAGAGCACAAGGAGAATTTGGTCTGAGCTGTTTCCTCGTGTTTGAAGTATTTCCAGGATACTCCATCCTGTACAGTTTACTAGAGGTCTTTCTGATGTCTTGGCTTGGAGAGTTGTTTTAATGACCTGAATTAAGACTTACTTGCTGCTTGTTTCTAGAGTCCAAGTACACTTTTCACATGGCTTTATTTATTTTTTCATAATGAAAGTGTTCTTTTTTTTTTTTTTTTCTCTCATGGGCCTTCAGTGATGGTGGAGACTCATTTTCTTACCATGCTGTGAACTGTGGCTTACAACATCCCCTGGCATCCCAAATTTTCTGTTCTGAGAGATGCGTCAGTTGCATTAAAGCTTTAAAGGCAGAGGGAAAAGAGACTAAAATGGATTTATACTTTATTTGCTTATTCATGTTGTAAGGAAGTGGGGGGTTTTGCTTCCTTTTTGCATTAAAGACTAAAGTCTCCTTCGAAAACCTGAACCACGAAATAATTTACAAGTGAGCTCCCAGCTGGCGAAGTGATTCTTTTTCACACTGTACAGCTGCTGTGTGTACTGTTTGATTTTTACTGCTTGCTCCCCCAAGCAGTGACGCTTACCCGAAAGCAGCACATTTGTGCTGGGGGGTGGGAAGAGCGGGGCTGCCCCACTGGTTGAGGAGACCCCAGCTGCCAGGGCACCATCCGCCACGTCCGAGCAGGCCCGGGGTGGTGACAGGACCTGCCGACGGTCCAGTGGTCGTCAGAGGAGGCGAGGTGACAAGGACCTCAAGCCCCGGGGCAGCAGGCAGGGATCCTGGATGCGGGTGTTCAGGGCACTGCGCCCTGCAGATGGATGAGGGAGGTTCTTCCAGCGAGACAACACCTGATGTATTTGGTTTTGAAAGTGTACCTCCTGCATTCTCCTAAGCTGAATTAAGTGTTTAATTGCACTGTGGTTGTAACGTAACTCACCTGTGTTTCAGTGGTGAGGTTGGGGACGTGACAGGTTAAGGAGCGAGGGCATCTTCGTCCTGGCAGCCCAGGCTAGTACGTGCCTCTTGTCAGGCACCAGTCCTTTTTCACACCAGCACTTCCATTTTAGATTATTGCACAATGATTTATTGCTGGAGCCAACCAAAAGAGGCAACTGTGACAAATGCATGTAAATACTCTGAAAACTGTTTTCGGGAACAGATAAGGCAAACAAGACAAGGAAGGCAGAGGACTCCCTGAATCCCTGTTTGGCTGACCCCAGCCAGTGGGTGGGATGAAGTTAATTTTGCCGTAGCACAAAGTTATTAACATCTGCCGTAGGATGAATACATCTCACGAGCTTTGGTAATGTTTGGAAATAATTCCAGACCTTTTCCTCCATTTAGCTTTTCCACTCTGAAGGAGGATAAATATTTAGACTGTCTACAACACTTCTAATCCAACCCACTTCTCTGCCTCTTCCTCAAGGAAAAAATAATATTTGATGTGTCTTCAAGCCAGTTCAGCAACTGCTGTAGCGCAGGCTGTAACAACACAGCAGCAGAGCAGCTGAACATCGCAAGCCTGCCATTGAAGTGTGAGGATTTGGGGTTGGCTTCACTGTCAGCCGGTAGCAGAAGCTGCTGCTCTCCAGAGCTGACCTGAGGGAGCTTGCCAGGATCTGGGACAGTGGAGCCTGAACCTGCTGCCAAGTGTCTGGATACTGCAAAAGCCCTTGCCCATGAGAGGGAAAAACAAGCAGCCCTAGCAAGGGAGACTTCATAGCAAGCTCATAATAACCATAGGATTGAAAAAAACCAAAGATCACAGGGGGATTAATTGAGAGAAAAAAAAGTACCCTTCTTGATTTTATTTTTATTTTATTGCTTAAAGTTACTGGGCATCAACTTGATGTAGACTTACACATGAGTTCTTTTTAGTGAGTTTGAACTACCATATCCTTATAGTGACAACATACAATAGGATATTACCTGTCTTCCCCCAGCATGTTCTGCTCTTCTGCAAGTTCCAGCAACCAGAGTCTTCCCAAGGGCTGTCTTCCACTCTTGAGAACTAGTCTTTTCTTGGCAGAAACCTAGCAGAAAAAGCATTACCTACACCTAAATAACTCCTATTGGGAATGGCTCTCAGCGTTAAGGAATCTGCTTGCTAAGTAGGGAAATTCAGGCAGTATGTGTTTAAGGGTCTGAACTTGTTTAAGCTCAGAGTTAGGTTGGTGTCCCAATGGGGAACAGGATCGGGGGCAATAGAGCTGTTTGTGCCAAAGTCCAAATCAATGGGTAGAACTGATGCCTTGTGTTACAGAGAGCATCAGTTTCTCCACAGCTAAGGTTTCAGCAGTTCAGAGATTTATTTTCAGCCAAATAGCAAACATTATCTGACCTTCCAGAAAAAAAATAAATAAATCTGTATTTGAACTCTTTGAATGTGATTATTTTCAACGTGAATTTGTAACTTAGTAGGGTTTTTTTTTGTTTTGTTTGTTTATGTGATTGTTTGTTTTTGTAAGGAGGAACATATAGGACAATGTAGAAACGGTGAAGCCAGAGACTGAGTTTATCTGAATTACCTTTGCCCCTGTGAGCTTTACCCACAGCTAAACTGAGGAACAGCAGAGGAGCATAACAATAACAGTTGAGTGAAGTTTATGCCATCTCATCTACCAATGAAGGCTCGCAAATGTTGGATTTCATCAACAGAAAAAGTTGCTATCAGTGGTTCTGATTTACAGCTTTTTATCAATATCCCAGGGTGAACAAGGGATATTCCTGAGACCCTTCTACTTGAATAAGACAATGAATTGCTTATTGTTCAAAGACCAAAAAAAGAAGAAAGGATTGCCCTCGTGTAGGGAAAACAATTTTTATTTGTTTTAGAAGCACCCTAGGAATAGCAGAACTGTCTTCATAGTGGTGTTGGATTCCATTGTCATTTAAAGGAACTCACTGCCTCTACACCCCGCCAATACATGTGATGATAATTCTATATATACATTTTTAAACAAATCAAATTTTTCCATTCCAAATGCTGCCTGGAATGGGATGCCTTAAAGGAAACAATGTATGAGTCATCCTTGAGAGACGTGCAGTTGAGGCACCTCCTTTGGAACAAAGTCTTGTATATCCAACTAAAATATCCAATTATAAACAGTATTATGTTACTCACATAATTGCCCAATGGCCTTAGAAGCAATCTGTTGGGGGTTTTTTTTGTTTATGACAGTGAGAATTAATGTTGAGTTGTTGATGTTAGAATAACATCACAGGAAGATTAAAATGCCGTTTCAGTGACAGTTTGTTCTGGATTATGTTAAAAAAAAAAGTATGAGCCTGTGATCATTTAAGACTCATAAAACTTTTACTCCTCATTAAACACTTGTTTGAATGACTGAATGTAAAATATACTTTCTGAGAGTTAATTCTTGTGGGAACCTCAGGGTGGATGGAGAGCTCACTATGGATTTTCGTGGGTAACATAGCAGCACTCACAAACTTGTGTGGCTTTTTTTTTTTTTCTGTGTACCTTTCTGTATTATGCAAATACTATTTTAGAACAGATTTTCACAAATTTCCAGTCATACATGGGCTTAGTGCTGTTTCTCAGCCCCTCGGCTTTCGTTTTCAAGTCTCCCACTCTGAGAGGTGTGGGAGAACTAATGCAAGGAGAGAAAGGCTTGAGAAGAGGTAAGTATATGTTAGAGCCTGCTCATTGCAGGTGTGGGATGGAGGGTCTCACAAATTGTAAACAAATTATGAACAAACGGTACAGCTTGTTTAGGAAGAGCAAAATCATTCTGCGTGACCTGATGCATGAAATTCAGGGAGTATGGAATCCATATGTCCAGTCAGCAGGCCCCCTGCCTGGCTGTGATACTTTCCTGTTATTGCTGCTGTTCCACCCTGCTGCTGAAATAGGTCCTGCTGCTCCCTTCATTCCTGGGACAGCGTGCATGTGCCGTATGGAGCCAGCACAAGTGTAAGTGATCAGCCCAGCTTCACGCACTTTCCAGAGAACTGACAGGACCCAGGGTGAATAATAAGGGCTGTGGAAGGGAACCCAGAAAACACTGGTTAGCAAAGGGACTACACAGACAAGCTCCATACTTTTGGTGTTTTCCTGAGAGAAAAACAAAATACACAGTGCCTCCAACTCTTGTCTCGCCAGTCACCCACCGGGTTGAGATATTCGGAGGTTTTTTTATAGCACAGAGGTAGGAGACCTTGAGAGCCTGGGAGCAGCCTGGGCTCTGAACTGGTGCAGGAGCAGCGATCCTTGGCATTAGTAATGTGTGCGCTGCTGGGAGCAACTAGGTTTGAGGAGTCACTTGGGATGACAGTGATGTATTGATCATGTTCGTTTGACAGCATGTTTGTTTTGTGGGTAGGAAGAGGCTGGTTTTGAAAGAAACAATTAATGATGATTAAAGGAAGCTGTTCTGCAGTTGATCGTAGCTGATTTCTGGAGCAGATCATGAGGGCTGCTGGATTGCTGTCTTTCAGTGAGTCCTCCAGTGACAGCAGTATCTCCCTGCTTCCCAACCTGTAATATTTTATGCCTTTCCTTTTTATTGTTCTTCCTCTTGGATCCTCTTGGAGCTCTTAACTAGCCCAATCCAATAATCCTACCTCTACAATTTGCTCTTTATTTTGCCTGGACTTTCTCACAGCTTTTGGTCACAACCTAGCAGTTCTCTCAGAAGTATGAGCCAAGGTTATGCAGAAAAGCCATATCAGATTGGATCCTTGGCACAGACTGAACCCCTGGGGGGTGACATGGGAGTGACAGAGTAGGTGGCCAAGAGAAGGTGGAAAGACGCACTAGATAGGAGGTTATAAGATGCAGTAGATCTGTCTGGATCCAAGCCCAGATAGGGCTAAGTGAGTACATGTTGCAGAGATACTGGGAACAGAGCGGCTGCTTTCAATAGCAAATCGTATTATCTCTTCAGAAAATAATCCAAAATTCAGACAAATTAATAAAAATCTGTGTGAGTATGTAGAGGTCAGACAGTGCCTATTACATACTCACCTACAATATCTCACTTCTGCAGGCATGGCAATGTGTCAGTCTCTCCCCCATAATACATGTGCAACTGGGATATAATAGGGGCTTTACTAGTTTCCACCAGGCAGTGAGTGGAGCTATGACACAATCCCCAACCCACTTTTACTGAAACAAACAACCCTTCTCTCTCCCCTCTGCAAACAAGAAAATTGTTAGATCCAAGGCCAAATTCATGTTGCTGTGAACAGCTGCAAATCCACTGACATCAGCAGAGCTGTAACCACTTAGTAAAACAGTGAGTCCAGCTTGTGGTGGTTTTTTTGGATGAATTTAAGTGGAACAATTGCGTTCTATCTATCTAAAATTCGCCTGAGTTTTTCTTTAGATGTGTTTTTCCTTGTTCCGTGTAGCTCCAAAGTGTGCTGTCAAGCAGCTGCTGGTGCCATATTAGTGATACTTTCAGCTCTCTACCTTACGAAAGAGATTCTAGTCTGGCTGGATGAACTTCCTACATCATGGAAATGTGTGAGATTGTAAAAGGAGAAAAAAAGCTTTCTACCTCAAAGGCCCAATAAATGTGATATCCCACAATGCAGAAACTCTGAAGCATACTTGAGAGGTGCAGGCCCTATGTGGCCAGCAAGAAGCATATCTATAAGGTTCAAGGGCTGCTCAAAAGGGTTGTAATCTTACAAGACGCAGCCCACTCTGGCTTGATCTTGCAAAGTGTCTAAAAGCCTTAGCCGCATCGACATAAACCTTGAGTTACACAGGCCTAAGTGAAGCAGTGCAGAAGTTCAAGCTTAAGAACAGTCACTGCTGATTGCAAAGACTTCTTTGTTCTGCTGAGAAGAAGGGAAACTCTAAATGTGAATGGAGGAAGTTCTGGGAGGATATAATGGTCTCTAGTGGCTTCAGCACCAACTTCCAGACCAACGCTGCTATGCCTGAAGTACGGTGAAGCAAGTTGATTGACCTTTGGCAGAAGAAATTACTTCCGATAGTCTGTGTCTACATGAGGTTAGATTGTGCTGATCCCATTCCCTAGTCAGAGCAGCTGCATGGGAGCTGCACTCCAGTTATTCCCATTGAAGTTTTGTGTGTCTCAGGAATTTGAATTCTCTGTCTTGAAATGGTAGATAAATCAACAGGATCTTTCAGGGGAGGAAAGGTATTGCTTATTTTAATTTAGTCAAAACAAGTTTCCGCATGGACGTTTGCATAAGTAAGAAATTCTGATAGTGTAAGAATGCTCACAGTTCTAATCTTCATTTAAGTTTTACAATGAAGTATTTACAGATTACTAAGGCAGACTTCCTAAGGCTGACATGAGCACAACATAACATCAGCAATCAGGGTCTATTGATGATGTTCTTTGTGCCGAGTCACGTTTATGCTGATCTTTGATCCAAGCAGTGTGAGTGACAGTGGTTTGGGATGCTTACAATGGGTAACTGACAAAAATGAGGACATACAATAAAATTCTTAGTACTGAGATGCAACAATTAGATGACAGATATGTCTGAATCACTGAGGGAAAACACTTTATGTACAGGAGGAATTCTGAGTGTCCCATCTTTGTCTTGCTTAGCCTGAGGCTGTGGGAAGAGCAAACAAAAAGCATATAATTGTTCCCACACGAGAACAGACAAGCCTACACTGAAAAGATAATGAGTGAAAACCAGCAGTATTCAGGGACATTGCATGCAGTCTCCAAGGAGAAACAAACTTCAGTCTGAGACCTTGAAGATCAAACGGAGTCAAAACACTTACAAACCCTTCAAGAAGACACAAGAGGGGAAGTTCACCTTTCAGAAGCTCCCTGTGGAGATAAACTGACAGAGACAGAAGGAGAGAGATTGCGAAGAGAATTTAAATACCTCCAGCGTTGCTATACCAGGCGGATGGCAAGCCTAGCAGTTGTACATGTGGACAGTTTCGCAGTTGTACATGTGGACATTTTAACAGTTGTAGAGATATCTTTATCTTTCATATGCAAGCAACAGCAGGATTTAAGCTGGCCATTCATCATCTCTCTCATTGATACTAGAGAAAACAGAAGTACAGTTATGTATGAAAGACGAAGGGAGTCATAATTAACAGTGTGGAAAGTGCAGACAGGGCCCCAGCAGGAAGCAGAAGCATCATGATATGTCATCACACACACACAAACTGATAGCTAGAGGCTTGGGATGCAGGGAGACACCTGCTCAGACAGAGGCCAGAGGTATTTTCCAAGTAGAGCAATGTTAATAAGCAGCTTTTTTTTTTTTTTTTTCCTAAAAGGACTATATTCTTCCCCTCATGTCTTCTTTCTACTCTAAATCTGTGTCTTTGCCTTTTTCTGTCTCCTCCTTTTTGATACATATAGTCCTCATAAGGACAGAATTTTATGTATGGGGGTGTTAAATAGCTGCATATACAAGTAGCTCTTGCAACTACTACTTCAGCAATGTGGGGGATGTCCTTCAAAGAAAAGGCACTAGTGTTTCCTAAAAGTGTGATTTAACTTAATTGTTGGCTAAGTGGGATTGTTTGAAGAAGCTTTTTGCAAAATCCTTTTGAAGCATCTTTTTTTCCTTTTTAATAGAGGTAGGTTATTTGCTGGGGGTGTGGTGGTTTTCTTTCAGCCCTGTGACTGGCACCTTGCAGCACGTTTCTAAGCTGCCGAGCATTGCAGTGTATTTCTAGCCTGCCAGCCCTAATACCTTGGGCAGTGGGTGGCTGTTTTTAGCAGCAGTCATCTGCTGCCAAATTACCTTGCCAATGCTCTTCTGGTTTCTAGGGCAGGCACACTTGGCGAGTTTGACAGAGGGCAGATCAGGCTCCTGCCCATTCACAGACTGAGCAACAGCTCACCCACGGTGCTTTTCCTTGTTGGCCTCCCAGACACAGCCATTGCTTCTTTCCAGTTTGTCCTGCATTACCTCCCATTGCTGTCAGTAGCAAGAGCTGTTTTTGCAGTTTGAATCCTTCAGTGTTTCTTTGTCTGTTGTCAAGTTGAAGATCCAGGGCCTTCTTGTCAAAGCCCCCTGGGATACACGCACTAGTCTCATTTCCTCTTGCTTTCCACCACATTTCTCTCACCACTGATGCCATCTGCAACAATTTCTTCACGTTATTCTTCTGTCCGCACCTATCTCCATTATTCCAGTGAATTTCCTTCGTGTGGAAGAATTTCCTGACTTTGTATATTGTGATTTTTCTGAAGGATTCATTAATTTCAGACCGCCCGCTCATCTGCAGACACCTGTTATTGTTTCTTTTCCTGTGTGAGAAGGAAGGGGGAACTCCAGGAGGCAAACAACCTTCTTTTGTTAAATTTAAGCCTTTTTTTTTTTTTTTTTTTTCCAGTGAGTCTGGGTTTGTGCAGCGTTAGGCTGCAAATTTATTTGACCAGGACTGATTTTGTTCGGTTTGGTTTCGTGGCAAAATCTGGCCCAGTGTGTGCACTTCTTTCCTAGGAAATTCTTCTGTAAACTTACCCAGAAGCAACAGCTGGAATCCACACGCACCCTCTCCATCCCAGACACAGCCTGAGCCTGCAGATACCACCTGCTGGCGCACAGCATTGCCCCCACATCTTTATTCTCTGCTCTTCTCCACTGAAAGGGAACACAATAGAGTGACAAGAGGACAGTAGATGACTTGGCACATGCCATCCCTCCTGTGCCACTGGACCTCCTGCGGCAGGGAGGAGGCTGCCAGGGTGCAGCCATAGTCTAGCAGTGATGAACGGGCTGAAAGGGGAACAAGTGTGCTTCCCTGAAAAAATTATTTTGAGAGCACACCTTGAATGATCAGCGACTCCAGTTTCATCTGAACAAATCGCAGAAACTCATTTCCAACAAAAAAAGTTCGACATGATGCTTCAGAAAACATTCTCAATTCTTCCCTTCATTTAATGTGAAGATCTATTTGCATTTGCAAGTACAAAGTCAAAATGTTGCAAGAATATAAACTATTTTTTCATACAAACATATGGTATTTTTATTGTTGACAAAATTACAAACCTCACATGTAAGGCATTGCACATATTTTTGTGGGAAAATAATGGAAGCCTGGTGAGGAGGATTGCAAACATGCTCAAGTGACTTGCAGCTATCTGAGAAAAACATGTATATCATACTGATAGTTGTTTAACCTTGTGTGTTGGACAAGTAGAACATTTGTGTTTAGGCAACACAGGCCTGTGATAGACTTAGAGGCACCTTATCAACATGCTTGAGATTCCAGCCATGCTGTGGGAAAGATCAAAGCACAGTGGTAAACACCGCCTGCACGAATCCCTGAAATACAGCTGAAAACAGCAGGTTTGGTGATCCTTTAGCACGGACTGATTTCCACGGTGCCTTCATCCCCACTCGTGTGCCTCTGCTCGGTTGCTGCTTCGGGGATCCCCTGGTTGGCGAGGAAACAAAAATAAATTTACTCTTTGCATTTCATTGGTGGTTTTGTGGTTGTTCCTGCATCCTGCCTGTGCTGGCTGACACAGTTTTCTTTTCAATGCGTGCTGTTTTGCAGATTTCTAACATCTCATCTGTTTTAACGAACTCATGTTTCAGAGTTATATATCTTTGGGGTGCCACAATAATACGTATTCTTCTAAAGTTAATGCTTATCTGTATCTTTCAATAAATATTTAATGAGTTTATTTCCTCTTCATGTAATAATTTAAAATTATCTGGCTGGGGCATTTTTATTTACATGTATTAGATGAGGTTTGAATCACTTCCTCTAGTCCTTTTTTATCACGTGTCTCTTGTGGAAGTTTCAATTTAAAATATCTAGAACACTAACATTGTCGTGTTTGTTTCTACACATTTCAATTCTGCAGTGTGTGAATTTGCACCAACCCGGCTGATGTTAGGAGTGTCAACAGCTGGATAGAGAAATCTGTGTTCAACCCCATCCCCTCCAGTAGATGTCATTGTGACAATGGAGAATATTGCTGGGGATACTGGTGATGAGACCTGTGCTAAGGCAGAAAAAAGGCTTTCCCGTAACAGACTTTTTGCTGTCAAAACAAAGTAGTTCTTTCAATGCTTAGCATTCATAGAGAGCTTTTACTTTCTATAAAGCCTTGAAAAACAGGGTGACTATTAAAACACAGTCACCAGTCAGGTCACACAGGGCTGTGGTCTGTGGCAGTGATGTCTAAATGCTCTGAAGGTGGCCACAAATATACATACATATGGGCACACATGCATGTGCAATACTAAGTTTGTCATCTACCTTTTTTTTTTTCAACTATATAATTTCATTTGTATGACACCCCTTGTTCAAAGCCGTCACATCCTTTCTGTTATACTTCCCCCTCCTCCGCCCCAATCCTCTTTAGAAGTAATTTCTCCAAGGGAAAACCCAAATCCTCCTTCATTTTTACCGAGAATGAATCTCTCCACACCTATCAGCACCTGAGCTGCTGGGCGCCCAGTCAATTTTACGGGTCATATCTGCCAAGTGAATGGTGGGGTTTGAGTGGTAAATCCACAACCCTATATTATTACTAGGTATCATTTTAATCTCTCAAATAGAGAACAAATGCTCAGAAAAGGCAAGACACAAGTAATTCACTGGCAGTTTTACATGCACAAGGGTTGCAAGGCTGCAACATACACACCTACAAAAGAATTTGGAAAACATGTTGAAAGTATGTTTAGCTGTTGTTAAATGGCTGATCTGAGTTTCTCAGGCAAGATCATGAAGTTCTGACTTAGAATAAAAAAAAATCAGACACCTTTTCCTACCTTGGAAGTCCCAACAGTTCCAATTGAATGTGTGATACATATCTAGTGTGTGTTGTCCATTTTTAATTCCAGCCACATCTGTGTTCTTCGTGACAGAATGATAATATGTAAGATGTCATCAGATAAAATAGAGCACAAGCTGAGCCAAGTGAAGCGAGAAAGCTGCTGAGCTGAAATGTGACTTTATAAAAATCAACAGCTATATCAAATATATCAAATAACAAGTCCATAATTTGAATGTTCTCTTTTGTCTAGATAATAGCCCTATGAATAATAAGTTTTTCCTCTTTAAAATATCAGGCTTTGGGGAAGGAGACAGCAAGAAAGTGGAGCACTAATGGCCTGATTAACTTAAGAGTCTGACTTAGTCTCCTCCGTAGTCCAGTCTTTGAGGCTGAAGCAAGTCTGTGTGCTCAACATTAGAAATTCTAGGGAAAATGGCCAAATGATTAAACCAAATTTGTGACCTCCCACACTAAGAGGAAAGCAAGTCTTATTGGCAAGGGTTTTTTCATTGTTCACATTCTTAAAAAAAACATTGGCTGGAATTTTGTCCTTGACCCAGTGGAAAGGCTCTCTGCTGGCAGGAAAACAAAATAGTCAATCAAAACAAAGCAGCTGATGCTCTTGACAGAGCAAGAACAGATATCTGTCTGGCTGTTCAGAAAAGCCCCGTAAAATTATATTAAAATAAATGGGTTAATGAGAGGGGTGCAAATAATGCACTTGTTTATAAGTTATCATCTCATTTGGGCACCGTGGAAGTAGAAAGTAGTATAAAACCTGGGGAAAAAAGGCATGTCTTTATCCTCAGGAAATTTAGGGTAGTTTACTATCACAGTTAATAATGAAAACAAACTGTAAAAACCCCCACAGTAACATTTTAGGAACTGGGAAGATTATAGACTATAAAAGCAGGAGATGTAGCTATAATCTATCAGAAAAGGTAACAAAGATAACTGCCTACCTCATGCTTGCTTTGGATTTGGCTTCAAATATGTGAGTTTTTTGTTACACATATATTTCTTTTTAAGAATACTTATGTTCCCATTAACAGTATTCTCATAGTTATGCTAAAAGTATTTTGTAACACTGTAATTTAGCACTGAGTTTCACTTAAGTCTTAAAATATTCAGTCTGTAACTCATTACTTTGAGAGGAGAGAGTAAGCACAGCTGATAAAAGCCCAGAAGCCCAGAAGATAATCACAAAGAGATATCGTTCAGTTCTCGGTATCTGTCTTAAAGCAGGGTCAAATATACCTAAATTGCTCCCAAAAAGCTGAGTTGAAGGTAATTCCACATTTTCTTCCAGAAACCTGCTCCAGCTGCAGTGCTATCTGTACACTTAGAGCAGGACCTCCTAATGCCTATCTTCTGTCTCTGTTGCAGCTTAGCCCTGTAATTTGTCACTTTATCTGCTTTAAAATAAACATTATCCTCTCCCAGGGTTATGAAACTTCATAATCTAGCTGAAGCCTTAACTTTCCCCAGGGGGGGGAATTGCTTGACATGTGGAGTCTCCAGACTGGTTCTTACACCCTGGGAGAGCTACAGCTGGGGGTAGGATGGGGCCATGGGTCAGACCAAAAAGATGTTGCTGTACAGAGACACTGATGCTGCTTTGCAGGGCTGCTTCCAGCAGTTCTGTATGGAAGCAAACACAGCACACATGCCATGGGCTTACTAACACGGGCTGGTGTCAGGGTGTCCAAGCAGGATATCAAGCTGCTTCTCTGGGCTAGCAGAAGACACATGCACTCTGTAGGCTTGGCTCTAGGACCCTGTCTCTTGGGGCTGATGGGATTACACCGGAAGGGAGCGCTTTCTTTATGAAAGCGTGTGCGTGTGCTTCCAGCTCTCGTGATTCAAAGGAAAGCTGACAAGCCTGACCCAAGAACAAGCAGTAATGAAATGTCAGCTGGTCGCTCTGAGCCCAACCGCACCCTCTTCATCATCTCACCACACGCCGAGGGAGGAAGTGGTGAGAACAGCCTGTCCTCCTCTGCACCCAGCGCCCCTGAGATGCTGAGCAGCCCTGCCCTGGCCCAGCTGCTCCTCTGGGGAACAGGGCTTCTCATGGGGGATCCCCCGGGTCCCACGGGAGGCAGGGTGGGACATGGGCTAGTTTGCTCGCTGGGACACAATGCAGGCCTGTTGTTATCTCCTGAAAAGAATATGCAGCTTTTGGGCTGCTCAGGGGGTCTGACAGCCCTTGTAAACTGAGCTATTCATTGTCCGCAGTCCAGCAGCAAGACGATAAATACACACACTCAAAATACTGTCAGCATGCCCAGGCACATGTGTGTTGAGAGAGGAATTTTCTGTAGGAATGACAATTAGTGACCATCTGAAGAACCGTGAAGATGTAAAAATCCTTGAATTGCATTGCATCATTTTTTTCTCACTTTTACTTGCACAACATCTCCATCAACCCTCCCTGCTCCTCCTCCCAGGCAGGCACCACAAACACTTGTGGTTAGGGAGAGGAAATCCAGCTCAGCTGTGATAATTAAAGTAGCTGTGATACTTTAATTGAGCTGCTAATACAAATGTAGGGATGTTGCATAAAAGGCCTGGTGGTTAGCAGTATTTATTTTGATACTTTGGTAAGCAGGGAGGGCTGTAGTGATACATAGGGAATGTTCTACAGAACTCCCAGGAGGTGTTGTGCTGGATCCTTGCCACGTTTTTCCAGTTTCCCCCTCCCAAATATAGCCTTTCCTGCTCTCATTTCTGTACTTCTTATGAGAGCAACTCCCATGTAACTCTCCTCTTGCCCCTCCTCACCTCTAGGCTTGTTTCTAGGATTCTGGAGGACCTGAGCTTTGGTGCAGTGCTCGTGTCTTTCCACACAAACAATGAATGTTGTGAACTGCTGCACTAACAAACCTGCATATGTGCTTTTAACCTCCGCTTTTAAAGTGTGAGGAAGAAGTAGTAATGGTTTTCTTAACTCTCATGTAGTAAGCACAGCTGGTGCATTATTTAGGTTTATTATGATTTGGTTGCTAGGTTTTTAAAATTTTGCCTTACATTACTGGTGCAGTAAGAAAAAGCTTTTTCTGTTATCAAATCCTCAGAGTAGCTTCTCCTTAAAACTTTATCAAAATCAGGAGCTTTTATGTTTTATTCATAAGTATTGTAAGCATCGTTCCTTACTGCAAAATACTGATACAGAACATGTTTAGAGAACTGGTCTTCAACAGCAAGTCAAACTTGGTTTAAAAATTGAGTAATGTGAATTTAAACTTTTGGAAAGCCTTGGAATAGTAGAATAAATTAGCTATTTTGGTTTTAATTCTACTGTAGTATTTTTGGAACAAATTTTTTTTGCAACAAAAATTTTTTTGCAATATTAACAAGTCAAGGCATAGTAGTGTTATGCTTGTGTGTAAGTTTTGCCAAGAAAAACTAAGGAGACCTAAAGAGAACTCCAGGTTGCCAGGAGAACTCCAGGTCAGTAGAAAACATAAGCTAAATACTATCTTTATTTAGAATAAATAAAACATATCATAAACTAAGAAGTAAAGGAATTTTTTTTGGTAGTTCTATGCCAATGTATGATTTTTAAAAAAAAAACAAAATTCTACTAAAAGGACTTTATTCAGTCAATTGACCGACAAAATGTTGATAGATACCTTATTTCTTAAGCATTTTCCTTTTAAGTGTTTTGTGATAATATGAGAAATCTGAGACTGTAAGATCTTCAGTGTTTCAGAGTCAAACAGATGTTAGTGATTTTTCACTTTCTTGGAAGATCTGGTGAAGAGCTTTCTGCTAGAGCCGTTTTCTAGCAAAACATGGATTTGATAAACGAAACTGATATCTTCCTACAAAAAGTTACATTTTATGTTTTCAAGAGAAAGCTTTCAAAATATTTTACTTGTAGTTGAAACTAGAATATTAAGAGGAAAACCATAAGTCAAAACTAAACCTCTGACACTGTCAAAATATTTTATTTGTCAGTTGTTTTAGAGCTCCCAAAATAAAAATTGTAGAATTTGTGTTTTTGTAGGAAGTGTTGGCTTCTTATTTCTATTTGAAAGGAAGTTTCAGAATATCTGGTTTTTGTTCCCAGCTCAGCACGATTCCCGCCCACCCCCCCAACTTTTTACGTGCTTTGTTTACTGAAACTGTTTTCATGGAGGATGCTGGACCAGGAGTCTCCAGAGCCCTCTGCGTTTGATACAAAGCTCTTGGAACTCTGCTGACTGGAAGAACAACTCGACGCTTCCTCGCAGTCCCAATTAGTGGAGTTATCAAAGGCTCTGTGCGAGAGCAATGTGAGTTCTGGGCATCTTTGAGAATGTTAGCTGAATTTCTAATCAAGACTACAGACCACTCTTAATTCTGAAGTGAGCGTTACTCCATCCTAACCAAAAGATGAGCTGCTGCACAAACGTGCTGCCATCCATCCGGCAGCATGTGCAGTTGTTATGGTCACAACCAGCCTGGCCTAGGCTGGCACCACAACAGGGGACCAACAAAATGTCACTTCTGGAGTTCCGTCTCCCTCCCTAAAATAGGCCCCTTCTCGGTGTCTTACAGGCCACAGATGTGTTATGAGATCAGATGACTGGAAATAACTGCTGTTTCTTTCCCAACGTCCAGATGCACTATCTTTTAAAAACAGACTGTGCATTGAATTGAGCTTCAGGAACATAGTCCTATGGCAGAGATTACAATTGGTATCAAGGATCTCTATTTTTAAAGAAGCTTACAACTCCATTATAGTTCACAATCTAAATATAAGAACTTATAAGGCACAGAGCTAAAATAATGAAGCAGGCAGAAGCTGTAGGTTCCAAATTATGTTCCTGAGCAATGAGAATGTTTTATGAAATGCAAAGGAAGCTTCTTCCTGGAAATACTGTTTCTGAAACAATACTGGGCAGCCCTGACTGGGGAAATGGAACAAAAGTTCTGATTCTTTGTAGCCCTCCTCTTAGAGGGCAATTTGAAATGGATTGCTAATGGCAAAAAACCTGCCATGAACATGAGACTAAAAGACAGGAAATGATATGAACACCTATGCACAGAAATATAAACACAGTGAAAAAATGTATTCCATATAGTTTTGCGCATTTAGAATATTTAAGGCTATTGTGGTAAGAATGCCTGAAACACTAAAATAATTCAGGAGTTATTAAAATCTGTGGAAGTAATACAAGGTGAAATATTTTCTTTTGACAATGTGACCTGACATTGCAGAACATTCACGTTGCATGTGAAGAATTTGCCTGCCTTTTGTTTGTGGATGATTCATTACTTTTACTAACCATTAGAGTCATAACACATCAGTAACAGTAAAATTAATAACTAATGACAGTATGATCTCAGTACCTCTCTTTGCAATTATCAGGGTTACTTAGTATGTTGTGTGTGTCACAGGCCACATCAGTGCGCAGTTTTCCTCCTGACACTGTACGTACAGTGGGTGTGAGGATGCAGGTTAACAAACTCCTCCTGCATGGCTCTGTCTTTGCCCCCATTGCTTGTTCTTTGGTCTGCGCTTCTCTCAGGACTGCAGGACTGAACATTAAGCCAGCTCAGGGAACAGAATCATGTTCCAAAAACCTTGGATTTTTCCTATTTGCTTCTCTTCAAACTGAATTGATTCGGTGTTTTATGTAACTGCAGAGTGACAAAAAGCAGAAGGGTCTCAGGAATAGGTACAGGCAGCAGGTGTGGAAAACACGGTGATGGGAGCTGCGTGTGCCTGCACTGTTGTCTGCAGAAATAGTGGTGGAAGTGCAGAGAAACTCGGATGAGGAGCTTAAAACCCCCCAAACTATTAAGTATTCTGGCTGTGATTCAGATGTATATTCTTTCTAAGGCAGAAATTTATCATCTCGCTCATAAAGTTCCATTTGGTTGTTCCCAAGATTATGGCATTTAATTGTCTCTCTTCATCTTCGTAAAATAATAAAGCTCTTTTACACCTTTGTTGGAACTATCATCATCTTTCATTTCAAGAAAACAGACCTATTTTATCCAGTGTCATAGAAACTGATGCCAGAATGAATTTAGATTGTACCACAGCAGGAGTATTCTGAAGACAAATGGCTTAGTGAGAAAGATGTATTTTAAAAGCAGATTTTATGTTTTAGAATTTGTATTCTAAAAGATCCTTGAAAATAATGCATGCATTTTATTGTCAATAAATTCAAAGGATACACTAGATACCTGTGGAAATAAATGGTACATCACCACGAGTCTAGATACAGCTCAGACAGAAAGGTACCGACGTGCATGCACGGGATGGGCAGGAAGTCTTGAAGAAATTGGTTGAACATGCCATTTTCTCAGGTTCAAGGTTCCAAGGAAGTCAAACTTTGCTGTGACCAGCCCATCTACCTGTACAGAGTTATTTAGGAAATCACAACTAGTAATGCATAGAAGAGCATGATTTTTAAATGACTAATTGTATGGGGCAACACTTTGTGACAGTGTTGGTGGAGCTAATTTTGGCTCTGTCATTACATGGTATTTGACACTAACCAAATCACAGCCTCCTTGATTCGGTTTCACCACACAGCAATTAGATTACCGATTAATTTAATCTTTATTAATCCTGAAGATTACCATAAGCATGTGCTTCTGAGGATTAAAACCTAATCCTCAAAGCATACTTGCAGAGAAACTCTAGTTGTGATAAAAAATGTAAACTGAACTTTAATTGAAACAAAAGTAGCTAAGTATGCAGTATTCATTTTTATTTCAAGATCCTTCCTCAGAGCAATCCAAGGATGAAGTCAGTAGAAAAAACAAACAAACAAACAACTTAAAGGAGAGAGAAAAGTAATTGAAAAAAAGGCCTTAGACCACTGTGGACTGAGACTCCACTTCGCGAAGCCTGATAAGAATCCAACATGTAAATAATAATAAAGAAATGCCTGTTAAAAATTAAGAGGCATTGAATTATGAGACATTCTCAGTTAGGTGCCTGGAAACATTCCTTGCGGAGCTGTCAGCCGGTATAATCGTCTCTTTGTTAGGGCTGGGGAAGTTAAAGACTTTATTTTGCTTTACAGGCTCATTAGTCAGCCCATCGCCAGCTCTGCTGTCATTTCTCAGCGCTGGTAGCCGGAGGGCCGGGGGAGGAGGGGGTGCGTGTTTTCGGACAGCCTCGAACACAGCCCAAGCGCTGCCGCTGCGTGTTTTGTTCCGTGTGACAGCTCCGACGGCGGGCACTCCCCGCAGCCCCGGGGGGACAGCATCTCCCCTCGGGGCACGACCCGCCCCGGCGCCCCGGGCTCCGCCTCGGCTTCCCCGGCGGCCAGGGCTGGGTGCTGCCCGCCGCTGGGATCACGTTCCTGATTCAGCCCCGGCGGGGAAACAATGATTTATCCTCCCCTCCCGGGGCCGCCNCTCGGAGCGGGGCAGCACCACCCATTGGGGGAGAGGAGGGCGCGGGCGCCCGCACCGTCCGCTCTGTCATTCTATTGGCTGGCGTGACCGCGCTTCGCCCTTCCATTGGCTGCGGCCTCCGCCAGGCAGCAGCGGGGTCGGGCGGTGCCAGCCAGCCCCTGCCCGCCCTCGCCGCTGTCGCTCCCGGCGGGCGAGTAAGTCCGCGGGCGGCCCTGGCGGCGGAGCCGTTGTCGGGCGGGAGGGGTGAGTGTGACCGGCGGCCGCTCCCGCCGAGCCAACTTTTCCCTCGCGGGGCAGGGGCAGCTCTCTGCGCCGCCGGGACGGTTGGCGGCCGTTGGGCAACTAACGGCCGGTTGAGGAGAGCCCCGTGGCTCCGGGTCCCGCGCGCTGACCCCGCGGCGGGCTCCCCCGCCCCGCCCCGCCCCGGGGCAGCCGTGGGCGCTCCGCTGGGGCGGCCGTTACCNCGTGAACGGGCTCGGCGGGCCCCCTACCGCTTTGCCGGGGAGAGCCCGTCCGTGCCCCCAGTGCGGGGCGAGGTGAGTGGGGCCACGGGGTGGCGCTCCGGGGAGCGGCTCCAGGCTCCCCTCTGCCCGCGGGTCCCCTCGGAGCGCCGCCGGCATGCCGGCGTCTTCCCGCTCCCCTTCTCTCCGGGCGGCGATCGGAGACGGCAGAGGCGGGAAGCGGGGGCTCCGCCGGGGCGGCTCGGGGCTGGCGGGGCAGCGGGCACTGGTGTCGCCTGGACAAGGCAACCGGGGCTGCAGCCGAGACAAAGGAGCTGCTCCCGCTGGTCTCGGCGGAGCTGGGGCAGCCAGCGGGGTGCCCGGCAGCCGCCTGCCCGCTGCTCCCGCTGCGCGCGTGTGCCCGCTCCTCGGAGATTTAGGACATAGTTTAGTTGCCTGCTGTGAAATGCTTTCATTCTCACCCATCTCTTCTGTGTGCGTGTTGCTTTTGTTTTTGTTGTTTTTGTTTTTGTTTTTTTTCCCTGCCGCATTGACTTCGGTGTCCGTGGGTAGGGATGCGAGAGGTGGCAGCAACAGTTACAATTACTGAGAGTTTGCGGTTGAGGTTCCTAAGAAGGAAGTGTCGCAGACTGCAGGGGGTTGTGCCTGTGTAGGCTTCGTTATTTAACTACACGCACGTTAAATTAAATTGCTATGTGCTTTGTGTTTTAAAGGTAATGGTAGAAGCAAAGGTGCCCATGGACCTATCGTGCTCCCTGTAATCCTGAAAGCCGTCATGTTTGTGTCCGGTCCCATTGAATTCAAACTCTACCCTGATAAAGCTCTTTGAGTCTTAAGTTCACAAGGAAAAGATTTGCATACTCGGGGATTATTAAGCCTTGTTAGCACTGATCTTTAATAATTTTTAGTATAAACTGCTAGTATGTGAGAAGAAAACTACAGAATAACAAAATATGAAAGTTGCTGTTGGTTGCTGTTAGGAAGTTTTGTTAGATGCAAATTCAGATTTGGCGATTAGTTTTGGGTTTTTCTTGCCTTTTTTTTTTTTTAAGAAAACTGGAACAAACGGCACTGCAAAGAAGCAAAAAGCAGTTTTATGTAGCAAAGTGTAGAGTGACATTGGTGATTGCTTTTCATTGCATCTAAAAGGCTTTTCTGCAGTTTTTTCCCTCCAATAATGCAGCTAGATGCTGCCAAGTATCTTTTCAGAAGCTTGTGCTTTTCACAGAATGCCTTTATCAATGATAGTGCTTTGCTTTTGTTGTCCTCTCCACCTTCCAACAAGTTCTTTTATGTTGTGTAAAGTAAGTAGCATTATAAAGCTTACTCAAATTAGCTTCCAATCTACTTTACTTTCATCAGTGAAATACTTTTGGTTAAAGTAATATTCTTTTAGTTTTAGATCCATCTGGCACTGTTCTTGGACATATTTTTCCTCCAGAGTAAGAAGACAATACGAAAATACTACTTTTGAAATGCAAAACTCATCTGCTTCTCTTCTGTGATAACCTCTTTGTGAGACAAGGTACTTTTAAGAGGCCTTTTATCAGAGGGGTGACAGTTTTGAGGAAGTTCGGTATTGCTTTGGATGATTTATTAACTGTAGCAATTTGCTTGCTTTTCAGTGTTGAACTGTTTTGAAGGTACAAGTTAAATTTATTCAGAATGCTTCTTACAAGCAAAAAGGCTTTCGTAGGGAGAATTGTGTTGGACTTCAGCCATAGTCTCCTGAATGGGAGGGTTTTCTTCCACTTGAGAGTGTCCATGGTAGACATGTTCACAGGCATAGCTGGGTAGTTAAGTCACTGGGATTCTAATTTTGCAAGGACTTGTATCACAAACAAGCATGTGCATGAGATATTGCAAGGCTGGGCACTACCAGTGGCATGTGTCATCTGTATTTTGCTTAGCACAATGGGGCTGGCTCTGAGCTGGGTAAAGAGGCCGTTTACTGATGCGTATGTTATGACTGTATCAAAGTTAACAGTAAATTGCTGAGTTGAAGTCTAATTCTTAGTATGTGCTAGTGTAACACCCCAATATCTTCTGCTTTATCTGTATGTTCATGTCAGGAAATGCATTTTCATTAAATCCTGCCTTAAGGTAAATATTTGGTTTTCTCTTAACCTGTGACTTTAAATGCATGCAACATGAAAATGCTTGTTTGTTCTGCAGCCTTATTAGTTATCTAATGTTGACTAATGTCTAGTTATTTTAATTAGAAAATAAACATACTTTTTACGGCCCGATGTGACACCTGTTTGTTTCAGGTTGTGTAGAAGATGCATAGGTTGAGAAATCTGTGTGATTTGTAAGAGAAAAGTCACAGTTCCCATGCTTTCCTTTGTGACTATGAGCCTATGGAGCACTCTTTATATTTGAGGCTTTTAAATTGAACTTTTATGAGGTGTAAATGTTTACATTGATGAGAATATTAAAATGCAGTAGCACTTGGACTCTTAACAAAGATCACCTGGGTGCTCTACAAACATACAAGCTTAGACTTAAATCTGTTAGGTGGATCACCAGGCCAGGTTTCATTCCCAAGGCTTTACTTAGGCAAATATGCTCTCTGCGTAACCTGGCACGCTTCCTCTCTTAACAAATGCAAGATTGGGTACAAAGCTTATACTTAAGTCTACCATAGGATTTGTGCGGGTGGTTTTGCTAGTGTAGATGGAGATTAATGCATATGAATCACTGCACTTGTGTATCACAGTGTTACCAGTTACCAAACAGTCATCATTCTGGGAGCAATAGGCATGAAGTTTAAGCAGGAGATCCCATCATACTGGATAAGAACTGAGAACACAGACAATATGACCTTCACTGTGTGTGCTCTGTTGTCTGTGAAGTGAGGAGAACTAGAGTCTGAATCTGTTACACTTTAGAAAAATTGAAGTCTGCCAATTTGTATTTATCTTCTGAGAGATAATAGCTTGATGAGTGGGGTGACTCTGTGTAATCTCTAAGATTTCTTCCATGGTATTATGAAAATACTATGTGCTTAAAACCTGTACTTTATATGCAGTGGTTTTCAGTGTGTTGGTTTGTACTTGGTAGGATGTACTTGAAAGTATTTGTTGTTTTACTGGAATCTGATTGTTTTCCTGCTCAACAAAATTACAGCTTTTGATTTGTTAATGCTGTTGAGTTTAATTATGCGAGTATAAAAAAATCCCACACCTTAATTAGAACTGCATGCATGATATCTTTTATTTGAATTTGTATTTTCTTTCTTTTCCAAAAAAAGTGACCCTTTTGGCAGCTTGCTGTCCTCATTTGCCAGAATTGAAATGGTGACCTATTAAGTGCACATTTGGGAGTGGAGAATGTGTTGGAATTAAAGCATTGTTTTATTAGCATCAGTTAATTAGGAACTTAAATTGGATTAATTTATTTGAAATGCTTCTTGAGATAATCTTGGAAGGCAATAACAAAGTGGTGTCAGGACAAGGACTGAAAGCTGTGTCAGATCCGTGTTGTTGAAGACAAGGAGTACTAAAGTATGAAAATGTTTTGAATGTGTGGCAACTGCACATTGTTGCAAGGCCGCGTTTAAAGCTTCTAGGCTGCTCAAGCTCTGCATGCAGTTTAAGTGTTTTGTTAGTTCCTGCACTGACCAGAATCTTCCCTGTACTCTAAAGTATACTGTAAGTGTAGGCACACACTTTTAAGATGACGTACTCTGCATGCTCTCAAGATTTTCCGTGTAAATAACTGACACTTTAAATGTTTGCAGTTACTTGAAACATTGGTGAAATTTAAGAAGTTTTCCATGAGGCTGAAGGGGTGAAATGCTTCTGCATTTTTTCTTATTGTAAATCATCAGATTTCTATTATAATTTGTGCTGGAACTTTGTTAGCATGAAAACTCAAATACTTCTGGATTATATTAGGAAAAAAAAAAGAAAAGCAACATCTGAAAGATCCAACTACTGTAATAGTTTTCAGTGTATAGTACATCTAAAATAATGCAGGGTATGAAGTGTTTTCTTGTACTTCTGGTGCAAGCTTTGTGAAGCCTTTGTCCTAATTAGGACCATGTTCATGAGCAGCAGAATAAAAATAGAATATCAGCTTAGTCTGGGAGGGTGGCTGTTATTTACAGTGATTTCTTTAGGCACATCCCCACATGAACTTACGTGCTTTGATAACAGCTGGAAAGGTAGTGAATAAAAGCAGCATTGCTTACAGCCCAAATGAGTACTGAAGTTGTCCAAAAGTAACCCTTTCTTGTCATTGCAATGCTAGAAATGGCAGGATGTTGGTGTATTTGATTCAGTGCGATGAATTAAGGGTTTCGTGTAAGGCTTCAGTGTAACTTCCAAATGGTGTACAAATTTAATACAAGTGGGTTTGATAAATAGTTGTTACTAGGAGTACTATTTATTAGAACTGGAATCAATAAAGCATGTGGAATTTGGACAGATACTTAATAATTGTCACTTTTTTGTATGGAGAATGCCGTGAAAAGTGAGGGTGTGCATGCAAAAATTTCTTAAGTTTATTTTAAATGACCAGTATTGCTGGAGAATCATCTGATTGCTGAGAGGAAGACTGGAAATGAGTTATCTGTCCAAAACAGATGTATGTTTGTCTTCTTCCATCTCTAACCCCTGGCGAAATGAAATGCTATGTGGCAATCAAAGCGTAACAAAGAAATTTAGGTAAAAGCAATACTAGCTGAGTAGTAAAACATGCCTTTTCCTGATGCAAATGTTGCTGAGTACTTGTTTTACATTCTGATTAGCATAAGAGCTCTCATCCTAAATTTAGTGACAGAAACTATATATTTTGGGCACTTTTGATAGCTACTAAAAAGGGTTCTTTCAGGTAAGAGATAAGATATCCTTTGCATTTTTTAAAGTTTTTTTTCTATTTGGAAGCTAACCTTTAATTAAAAATAGCATAGTATGCTCTGAAGCTGCACTGGATACTAATTAACTCACTTCAGTGCTTAAAGCCATGCCATCTCCTAAGGTTTCCTGCTGTTTGCTCTGGATAAATATTTATGCTTCAGCAAGACATTAACTTCAACCTGATGAATAGTGCATACAGCTTTAATATTTTTGTTAATACTAAACACCATGAATCAGTGCTATTACTATATTTTATTGCAATTCTTGTTTTAGAAAGGGGACAAGAAGCCCATTACACTTTAAATAAGTGATAGAGAAATCTAATACTCAATAATTAATCTGTCTAGCAGTCTGAGTATTGTATAGAAGCTAGTGCTGGAAAATATAAGGTCTTCGTGAATGTCTGGTTAATGGGCAAGACTGTACAATAGCTTTGTGGTTTGTTTTCAAGTACTTGAACCCTGTTCTCATATGTAGAGAGACAATTGTTTTATATTTTAATTTTTTTTTAATCCTGTAGTATTTTCTATATTAAAGGAAATGACTGGAATATGTGTAAAAGCATTAAGTTGATCCAATGTACCTTAAAAAAATGCTTTTAACGGGTTTTTCATACCAGCCACTATCTTTGAAAATTAGGTTACTGTGAATATTTTCAAACAGTCTATTATGAAAGCCATGTTTGGTATGCTATAGTAACATCTCTATCTGAGGAAGCAGGCTATAGGATCTCCAGATACAAGATTAAAAACTTTTTTTCTCCAGTAACATTTCTTCTCAGTGTTTGCTGGCTGAAGGATATTGTGTTACTTTCCCAGAGTTGAAGTAAGTTGCAAAATTGGACTAAGACATCATATATTTTGTGTTAGGCTGATAAAAGGAAATTTTTTTGAAAGCGTGGGGAGGAGTGGTGTTTAGGGATTCCTTAGCTCTTGGTACTTAGTGCTAAAGCAACAATTTTATGTCCCATACAGTAGCTCTACAGTGGCTTTTACCAGTGAAATTCTGAGTATTATTCTACAATTTATGGTTAGGAGCACATCTGGCTGAACCAATTACTGTCTGCTCAGTTTAAATAATACCTTTCCTATTTACTTTCTTTAGGTTGTGCCAAAATACCTATCTGCTTCGTGTCACATGCTGCAGACACGCTACTGCTTTTACTCAGTTACAGATTTAGGCTCAATAAGCTGTAGTCTTTACACTTATGTCTCTCATGCTCCCAGTTGTATTGACTCCATATGTCAGGTCTAGAAAGACTAATAGGCTCCTGCATTTTTTTTTTTCCTTCTTTGAACTAAATTCCCAGTGCAGCAGCCAGAGGAGCAGGTGGGAGGCTTTTGACAGTAATTCTGCGCATCCGCTTAGGCATGCATGTTGTAGCTTTGCCAGTGCTGGTATAGTATTTACCAATTCCTGCTGCCTTTCTTGAGAGAATGAGATTTACATTTAATTGTAAAGCTGAGGGAAAAAAATCAAGTGTCTTTGCCTTCTCCTTGTTTTCTCTGCAGCATTTTATGTCAGTACTGTAAATGATGGGTATTTTTGCGACGGTGGTGGTGTAAAGAGACACTGTGCTTCAGACAATCAAATTTGCCGTGTTACTTAGTGAAACACAACAAAGAGAACATCTGTTTTGCAGAGTACTTAATTGATACTGCTCGAAGTATCAGAATTCTGTGGGTGTTTTTTTGTTTTGTTTTGGGTTTTTTTTTTTAGCTAGAATTTGTTGAAGTTTTGGCAAATTTTCTGTAATGTGTGCAAATATAGCAGAACTATCCAGCACATTTGCATCATGTTAGAGATTGACTGAGTAGATTAGCAATCTCTACTACTTTTAATGTTTTTGCTGCCTTAGTAACTTTTGTTTGGCTTACATATTTTCAATACTATTCTTTTTGTCTTACACCAAAATTTAAGAGTGTCTGAAGCACGTGCATTTTCATTGTTTACCAAGAGTTTTTACTAGAATGTAGTGGTTATTTCTACAGGGATATTTTATCCCAAATTGATATTACTGGCAAGCTGTAGCTGTACAAGGAAAACCGATGAGGATTTTCCACCTGAAACTTAGCATAATCAGAGAATGTCTCTATACTGTGCACTTCTTTTGCATATGTAATGCATACATTCATTTGTTCCTTAAGAAAGTAATGAAAATCTTTGATTCATTCCCATTTTGGTGGTATTTAAAAGTGTCTTAGATATTTCATCCTATTCTGGCAAATAAGTAGATGATAGTTAACCTGTGTTCACAAAGTTGCAGCAATCTAGTGAAACGGTGGCAATGACTAACTTACTTAACCATTTACAACTTATTTTTGGTGTGGTAAAATAAAAGTCCTATATAAATTCAGTAGCAGCAGTAGGATGCGAGTTTACTTGACATCAAGGGAAGAAGGAGCACCTAAAAGGAGGTCTCTGCTTGTGCAGTAAACAGAGGAACTGACAAAAGTGCGAATAGGAAGTTAACTGATGAAACAGGAACCGAATGATGCCACTTTTACCCTTCAAGGGGTTCCTTAAATGTGTCTGCTGATTTTAAATTAACCCCTACCCCCCAAACGTCATACTGTTTATAATCTCTTCACTGAGATTATGTTTGATTTTTTCTCTCATGTAATATAGCTTGCTTTGCTCTCGGATCACTGCAACTCCTCTTTCCTAAGGATATGACCTTTTTTTTGAACACGACATGTTGCTTACTAGGGTTATTAAGCTGTATTGATGTCATTCGACTCTGGTTCATTTGAGTCCACTGTGTCCCAAATACATGTGTAGTCAATGACCAATTTGCATGTATTGTCATAATTCCATCTGCCATTCAAGTGACTTTTCAGTTGCCGCTTTTAAGCAGAATACACTGAATCAAGTTGCAAGTTCATAGACTTCAGATTATTATAGAAACAAATTTTGACGACTTTGTTGTTAGGCTACAGAAATATTTGTGAGGCTCTAAATCATGAAGTCTGTGCTCTAGACCAGGGCTCTGAATTTGTAACTGAATATTGAAATACTGCTCACTTATTCTAGAAATACTAGATATGGAGGTCTTAAAGAATGCACTTAGATATCAGGCCCGTCTTGAGCAGAAGACATCTTGAGATTTACTGACAATGCAAATAAAAGAAACGGGAAAATAAAATGAATGCTTGCTCCATTATTTTTAATCTTAAACTTTTTCTGCTACCTAAGTGATATCAATATGAATTCAGTAGAAACTTTCTGTTATGGCTTTGGAAGAATGGCAGATTACTTGATGACACCATTTACCTTGGAAATCTGTACTGAATTGCCTGAATAAAAGTCTCTCCAGATCCTATGTAACTTGAGTTTCATTAGATTTGTATTTCTTTATTTGAATAATTAATATTCTGAGCTTTAGATGCTTTCATCAAATGGGAATATTTTACTTGAAAAGCTTTTTCTTCTAATAGGAATTCAACCTAAATTAATATGCCCTACAATGTAAGACAATTAACACTTTTTTCTGCTTTGCCACTGTTATGCTTTTGGGATTTGACTTTTTAAAAAACATTACAATACAGAGCAAGACGTACAGGGTAATAAATTGTCGGAGACTTCAAGTTGTGCACACGTTGTCTGTACTACAGCATTAAAATTATATGTAACAATAGAGCATTTAATGTGTTGGATGTATCTTTTCTGAATGAGGCAGAAGTGTGGGTCCTGCTGTTACTTTTTAAAAGCTTTACTAAAAAGGTCATGTTTTTCTGTTGCTTATAAAGTGTGTAAACAAACAAACCAAAAACAATACCACCGAAAAAAACCCCACCAAAAACCACCACAAAGTTTTTCTTGGGTGTTCTGAAATGTTTTTCAGATTAAAATGTCCAGTCTTGTGAGTATTACGGGCTTGTGCAGGAAGGCTGTTGTTGGGGGAGGAAGGGAAGGGATGAGGAAGAAAACTGCTGTGGAGAGATAAAGCATATTTTTCCTGAAGCTGTTTAACACAGCATTATGTGCATGTATTGATGATTCATTCTAATTCTGTAACTTAACAGGGAGCAATCAAAAACCACTCAAAGCAAACAAAATCCTAAGGTTATTTTCAGTATTGATCGTAGAATCATTTTGGTTGGAAGAGACCTTTAAGATAATTGAGTCTAACCATTAACCTAACACTGTCAAGTCCACCACTAAGCCATGTCCCTCAGAACCTTGTCTGTGCATCTTTTAAACACCTCCAGGGATGGTGACTGAACCACTTCCTGGGCAGCCTGTTCAAATGTCTGACAACCCTTTTCGTGAATAAATGTTACCCAATATCCAAGCTAAATGTCCCCCTGGCACAACCTGAGGCCATTTCTTCTTGTCCTATTGTTTGCTACTTGGGAGAAGAGACCAACACCCTCCATGCTACAACCTCCTTTCAGGTAGCTGTAGACAGCAATAAGGTCTCCCCTCAGCCTCCTTTTCTCCAGGCTGAACAGCCCCAGTTCTCTCAGCTATTCCTCATCAGACTTGTGCTCCAGACCCCTCACCAGCTTTGTCGCCCTTCTCTGAACTCTCCCCAGCACCTCAATGTCTTTCCTGTAGTGAGAGGCCCAAAACTGAACACAGGATTCGAGGTGGGGTCTCTCCAGTGCTGAGTAGAGGGGGATGATCACTCCCCTTGTTCTGTTGGCCACACTATTGCTGATACAAGCCAGGATGCTGTAGGACTTCTTGGCCACCTGGGCACACTGCTGGCTCATGTTCAGCCAGCTGTTAATCAACACCACCAGGTCCTTTTCCACCAGGCAGCTTTCCAGCCTCTCTTCCCTGAGCCTGGAGCGTTGAATTGAGATTTTCGTGACCCAAGTGCAGGACTCAACATTTGGCCTTGTTAAACCTCATACCCCTCCTCTGGAAAATGCACCTTCATATAGCTTTTTTTCTGTCAAAATGAGCTACTAAGACGTGGATCAATAGATGGCCATAAACCTCTTTTTGCTATGAAGTCTGTGGTGTGTTCCTGCTTTTGCTTCATGATCTTTAGTGGTATGGTAGAATGGTATACTGGAGATAATATTTTGCAAATATTAAGTTATAAAGAATGCTAATGCTGCTGCATTGGTAAGGTTAGGGTGATGGGACGTATCATAGCACTGTTTAAAATAGGTGCTTTGGAGTAGAAGTAAACTCAAACTCTTACAGTCATATTTGATCATGTCTGGTGTTATTACACTACGTTGTAGACCTACTCTTGGTAAGCACACCATAAGGGTTATTCTTCAGTGTACTAAGTTCTTTAAAGCCTGTTTCCAGGACATCCAAGTAATTGGCCTGTCCAAGGATTTATGCCAACAGCATAGTTTAATGCTTATTTCAGATGCAGTGTGTTGGACTTTCTCAGCTACAAGTGGAAATTTTTTGAAAGGATAGTTCGTATTTGTGGGTACGTGAAAATTTATGAATGCCTGCACAGTAGGAAACCAGGTTGTAGAGGAAAGTTGTAACTAGACATGTGCAACTGTTTGGTGAAGGAGCATATGATTTCAAAGCAGACAGAATTCTCTTTAAATGCTTTTCATGCTAATAATGCTATTTTTAAAATTAATTAGAACTTGTAACAACTGATTTTTAGCAAATAAAAATAAGTCACTTCTAAAGCACCCTTAACTTTTGTAACCAAGTTCTTAGTTTGTGGAGCTGCCCACATTTTGCAAAGTCAGAAGGAAGACTCTGTTGAAATGAGGTCCCAAGAGCTGCTACTAAATTTCTTCTTCATGGGCTCATGTAGTATCTTCTTAAGTCAGTCCATGGCTTGCAGGTAGGCATTTCTGCCTTTCTAATTAAATGAGGTGCAGATACTTAGAATGGCATTGGAAATAGGCAGAGTATCCTGAAATCTCATTCTTGGCAAGTGGCATTGGGAAGTTCTGGCCAAAAGTGTTGCATTCTTAATGTTGCTACTAAAAGTAGAAGGTGAAGAGTATTAAAAATGGAAGGTGAAGAGCCTGCTCAAACTTCCATCCCTACTTGTGAGCTGAGTCTTTTCCTTGTGATGAGTCACTGCTAAACTACTTGTTAGTTGGGTGCTCTAGCTGCAATAACATGCTGTAGTGGTAGAAGGTGTTGGAATTGTACCTTTAACAGTTGATGCTCAGAGGTGAAGTACAGCCTCTGCTCAATTCTCCATATGCCTTTTAGGTCATACTCAAGCTATTGTGCAGCATCTGCTTATGTGTGCTTTACACTGAGAGTCTTTCCAACAAGCTGAATTACCTGACACCTTCTTTGATATGTGGCTGAAAGTTCTGAACAAACTCTAACTTGAGATGACTTGCAATTTTCACTTAGAAAGGAAAACATGTTTTTAGAATTAGCTTGCAGGAAGCAGACTTCACAAACCGCTAGATTAAATTAATAACTACCAGTAAAGGTATACTATAGTAGCACTGAATTTTGAGGAGGCAAGGAACTAGAGGTCATGGCATTGCTACCAAAATAGTGCTCTGTGCTCTTGAAAAGACTGTTGGTTGCTTCGAGACTTGTATGCAACACTGAAACAAGAGCTGCAATATGATTATGCTCTCCGAATATTTTATTTCAGTTCACTATTTTAAATTTAAGTTGTCTGTAAGTTTCAGGGAAATTTCCTGACTTCTCTGGGGTGTAGTGTACTTTGGGCTTAGGTTAACTAGGGCACATGAGAACAGTAAGTTTGCTTTGCTTGGGGTTCTGTAGAGAAAGTTTCTCTTGAGTGGCAAATTTAAGCAGTGCTGCTTTCCCTACAGGAGTGGTGAGAGACAGTGTCGTCTGCTGCTGTATTGCCTGCTCAGAGATGTTCTTGACACTCAAGTTGCAGGAGTGCGGATACATAGAAAACAGACAACACTTCTAAAGCTTTGTAGTTCGTTCTTACCAGAGCATAAAGAAGATACCTTTATTTTATCATTATGGAATTTTGTTTATTTTGATACTATGGGATTTTGTGGCTAAAGCAAAAACTGGAAAACCTGTGTGGATTAGGTCACTTTTGTAGTATTAGCACACTGTTCACTTAAACACATTTTTTTGTTGTTGTTGTTTCACATATGTTTGGCTAAGCTTGTGGTTGTACTCACTTTAATGTTACTTTAAGTTCTCTTTCCTTATGATGCATATAGTTATTACCTTGATTTTTTTTTTTGTTGTTTAACTGTTAACTATATTAATCCAGAATAAGCAAGAACATACTTTAAGACAAGATTTTTCAACTATCTGTGTTTTATTTATCTAAGAGTAGGCTGTTTATATTTGTTCTTTCTTAAAGATTTAACGAGAAATAAACAATAGTGTTTGCATGGAGTAAAAGAAAAAAGGAAACAAGTATTTTTGAGCTGCTAAGAAAAACTGTTTTGAAAGTAATAGCTCTTGTTTTCCTATAATGAATGTAACTATTGGTATATTACAGATGATAGAAAAGCTAACACTATAGGATATACTACAAATGAAATAGCTTGAAAGAGAGTAGGACTTCTGCAAGCTGCAGAATGGGATATAACTGAAGCAAGCTGGCTTGCACATGGTCAGTTTTGACTGACTTTGTGGTTATCAGCATGGCAGTTGTACTTACAGTGTGCTTTTGTGCGGAAGGCGGCAAGGAAGAAATGGTAAAGTAGGATTTAAAAAAAAACATTTAAGCTCTAGAAGTTACTTCATCTTCAGTTTGGCACTGTATGGCTATGGCTGCTTTTGTACTGCTTTAACAATGTGAATCTGATTTACTATGGCTTGTATAAATTCAAGCGAATATATCAATGTGTAATCTCATATGTCTATCTCAGTGAGTTGTTCAGCTGGCATGAGTCATTTGATTGTCTTGAGAGAGTTATCTCCTTTCTGGTAAAGGGCAAGTACAAGGTTGGTTATGTACAAAGGTTGTTTGTAATTGTTGTTTGCTAATCTGAAATTGAGCAAATATAATTGCCTGGGCTCGAAGATTGGGATTAAAATCTTCAAAAGCCTATGCTTATGGGGATCCTACCTTCTGCTCAAGACTTTTTAGAAAGCTTTCATCATTAATGTTTTGGGTCGTGTGTGCCCATATGGCTGTTTGCCAGCATCGTAAATGGCATTATGACCTCAACTGTAGGTGTTTGTGGTTTTTTATTTGGTTTGTTTTGGTTTGTTTGTTTTTCCCGTTGACAGAATAGGAAGGTTGTAGAAGGCCGAGTTATAGTTTGATAAGCCAAGCATTTCTGTGTAGGTTTCTGGGCTGCAAAGCATCTGTACTCTATGGCGCTGGAATCTTCGTGCAAGAAACAACTGTATTTAAGACAGTTATTTATAGTTTCTATACAGTCTAGTTAATGTACACTTGCCTTGTTTAGAGTAACTTTGTTTTTTACTTATTTGCTGGCATCAAAACCGAATTGAGGTCTGTCATCCATTTGTGGCTGAGTATTATTAGCCCTATGATTTTAAAACTTTTTAACGGTTATCATTCAGGAGGACTTTTCCATTTAATGGGCAGATCTCTCTCACTTGTCATATTCCAATTGTAAACTGTTGAAGAAGCATATCCACAACCCCAGGAAATCTCATTTAAATCTATATCGTCGAAAAGTCCATTGACCTCTGACTCTTGGAGGCTGATGTTCCACATTGTGATCCAAAGTGTAAGCTGCAAATAAGGCCGTTGTTTCTGGCAGCAATGGGGTGGGGTGGGGGAGAAGTAGCAAAACTGAAAAACGCCCTTGGCAAGATGAAATTCAAATTGACTGCATTTTCAGTTCCTGAGGTTCAGTAACCTTTACAAACTGCTGGGAACAAACATGTTTAAAACCATTATCTTTGTGTAGGTTCACTGCTGTATTGTGAAGAAAACTGCAGTAATGACCATACCAAATCAGACCAGAATTTCTGAAACTTCGTTGTCTAACAGTGGCTGTTAGTCGAGGCCTAGAAAGGAACTGATGGGGAAGCTCCAAGAGTGTTCTGGGGGAGCAATTTCTGGCTTTAACTTTCTGAACTGAAAGAAGTGCTTACATATGTATATATATATATAGGGACTGTGGATGGATTCTTCCATGAATGTATCCAGGCTTCTTTTTACTGTGCTTTTAGGTAAAGTTGACATACTTGGACTTGGGACTCAATGCATACTATGCATTGCTTTTGGTAACTCCTTCTCTTTGTTTTGACCCTCTCACCTATAGTTTCAGCTAATGCTTGTTAGTTCTCTTGTTAGAAAATGCTGAACAGCTGTCTCTTGTCATTTTAGGAATTTGCTTGAGCCTCAGTCAGTGATGCTTGGTGTACCTTAGCTATCTTGTTGACACTGCCTAATTTGACACTGAAGATAGCAATTATCAGAGAATTTTGATACTGAGTCTTTAAGCACTGCTTGCATTGTGTATTTGAATAGAGCATGTGACTGTTTCAGGCTTAACACAATGGGGTTTTGTTTCTTTGTGCAAGTTTGAAAAATGTCAAGAAGTCAGACCTGACCTTTGTGGTTTCTGAAATTTGCCAGAACTTGTGGGTTTTGGAGTCCACAGTAGCATTGGTTTCTTTTTCTCAAGAGACTTTGAATGATTTGCTACCCATTACTGCACCTACAGGTATCTGTTTGAACAGGTTAGTTTGACCATATTTAAAATTGTATAGTAAAGGAAGAGGTAACTGTATCACTAGAGTGAGTTGTGCATTAACATCAGGAAAATACATTATCTTCTTTGGCAATTTATTCAAGAATATACTTGCCGAGTGCTGTTCACTGTTCTGAGACTTACCAAGGATTGTGTCCTTGTCTCCGAAACAAGTTGGAAGAGAAAAGGTTTCAGCAAATTTTAAGTATAAACTCTAGTCTTTAAGTAAAATTGATGTATGATGTAGAGCTGATTAAAAAGTTTTTCATACCACTTGTACCACTTCAAAGGGTAAGGAAAATTGAGTCTTAATTGGCCCTTCCCTACTTTATGTATACGAACTACTATAGAATACAAGATCAATGTATACCAGGGGCTTGATCTCTTATGAGTCTAATACATCCTAACACAATGCCCATAAATTTACTTTGTTCATCTTCTGGGATGATTTGGCTGATAGTTGATAAAAATGTTAATTTTCTGCTCTGTGTTTCCCTTAGGCTAAAAAAAATGTTCTTAGCAAATAGTACAAATTTCCAAGCAGATACTTTTCAGATTAGGTAAGGACACAGTATATGTTTTCCATCCTCTTCAAGCAATTCCCAGGGGATGGGACTTGAGCAGTTTTTGGCTCTTGCTTTTGTTTTTTCCAGCTCTGTAACTTCCACTAGCAAATACGTAATGCTGTGTTTCCAGAAGGTCAGTTCTGCAGAACCCAAGAGTTCATTTTGTGTCCAAGTCCAGCCTCCTTGTACTTAATCCAGATTTCAGTTACACACATGTGTTCTGTGGATGAATTCTACAAAGGCTGGGTAGCTTTAAAGAATAGGAAAGCCACCTATTGTGAGAATTTCTTTTTAAAGAACAACCTGTGTGTGTGTTCTCTGTGATTTCATTCAAGGCTGTGATCTGATATTATTGTATTAAAAGTCTAGAGTGACAGGTATGAAAAACTGAAGCCATTTAAATAGGTAGATCCATTAGTGAGTTTACTAGAGAATACATCTTAATTCATCTTGACTCGCCCTCCACCAGCTCATTGCATAGCAACTTTTTCTCCTCCCTCTATTAAAAACGGTAAGTTCAGTAAGGTCCTGTTGTATTTGTGCTGTAATGGAAAGCAGAACAGTCTTTGCAGAGACCTTGTATAAGTCTCTTCCAAATGAGACTTGCTTTTGTCAGATAAACTTGCTTGGTAGCTTATTCCAGTTGTACTAGTCATCTTGAAACAAAGCGAAAGTTGATATCTCCTATGTAAGGAGAGTTTTATGATAGTATTAGAATTGAGTAAGATCAATTTACAGCTCTCAGAGGCTGCTTATTACTTGGAAACAGATCCAGAGAACAGTCTTACCTCAAGCTATATCAAAATGGATTGCAGACTTTGAGTGGAATGTAAGTTAGTCTTATTTTCCTCTTGTTGCTATTAGAGCTCAAGTTGCATATGTCCTAGCATTCCAGTGTTAGAGATTAGTAAGGGCTCTATGGCTTTATGTGTGCTTACTTTAAATAGATGTTCTACTAGGAAAGCTAGTTTGTTAATTATTGTTTAGTATAAATCCTATTTCTTGCTGCTAATCCAAGCTGAGAGTCTTGTGGAAAATACTCCAGAGTGCTCTTAACTCACAAGGCATAAACACACAGATAAATTTGCCGTGTGTTAGCTGGGCTGCAGTAGATATACGTGCTTTCATCAGGTGGCAAATGTGAAGTATGTGGTAGGACCTACAACGAAGGAGTGTCACCTAAAGTTGCTTTACTTCATGTATGATATAAGCTAAGAATATATATGTGTCTAATAAAAGCTCAACCAAGATGAGGCAACCTGACTATTACTGAGATCCATCACAATTAATTTTGTGGTATAATTTTAATCTTTGGTACTTTGTCCTCTTTCCTGCAACTGTCTTCCATCAGAACATCCAAATGACTCTGCCTCTTAATTTTGTGGAGCAGAGAGTGGGCTTGATCCTTATCACAGAATGGTTGGGGTTGAGAGGGACCTCTGGAGATGATCTAGTCCAACCCACCTGCTAGCAGGTTCACCTAGAGTTGATTTCTTGTTGAAATGAGGAGCATGGGGACACTGGAAGCTGCTTGTCAGTTTTAGTCAAAGTATTGCTTGATTTGTGGGGACGAAAGCAATTAATTTTTAAAGAAATTCTCGAACTTTACTCATCTGAACTCTTTCCAGAGACTCCAGAACAAGAGACCAAGGAGAAAAGTCTATTCAAAGGGAGTTACATGCTGATGTACTTTAAAACAAGTCTTTATTTTTTGAGGGGAAATGCTGTGTAGTGCTTGCTGTATTGTTTGAATTTTCATTGCAGTTTTGGTATTTATAAAGTACATACTTAATAAAATTTTACAGCTTTTTTTCAAAGTAGCATCCATTTACTTTATCCGCTTTGTGTTGCTTTAATTCCATAGTAACTGGGATGTCTAATGCTTACAGTGGCCTATATCTTGCAGTTGAATCCACTCAAATGGAGCTATAATTAAAGCATGCTTTTTTAATCCTTTTGGGATTTTGTTTTCTGTAAAAGGTTAACAAATGCTATGAATTAGGCCTTATTTTTATCTACTTTGTGTTAAAAATTCCATTTCAGAGTTACTTTTTTCAAACTTTCTATAGGCTTCAGAAAAAATTGTATTGTTAACTGAAATTTGGTAATTCTTCCTTTAGAACAGTCTTGGGTTTGCTGACTGTCTCCATACATTGTTGCAGACCAACAATACATTATTAAGCTAGCAGAAAATGTGGCAATCCTCAGCAAAACAAGAAGTGTCTGCCTGTTTTAACAGATCCCACACACCTGATGTGTGGAACTGAGGTTTGTTTCCTTCTAGGGAGAGATCAGTCTAACAGATAATCTTAATCTTTGTCTTCAGGGAAACAAATGATAAAATTAGATTTCTTATTTGTGACACTCAAATGTGTATTGCTGTGGATATGTATGTGCTTGAGGTTAAACAGTGTGTTCGGAAGGGTATATACATGTTTTAATACTTGAAGGTAAAATAAGGACAGTATATTTTCTGTGCATCTTGCCTGTCTTAACTCTCAGTGAAATATCTCTGATACTTTAAAAATCAAAGACCTGCTCAGCAAAAACTTCACTGTGTTTCTTTTAGTTAGGCTTTTTGTAGATTTTGTTTCAAAAGGTCATGTTTTTTCAAAAAAAAAAAAAAAAAGAGAAAAAAAGAAGAAAACTTTCCTTCAAACATACTGTCATAAAAGTTTGAAGTATTGTCCTTAGTCCAGTCAAGGGTGCTCTTATTGTTTATACTGGTCAAATGAATCCTGTGTTCTCTGGGAACCTTTAATCTGAATATAATTCTTGATGTATCAGTGCAATAGGTGAAAAAATGCATGTCTTTAATAAATGTGGTGTCAACTGTGAACTGGAGTATCCAGGACTTCTCTGAACACTTTTAAATCAGGAATTTCTTGCTTTAAACAGTCAATGTTAGCACAGGCATTTGTGCTGTTAATGGGGCTCGGTAGGGAATGGTTACTATTGTCAGCTATGCTAAAGCATGAGACAGTGCAAAGGCCTTTGTCCGCCTTCACAGGAATGAAAGTAGGGCTAGTAGAGTGTGCGTTTCTGTAGGAACTGAAGAAGGTTGTTGCTTCAATAATTGTAGTAGGACTAGCCTTTGTGTTGGTTAGCACACAGTATTATAGAATAGTTTGGGTTGGAAGGGACCTTAACGATCATCTAGTTCCGACTCCCTATCATGGGCAGGGATACCTTCCACTAGACCAGGTTGCTCAAAGTGCCATCCAGCCTGGCCTTGAACACTTAGAGGGATGGAGCATCCACAGCGTCTCTGGGCAGCCTGTTCCACTGCCTCATCACCCCCATGGTGGAGAATTTCTTTGTTATATCTGATCTAAATCCCATCCTCTTTCAGTTTAAAACCATTACCCCTTGCCCTATCATTACATGCCCTTGTAAAAAGTCCCTCTCCAGCTTTCTTGTAGGTCCCCTTTATGCTGGAAGGCTGCTATAAGGTCTCCCTGGAGCCTTTTCTTCTCCAGGCTGAACAACCCCAACTCTCTCAGCCTGTCTTCATAGCAGACGTGCTCCAGCCCTCTGATCATCTTTGTGGCCTCCTCAGGGTTTGCTCCAACAGGTCCATGTCCTTCTTATGCTGGGGGCCCCAGAGCTGCATGCAGCATTCCAGGTGGGGTCTCACGAGAGCAGAAGGGGAGAATCATCTCCCTCGACCTGCTGGTCACTCTGCTTCTGATACAGCCCAGGATACGGTTGGCTTTCTGGGCTGCAAGAGCAGCGTCATTAAAAGCCACACTTCACAGCAGAGTTTGACACATGACCTATACCATACAGAGGCCACTAATCCGTATTGTCATCATCATACCTTTAGAAACCAGCAGTGTTTGTCAGAAAGAGTTGATATTTAGCTAGGTGAGTTTCCTTCATTGCAATCCTTCTTATTTCTTTGTAGATACAGGATGACAAAGTGGATAAGGTTTGAATGTACCTCTGGAGATCATCAAGTTCAACCTTCTTTGCTCAAAATACTGAAAATTGGAACAAGTTGCTCAGGATCTTGTCCAACTGGGCTTTGAATATCTCTAAGGGTGGAGACTTCTCAACCATTCTGGGCAGTCTGTTGCAGTGTTCAATAACCCTTTCATGAAATTACATTTAAACCCTTTTTTCGTCTATTTCGGTTTTTGCCCGTTGCCTCTTGTCCTGTCACAGGACATCAGTGGGAAGAACCTGGCTCTGTCTTCTTTATTCCTTCCCCTCGTGTAATTATCTACATTCATAAAGTCCCTGTGAGCCTTCTCTTTTCCAGGCTTAACAGTCCCAGCCTCTCCTCCTGTAAGAGGTGCTTCAGTTTGTCCATCAGCTTTGTGGCCCTTTCCCAATCTCTCTCCAATATGTCCCTGTGTCTGTTGTGCTGGTGAGTGCAGTGCTCCAAATGTGTGTCACCATGGCTAAGTGTAGGGAAGGATCACCTCCCTTGACCTGCTGGTGAGCTGGGGCCTGTTGGGCATCTTTGCTGCAAGGCTGTGTTGCTGGCTCACGTTCCCTTTGTTCATGAAGACCTCCAGGGCTTTTTCTGCAAAGCTGCTTTCCAGCTGTCTGACCCCTGTGTGTGCTGGTGCCTGGGGGGTTTGTCCCCAGGGCAGGACTTGGTGTTGTCCTGTAAGCTTCCTGAGGTTCATGTGTCGGCTCTTGTCTTGTGCCTGTATCGACCTTTCCTTTTGGGTTTGTGTTACCTGCAAACGTGCTGAGGGTGAGCTCTGTCCCGCCATCCGTCTTCATTAATGGAGATGTTAGATGGTCCTGGCCTGGGTGTTGACCCCTGGCGTCCACCAGTAAGGCCAGGCCTCCAGCTGGGCTTTGTGCCACTGGTCACAGCCCTTTGGGCCTGGGGACTGAGGCAACGTCCTGTGCTCAGAGGCCTGGGATTCCTGAGGGCTGCTCTTGCTGGTAACAACAGGAGAGGCAGCAGTGGGTACCTTGGCCTTTTCCATATCCCTTGTCAGCAGGTCCTCTGCCCCACCCAGCCATGGAGCCCTATTTTTCCCCTACTCTTCCTGTTGCTGATGGTATTTTCACAAAAGCCTGTGAACCATTTTTGAGTGGTTTTGGTCCTCCTTGATTTGATCCTTCTTCCTCTTGGAATCCTGTGCTCTATTATGTCATGGTCAGTGCAGCGATAGCTGCTCCAATCTTCACATCACTGCCCAGTTTTCCATGTTTGTAATTACGATGTTCAGCAGAGTGCCAGCCCTTGTTGGCTCCTCAGTAACCATTTGCAGGAATTTAAGATCAATGCACTCCAGAAACCCTCTGGGTTGCTTGTTACCTGTTGTGTTGCCCTTCCAGGAGATACCAGGTTAATTCATGTTCTATGTGAGGACCAGGTGCCTGTAAATGTGAGGCTTCTTATGTAAATAAGGTCTCGCATATTTTGTCTTGATTGGGTGATAAGTAGCAGACACCTGTAAATGTCATCCATGTTGGTCTTGCCCTCTCATCTGTGACCCATAGGCTTTCGGCTGTTTCATCATCCATTGCAGGGTAGAGCTCAATCCCGGACTGTCCTTATAGAGCCCATATCCAGCCATGGCAGTACTCTGGTTGTGTGAGCTATGCTGTGGTGTCTCAATGATCCCATTGAGATTGCAGTCCTGCAGTCACACTCAGACCACTAATTCCTCCTGCTTGGTCTCTGTGCTGTATGTGTATAGGTGTATGGGCACTTTACAGAGGCACCCAGTTGTGCTGATTTGCTAGAAAAGATAAGAGAGCTTCCTCCATCATGCTGTCCTGCAGGCAGTGCTTTCTTTGCCTGCTTGCATTTGAGGGGGAGGTTGGGGGGCGCTGGTTAGCTCTGTTTCCCTTTGCTTGTCAACCTGGTCTGTCACTTTCCTCATTTGGCTGTGCATTGTCATCTGCCTCCCCTGGTGTTGCTGGTATCCTTCCCACAGAGCTGCCCCAATCTCTTCCTACCAGGAGAAGCCTCTTAGTGGAGCTGCTACGTTTTACAGCCTAGGTGTTTACAGCTACTACTGCTGTTGTTTCCAGAAATTAAATCTAGCCCAGTGTGGCTCGTATTTTATTAGTCCTTTCTTGTTGCCCTTTCATCCTCAGAAAGCACTGTTCTTTTATGCTTTGTGCAGACTTGCATATCTTCTTGGGGTTGTAAGAAGAGGTTGCCCTACCTGCTTCCCCATGGATTCACCTGACCAGGTCATTTTTTTAATGATGGTGCTAGTGAGGAGGTATGGAAATCTCCAGCTGCTTACACTGTTATTGTATTTCAAAATGATTCAAGAAGTTGCTGGACAGCCTATTCAATTTTATTCCTTTTGCCATTCATGTCTGAATATTTGTTTCCTAACAACCATAACCTATGCATTGAAAGATTTTTGTTACTTTCTCTTCATTTAAAGTCTTACTTGAATATTTTTTTTTCTCCTTGCTTTGGAGGGTTATAGTGAGCTCTCACTATTATCATATCTGCTTCTTCTCCCTTTGGACTTCATTGAATTGTTTGGATATATTCTACTACAGTCTGGATTTCAGAACAAAACGTGTTATACAATGCAATTCTTCCTTTCCTCTGTTTTCCTTGTTTGTCTTTCATCAACAAGTCCGTATCAAAGTATCAGTACTTCATAACTAATTTTAAACTGGCAAAGCAAAAGTTGATGGGATATCTCATGTAACTGAACATTTCACTAAGTGTTAATTTTTTCCTCAGATGTGTATTTAATCTTGTCATTGTTTGAAATCCGTGGTCACAATTTGGGTAAGCTGATGTGTATTCTTGAGTAGTTTACCTATGCCTAGGGTATCCCCCACAGCATACTATTTTAAATTTTAGTACTTTTGTATCTTAATGATATGTTGGTCTTTGTTTCAGAATAAGCTGTTCCAAAGGACGGTTGTTTTAAAATGTTTTCTCAAAAACTAAGAGAAATCAGAAATGAGTTTCAAAAGCCGCTGTGCTTGTCTCGTGTTTAAATCTTAGTACTAATGAACTTGCTGTGTCTGAGATTGTGCAGGACGTTGGGCAGGGAGCCTGTCATAGGCTCCATGCTGAGGCAGCAGGCTCGTTGTCTTGCAGTTGCCACGGTGGGGGAGGATTGAAAGATTTTTCCATCAGCCTTTATTCAGTGACCTTTTCCAAGTTAGGAATAGCAGTTGACTAGAAAAAACCTGAACAGTCATTTCTTTTCAGGGAGTCCGTACAGTTTTCTCTCGAGTTCTGTAAGCTGAAAAAATAAATTGAAATTAAGAAGGTAATATTTTCTTTTTTCAAAATGCCATTTCTACAAGTCTTTGACTTATTGAGCTTCCCACGCAATACATATTTGGAATTTATTAAACTGCTGTATGTGAAGACTTCCATGCTGAATGCTTCCAGCAGCTTGCCTAAGTGAGGTAGAACAAAAGTTCAAAGTAATGTCAGTATGTGAAATGTTAACAAATAAAAGCATTATAAGATTTTTTTAAATATTCCCAGGAACTTAATTTTCATCATCTGCTTAATGTAGTGATTACATAGTTTTCACAAACTGTTTGCTTATTCTTTCAGGCTGAAGGCTTGGAGCGGATGTTGGAAGATGTTAGCTGTGGATACTGGGACTGTGGAGGAGTGGTTATCAGAGTTCAAGGTAATATACTGTCAGATATTTAGCCACTAGTGTTTGAATCGCTGCTGGAGCACTGTGCAAGAGTACTTGATAACTGTAGAAAATGAAGAAAAATAGTAACCTTGGATTTTGCTGAGATAATGTGATATATACAAATGTCTGCTTGAAAGAATTTTTTTCCTTGTCCTCTTTGGGATTACATACTTTCTGATACAGAGAGTGAAAATGTGTGTCGCAGATGAATGGTCTTGTTGGTTGAAGTGTGGACTTGACTGTAGGTTTTGCTCCTTGTCTGGTGAAATACACTGGGAACGTGTTTTCCTACCTGTGTAATGGAGTATGATCTCCTTTGAAGGACTGCAGATAAGAACTGTTGTAAAAGCTGTGAATAGTGTAATAATTCTAAAGCTGTACATTCTACACGTACAGCTTTCCAAAGGGCTGTTAAAAAGTTCAGATTTTTACCCTCTTGATTACTGACAGAAAATCTGTTTTAGAGGGGTTGTACCTGTGAAACTCTGAGTTTTTATCTATTTCCCATCCACCATCATTACATTCTGTATTAAACTGTCTGCAGTGATAAAATGTAGCATGTCTTCTGGCCATTTTGCTGTCCTGAAAGCATGTTGATTTCTGTAGTAAAGATTTATTTGTGAAACAAGTTTTAGTTTCTGGTAAACTGATAAATAGTAATATGCAATGAAAAATTGTTGAAATAACAGTTATATTTTTAATTATAGAAATGGCCTTTTCTAGTACTTATAATATTTTTATTTCAGACACTGCCAGAAGCATCCATATCCAGCTATGCTACAAACTTGAAAGACAAGAGTGCTTTGATTTCATCTCTTTACAAAGTAATTCAGGAGCCACAGAGTGAAGTGAGTATATCGGATCTCTCGCATGAAATGTCTGACATAACACCAGCAGAACAAAATAAGACCTTGCGTGCTAGTTAATTGTGTTCTAACTACGTGAACTACAGAACTACATGAAGTGTCTCCCTCAGAATGTTTGCTCTTAGTGATGATGTACTACCATGGAAACAATTCATAAGTTTTATAACCTACTGATCATAGCTAAGCTTGTAGATCATGGGCTTCAGGACTTGAGTATAGAATTGAGAAATATGTTAAAGAATGGAAAAGATGTTTGAGACTGGCAGAATTATTTTTTAGTTCATTATCACTTGAATGTGAATCTGTAGCTGTCACAAGCTTGTCTATTACAACCCAAGAGAACATGTTAGATAGATTTGCAATACTTTTAAGTTATTGCTCAGTTGGTGGATTTTTTTTTTTTTTTTAGTTTTTGTTTTAAATACATGCAATATATATATATACACACTTATACAGTGGATGTACCCTTGCTGAAATGATGACAAAAAAAGAAAAACTTGGCAGAGGAGGGCAGGTTTGTTCTATATCTGTGCAAGGAATGCTTCCATACCACATGACTGCATTTGTTTTAAAGTGTCCAGCTGAGTTTGGAACATACTGAGCTCTTTTTAGTGGTCTTGTTAACTGTATTGCCTCATTTTCTACCATCCACCAAACCTTTGTGTATTCTTTTAAAATTGCTCAAAGTCCTTAATTCCTCCTATGAAAAGACCCCAGCATAAGGAACCTTTCCAAAGTTTGAGACGATGCCAGTAGTGGCCAGAGGATAAAATACTTACAGTATATACATTTTTAGAGAGAATGCTGATCGAGAAACTCCCAAGTTGTCCAGCAAAGAGAAGTAATTTTACTTTGCTGCTCAGAAAGGCGTTCTGAGTCATTCTAACTACTGAGTCAAGCCTGTCTGGTCTTCAAAATGTGTATCAACATGTGAATTAATCTGATGAGTCTCCTTGTTGATAGCCAGATTGATACTGTTGTGTGTTCATTGGTTTCTTACTGCTTTTGGCTATCACTAGGTTTCTCAGGGAACTTAGTAGCAGGGCGGTCAAGGCCCTGCAAATTCTGCTTGAAAAGGTTGTTGGGATAATTCTGGGAGCAAGGTATTGAAGATTTCCCTGTTACTGAGACTTTGATTCGAAATGAAAAGCCAGTGCTGACATGGGGTGTGCTGCCTTGGGAGAACAGTCCCAAAAGTGTTATTTGGACTGTTCTCCAAGTACCTGGCACTTTGTGGAAGGGACTACTTGGAGCTTTCCGTGTTATAAAAACAGTTATAAACTAGCAGTTAAAAATTCAAGTAACTTTTCAACTTTTTGAGATCTATTAGCTGCGTTGTGTAATGACAACTTGCTTTACAGTGTAGGATATATGCTGTTCTTTCTTACATATATAAAGCAAAGGAAAAGGATTAATGTGTGAACAGTACAAATACTGCTGAGACTAAAACCAGACAAACAACCCTATCTATACAGCTTTGAATATATGTACTTCTAATGTAATAATTATCTGTACCTTAACATTGTGATTAATCTTGTTTTGGGGGATGGACGCGTTCTTTTTTTAAACATTTGAAAAGTAACCATATGTATTTGCATCTGTGACTGCATTTTCCTACTGGTTCACATTTGCTTTTCGTATGGTTTTTTTTTGTTTGCTTTGCCAAAAATTTAATAATAAATTTGTGAGATAAATGAGGCACTTGTTTGTTATAGCAAAGAAATACCCAATTTGTAGTAGCTTTGTTAGTAAAGCCTTTGTTAGTTACTTTTGAGGTTCCTAGGCCACTGATAGGTGAAAAATGTCATTCAGTAGAAGGAGAGTCTTCAGTAGACTGGAGGATTTAAAGGACTTTTGACTCGTGAGTGCAATAGTAAAAAAAAAATAAAAATTCTGAGGTTTGTTTCTTCGCAGATTCAAGATGTTTTGCTTTCTACCTAAAGCACTATTGCTGTCCTTGTAGATAGTAGCCATGCAGGCATTTGCATTAGGAAATAGAAAGTGTTTGGAGTGTCTAACACATTTGGATGCAGCTTAAAAGGAAGAGGGATGAAATTGCTTGAAATTTCTCCTGTTCCAGCATTAAAAATTATTTCAGTCTAGACACCATTTTAGAACTGTTTTAGTGTAAAACAATATCTTGAAACAGCAACAATCATTAGTGCGTTTCGATATTAGGTTGTAGCATGTGGTGGCATTTTGAGGAAGAAAATCTGGTTTTATACTGATTACGCATTTAAATGTGCTAATATGAAGCTGTCTCAACTGAGATAACGATGTGAACGTGGATACCTGTCATAGCTATTTATGTGCCTTTTAAAGTTCAAGCACATCATTCTGAACTGATACTTCATTAAACGGAGCATGCAAATTATGTGAAATATGTAAGCTGAAGATGGCAAGTATTTGTGCTTATGGTAAAGTTTTCTAGAATGATCTTCCATAATTTGCTCTTAAAATTGATGACTAGCTTAGCTTTGCATGATTTTTTTTTTTTTTTTTGCATTTACTGTAGATTTTTTCACAAGTCTTTTCCCCAAAGAAGCTCTGTCTGTTAGAAACTAAAAGTTCTTCTTTGTATGAACAGATCAGATTGTCCCAAATTACTACTTAAAAAGGACTAAAACCTGCTAAGATCCTTTGGGTTCGGAAGTAACTTTGGGTAGGAAATGTTGACTCAACTTTGTTTATATTCAGGAGGAAAAACTTGAGAAAGCAAGCAGATTTTTTTTCTGTCGCGCTTTTCTGGTGATGTTGCCTCCTTTGCTGCAATAAAGGGGAGAAATATAGAAGAGGGGGTTTCTTAGCTTTTTCAAAGCTTGCCCTGTTGAAAAACTAAAGGTGTGACCCAGACAAATGGCAGAACAACTGAGCATTGTGGTTAAAATAAAATGGAAATTGTGATCTGCATGTTACTAGCAGTAAATTAGACATCTGTATTCCAGTTTTTGAGGATTTTCTGAAAGCTGTTGAGTAATACTTTGCTTTCTGAACTGAAATGCAGTGGCAATTCTAATGGTTATGGTATCTTTTTCTCAGTGCAATCTCTAAAATGCATGTCTGGCTGGTTTGGACTCCGTCATTTTCAGGTTGAAACTTTTGGGGATTTTGTGCAGGAGAACATTTCAGTGAAGGTCTTTTACTAGCCTGAACATTCCTGGTTTTGAAATGAATTTAGAGTCTATTTCTGTGAGTCATGTAGACGAACTGTTAGGATGTTAAATCTTGGAGGTAAGGGACCACGTAGCAAAATTAGTCCTTTAGGTATGTTACCTTTGAATCCTGTCTTTCAGAGACTTGCAATTGGACAATGTCACATTTTATGTAATGCTTTCTTAATATACTAGCTGGAGCTGATAAAATGAATTCTAAATAGCTGGAATCTCAGATTTCAGTTTTAAAGTTTGCCAATATAAATGCATCAGCTGCCCTGATTCTTTTTCAGGGTGTAGTTTCTTAGATTATAGGGTCCTCCTATTTGTTATTATTTGCAAATAAATGATTTAGAAGGTTTAATTAAAAATCCTCCTTTTTCCTCCCCTACCATATTTTTTATTTTAGAATAAATTATTTTATAGTTCCAAACTCTTAGCAATGGCTTGCTGTGTTTACTGCCAAAAGGTATTTTTGAGTCTGTACTTCTGAGTTTTTGCTTGGAAGTTCGCTGTCCAGTTCAGCTGGCTTTGAAAGTGCCTACTGGTTTTGACAGTATTTTCCACTTGGGTTAGGAAATCTCCTACCTGGGTGACAAAAGAAAAATATAACTTCCATACATTGACACATGATGGTTTACACTATGTTTTGTCCTCTAGCAGAGGTAGATGGTAGCACAAGAATGTGCATGAAATCCAGAAACACAGTGCAGGCTGTTTGTTTTTAAGATTTTTTTTTAGCTTGTTCTAGCTCAATGTATTACTTCCATTTGTATCAGCTTAACAAGTTTTATTATAAGATTACTCTTGAGGCTTCCCATTTCTGTCTCAAACCTATAAATACACTGAAGTTTCTAGATTTTAATGAGAGTGGAAAAGTGAACTATTTCTGCTGTATCTAAGTTATTGTAGTACTTTGAATTTGAGTGTTATGCAGCTCTTCTCAGTGGGTAAAAGCTTCTAGCACTTTGTGTGTACACTGTGGGAACTCTAGAATAGCAAGACCTTTTGTTCAGGTACTTTTCCTGTATATTAGAGGTATTGAAGGCATGGTATGAGGTGCGGTGATAACAAGTATCCTCTATTTATGCCTTGGAGGCTGGAGGATGTGAACAAAAATGGCCGAAAGGAGCTATTGGAATTCTTTCTTCACATGGGATGGAAGGATCTAATTTCATCATCTGGAAGTATGTTACAAGGCATGAGAAGTGTGTAAGGTGACTTGGGCAGTTATTGCTTTCATTAACTCTCTAATAGCTAAAATGTAACATTTATCAGTGTACAGTTTTGTCCAAAGGACCGATCCATGCAAAGTTGTGGTTTCTTGTAATGTCTGAATTTGTTCACAACTGTAATTTATATTTCAGCTTCTGGAGCCAGTTTGCCATCAGCTCTTTGAGTTCTATCGCAGTGGTGAGCAACAATTACTACGGTTTACGCTGCAGTTTCTCCCGGAGTTGATGTGGTGCTATCTTTCTGTCTCAGCCAGCAGAGATTTGCAGAGCAGCGGATGCATAGAGGCTCTTCTCCTAGGAGTTTATAACTTGGTTTGTATTTGTGTGTAATTATTCAGACCGAAAAATATTAGTGTGCTTTTGGGGGATACTGTAGAGTATTTTACCAAGGAATAATTAACAATTTTGTTTCAGAATTGAAATGGAGTATCTCAGTTTTGACTCTTCAAATTAACATCCTTGTTGGAAATCTGCAACTTGAACTTTTATTCTTTTGTTTTGGTGACTATTTCCTCTGCTCTTCTTGTGGTTCCTGGAAAGTGCTAATGCATTAATGGCTGAAGGAACCAAAGGAGTCATCTTATTTTTTTTGTTACTTAATTCTTGGCATGGTGATTAAACTTACATTCTGCTTGAGAACTTTTAGAGGTACTACTTTTGAAGTGATTGCCCATATTTTCTGGGGTGTTTTGACTATCTTGAGTAGAAAACACAAAAAATCACTTTCAACAAATTCTTAGTACTCAATTACTGAACAGATTGCTTAGCTTTTAGAAATTAAAGGTCTCATTTTGTAATAACCTGGACATATTTTTCATATTTTGTATGTTTTGTTTGTTACTAAATTATTGCTTGAAGGACAGAATTATGAAGGAACCTTTAAGAGCACCATATTTTAATGATTACAGCAAAATGCATTTAGTCTTTTTATGGCTATTATAAAAAACTTAGAGTTATTATGGCTTTAAGGCTTCTCTTCAGTGTAGTTTGTACTTTCTGGATACTTTAGAAAGGCTTTTTGGGAAGTGAAACAATGATGAGCTTCAAGTCTCCTCTTCCCAGCCTGAAAATCTGGAGAAGGCAGCTCCCCATCCTTCTTCTAAAAATAATCTTAAATGTCTTTACCAAGCAAGTGAAAACATTTGTTCACCCAGGATTCTATGTAAAAAGACTTGAGCTCTTACATTCAACTCTTTTTTTTAGGCAGAGTACATGCTTCATGTGCTCTCTGTGTGCTTAGTTGTATCTGAGAAGAAAAACATTCCTGGAAAGCATGTGGTATATCTTATGCCTTAAGTCAGTTCACTCCTTTATTTCCATGATGAAGCAATCTTAAACAGGTGATGGATATGGCTGTAATCACTTGTCTTTCTCCTAGAAGAGATTACATTTACAGTTAAGTTTGAAACCAGTCCAGTCATATCTTTTCCCAGCTATGAACAGTTTCTTACTCAATTAGTAACATAGCCATCCATCTCCAGTTGCTTGAGGTTGTAGGAGTTTTACAGCAAGCTTCTATAGGAAGCTGTAGATCAATCTGATTTTGGAGACGTTTATTGCACTCTCCACCCCGCTCCCCAATAAATGCTTATTCTAAATTAATGCCGTGTTACTGATGCTGAGTTCTTCCCCTCTTTTGATGCTGTGTACAATTTGTAACTCAAACAAGTAAGATGGTACTGTTCTTCAGTATACAATGTTGAAAAGGTAGTAGGTGACCTGCTTAGATACTTATTTTCTCTTAAACTAGGTACTTTATGTTTTCAAAACCAGGAGTTTTAATAATTCCTATGTGAAGTTAGTCCTTCAGCCTTCCAATGTGTGGATATTAGGGGACACTGAAGCTCCTCTCTAATCTCTACCTTTGGATATATGAAATCTGCTGGTGAAATTTAGGAAAAAAAAAAAAAAAATCTCTTGTGTGTGGTGTTGATTATTGGTCAGCTTTGGAACTTCTGAAGTTTTTTTATTTGAAGTACTTCAGTGCTCTCTGCCAAATTACTGCTATGGTGGTATCTTACAGGAAGATAGCTTCTCTAAAGCTTTGAATTCATGCTTCTTTTAGCTCTCTCTAAGTATGGAATTATCACCCTTGGGCTTTTGCAAATACCATGATGTCTGCTACTATCAAACCATATGAGGCTGCAGTCATTCCAGAGCTATAATATTTCCAAAACAAATTACTTGTAGACTCATTACTTGATGTGTAAATAGTTTTCAGAGCAGAACTATTGAGCATTAACCTTCACAATTAGTAAATAGTGTATAATTTTAAAAAGGTAGTGCTGTTTAAACCTAGTTATTGGTTTTAAGGTGGACTGTGTATGCAAATGCATGTGCCCTTTGCTAAGTCATTTGAATAGTTTTCATAAACAAAGCAAATGCTCTGTGATAGAAAGCAAATACAGAGATAATTCCTAGCTTGCAGCTCGGATTGCCATGGTATCTCTATCTGTCCTAATAACAATTTGTTTTCTTTATCTATTCATTCAGCCTTATCTAGCATTTAACATTTTTCAATGTCTGGTTTCTGTGGTACAGTGTAACCATTGGTATCTTCTGTCTTTTTTCAGGAGATAGTTGACAAAGAGGGACACAGCAAAGTGCTGAGTTTCACAATTCCGTCTTTGTCCAAACCTTCAGTCTATCATGAAGTAAGTGGCTTCTACAACATAAAGCTGTTACTGACTGAGAAAGGCAGTATGCTTTGGGGGGCTGTTTTTTAAGAATAAAAATGAAAATTAGTTTTAATCTGTTGCATAATGCCATAGCAACATTCTCCCCCGTCTTCTGAGGACTACTACCTGGTCTCTGTGACCTCTTCGAGACTGAATAGTTGTAACTTCATAATATCCATGCACCATCTGTGTGTCTGTTGGTTTCTTTTTGGTTTGGTGTTTTTGTGGTTTTTTTTCTGTTCTGAAGCCATATAGCTTAGCTGCTGTAAAATAACTTCAAATCCAAGACAGCTAAGCAGTCAGATAACCTTAAGCCCGTTGAAAATTTATGTACAAACATGGTGATGCTGATCGTTGTCTATTTTCACTTGCTTTGTAGCAAGACTTCAGGTGGACATGTTTTGAATGACCCTTTTTCCTTTAGCCTTCCAGCATCGGCTCCATGGCTCTCACCGAAGGAGCTCTGTCGCAGCATGGTTTGTCCAGGGTTGTGTACAGTGGGCCTCATCCTCAGAGGGAGATGTTAACAGCACAGAACAGGTGAAATTGTATCATAGGATTTTGCTTGAGAATCACTAATGAATCGTGACTGCTTATAATTTTTAATATAGTTACAGACTGAAGGTGGTTAGGGGTATGCTTTTGTTCTGTGGTGTTTTGTTTTTAAACACATGTAAATATAGATGCATAAAGACTAGCAGTGACTATTACTACATGGAGAAAAGCTTTGCAGAACCAAACTACTCAATCGTCAATTTTATTGCAATAAAATCCCCAATCTCTTCAAATATCTCTTGGAAATTTATATGTAAACTTTTTGAAAATAAAATCGGTAATATAATTCTAATGTTTCTTGTAAATCCCAGGTTTGAAGTGCTGACTTTCCTCCTGCTCTGTTACAATGCTGCCTTAAGCTACATGCCTGCAGTTTCTCTTCAGTCGTTGTGTCAAATTTGTTCAAGGTAATATCTGTAGGTTGGTTACACTTAAAATAGCATTTTCAACTTGAAATGCAATCAGTTTGAACTTTGTTTTAATAAGTGTTTACAGCTACATTATTTGCTTTTAAATTATCTGTTATATAACTTTGGGTTGAGATCTCAAAACGGGGAAGCAATGACCTGGCAGCACTGGTAAGTGGAGAAGTCAAATCAAGGGAACTGTTTGTTTTTAATCAAGGTAGTTGTAGGTGTGTTAACTAAAGAAAATCAGAAAGGTATTCTAAAATCATGGTAAATTTTGCATTGCAAGCTTACTGATTTTCTTCTTGGATGCTGTGCAAGTTGAAACTTTCTTTAAATTATAGCAGATCTTGAGACTAGAAATACATTTGTTCTTACAGATACTTGTATTTCCAAACTCTGCTGTTATTAAAAAAAACCCCCGAACAAACAAACAAAAAGCCAACCCACAAACAAACAAAAAACCAAACAAAAAAACCAAACCAATGTTCAAGCAGTGTTCAATTTAGGTTTCTTTGGAAGATCTGTGTGAAAGCAATCTGCAATGAATGTGCATTCTTCTAGTAAGTCTAATTCAATTGTTATGACTTTTCTAAAGAAGCAAAAGCTTCTAGGACTTACTTACAAACATGAATTGTAAATGTGACAACTGCAGCACAAAATATTTTGTGCTGATCTCTAGTGTTGTAAATACAGATTTTTTTGCATTTGGGTATCACCAGTTACTAAGTCTCTTTTCGTAAGAATATTATCTTACTATGCTGTAAAGCGAAGCAGTTCTGATGTCATTTTTGGCCTTTTTAGAGGAAGTAAACTGAGGTTAGAGTAGGACTTTTTAAAACCAATCAATACTGTCGTTAATAGAGGGTCTATATTCTATATAACTGTCAGTGTTAACTGATCACATTCCTACTGTGAGTTCACTATTTTTCCCCCAAAATACTTACTGTATCCCTATACAGTAACATCTAGTAAATGCATAAATATATACATCAGCATGAAAGTGTCCTGGTTAGATGTAAATTAGCATTTTTGTTTAACCTGGACACTTCTTTGCTGCTGCGTCCACTCCCCAGGCTTTATATAACATTGAAATTCTTATTATTTTAGTGGATTTTAAGTGTTTGAGCCAAACTATTGGTAGAAATTATGGACTGGCTGTGACCTGAAGTATTGCCCAAGTTGCATAATAATAGCCTCTTCTGGGGGATAAAGAGGAGGAAAATGGGATGGGATTTTTGTGAGGGACTTGTTCAACCTGTTTAATTTCAGTAACTGGCTCCTGTGGTTTAGGACTAGGTAAGAGTCAGAAAACCAGCATTCATGCTCTAACTTCTACCATGTATGGGCAAAATGAAATATGAAAGGATGAACTCATTTGGTTCCAATATCTTAAGCATATTTAACAGAAGAGTCAATTTGATTCGCTTAACTGAAAGTAAGATTTGTTTTAGCTAGCTGTGTGTATATTTTGCAGGTGCACTCTGTGTATTTTTAAGAGAAAAATTTATTTGTTTTCTGGTTTCTAAAAATTTAGTTTTATGCTGTTTGAATAGTAGAGACACAAATTGCAATACAATCTGAAGTGATGTATTTCTAACAATAATAAATTTGGAGCTTAAAATCTGAATGAATAATCAAAGAGTACTTAGTCTGTGCTTCTGGCCAACAACACTATCAAATTTAGGGGAAAACTTGCAGTTACTTACAAATTAATGTTTGGCTACTTTTGAAAATAAAAATTCAAAACTAAGCAATTTTTTTTTTTAAGAAATACGATTTTTGAATTGTTGAATTCAACCATTTAAATCTTTGTTTAAGCCTTTGTTTAAGCTGAGAAGCTTGTATTTAGGTTTGTAAATTTCTGTGAGAATTATGACTAAATGCTGATGCTTAGAGCAGCTGTTGACCAACTCGGTGAAGTGGCAGCGCAAGCCTGGGGTTTGTGGAGTTACTTTCAACGCCAGATGAGGGCATAGAGAGTATTTATCCTATACCTATAGGTATCTTAACCTCATGAAGTTCAAAAAGGCCAAGTGCAAGATCCTGCCACCTGCGTTGGGGCAGTCCCTGATAGCAGTACATTTGTTTGTTTGATTTGTTTGGGTTTTTAAATAGCCAAAGCAGAAAATGAGTTGCAGGATAGAGAAGGGGAGGAAAAAAGTGCAGTAGGTTAGTGGCAAGGTTAGTATTAATAAAAAAGTCTGCTGAAATATCTTATTACAGATGTAATTTGAACAGTACTGCAGTATGATCTTAACTCATTCTTTTTCTGGAAAAAATATATTTAATAAGAGTTTTACAAGATCTCTGGTGTTGAAGCTGAAGAATTGAAACTTTCTGAGACTAGACCTTCTAGCTTATGTTTTGGAGAAGGAAATACTTTGATTAAGGCCATTAAAGGTCATTCCAGAAGTCCAGTAATAGCCAATGAATTGAATATTTAACTACCCAATATCTTTGATTTCCAAAATGGGATGACTATAGAACCCAACGTGGAGTTTGATTCAGAACTAAATTCTAAAGCTGACTTTTACTGGATTTTTGGAATAGTTTTATGAATGTGACACTTCAGGTCTCTTTGCTTGAAAACTTGTATGCAGCTTCCATGTCATATGCAATGATACTTATGCTTCTGTCTGTAATATTAATAGTTGCTATTCTGCTTTATTTCCTTAAAAAACATGAACTTCTTCTTTGGTCTGTTCTGCAGCAAATGGGTGGATTCAGAATTACTTTTACCGGCACTTTTCTTTCAGGTTCTACTGTAGTTTAAATGTGACAGGAGTGTTTAAGATGCCTCTATTTTGAAGAATTTGAACTCTGCCAGTAGAGGGCATACCCTCCTTCCACAATGAGAGTTCTTCAGCACAGGGTTGCTGATGGGGTCTGTTGGGGTTAAAATGTGTACTGAACACCGAGCTTTGTACTGTTCTGTGCAGAGGTGGTTCTGCATTATTTGCTAATGACAAATGCATGATTTCTTTAGAATTTGTGTCTGTGGATATCCTCGCCAACAAGTGAGAAAGTACAAGGGAGTCAACAGTAGGATTCCAGTTTCATCTGAATTCATGGTGCAAATGCTAACAGGGATTTATTATGCCTTGTAAGTTTTGTTGTTGTTTTTTGGGTTTTTTTATATGCATACAAAATAAATGTCAGCTTGATTTTCAGAGTCATTTAGGCATGCTACCTTTGAAATGTTTTATTTTCTAGTGGGCAGATGCAGTCAGGTCCTCAGGAAGAGAAGATAGTTCTGCAACTAGTTGAAGTTACCTATTTAATATTGGAGAAGGAGGGCTAGAACAGCACTTAATAGGTATAACAGCTAATGTAAATAATATTTAAAAAAACCCTTTTCCAACCATTGTCTGCTGTCTGCATTTTTGCCTGCTTAGTTTTGACATCAGTCTTGTTAAAGAAAGAAGATCTTCCCATTTTTTCTGTGAAATGCTGATGTCATCTACCTTTGATAGTCACGCCAATGTATGAACCTCTCTTCTTAAATGAAATAATTAAGAGACTAGTAACATGGGAATACTCAAAAAGCAGTGTAGTATTAAAACAATCCTGTTTGAATTTCAGAATATTTCATAACTAGCTGATCAATAACTAGTTGCGTAATTTTTAAACTTCTTAGAGTGGCAAATTAAAATAAACTTTGTCTCTGTAGACGCTACTTCAGAACAAGTTCTCTAAATAGCAGACTTACTGCTAATGGGCACAAGTAGCTCCAGTCCTCTAAATTGAGCTCTCAAGGAATACTCAAGTCTGTGATGGTTATGTAACCAAGAAGGCTCATCTGTTGATCTAGATGCTTATTATTATGTATATATTTACCTTTGTAGTTATAATGGAGAATGGGATCTGGCTCGTAAAGCTATGGATGACATTTTGTATAGAGCACAACTGGAGCTGTATCCAGAACCTCTGCTGGTAGGTGTTACATTTTGTCATTTTTTTGGTTGAATTTTTAGTCTCACAAATCCTTCCTGCGAATGTGCATGATGCAACATCACACCAGGAACCTGAATCCCATATAGTGTATGTGGCCATGCTTGTGTGAATAGCTATGTCTGCAAGTCTAAACATGCACAGAGATACTTTCAACGTACTTAGTTATTTTGTCATCTTCACTAGTGAACTGCCTATCTTCAGTAGAACAATTCTGAGTCTTGAAAGCTTAGATGATAGTGCAGAAGCACTCTGAAGTTCATGTTAAGTGATAGCCACAACTTTGAACTGGAAACTGTTTAAAAACCGTGGCACATATTGAATGTAACTTCATTCTGAGAAGTATGCAACCAGCATTCTTTACAATCCATGCAAAAAGCTAGTGTGCTTTTTGACCTTAAACTGGAACTGTACAGAGTATTCTTCTTGGAGCAATAAGAATCCCCTGTCATAATTCTTGTAAAATTTGGATTTTCATGTTAAGAACTTAACTACATCTTTTCTGTTTTAGGTTGCTAATGCAATAAAAGCTTCACTGCCTCAGGGTGCCATGAAATCTAGTAAAGAAGGTACAAGGTGCATTCAAGTTGAAATTACACCTACTTCATCCAGAATATCAAGAAATGCTGTGACTAGCATGTCTATCCGAGGGCATAGATGGAAAAGGCATGGTAAGAAACGTATTTGGCAATGAATTCTCAACTTTTAACATGTGTTTGAAATAATATTGAGAATTGTCTTATTGCACATCTTCATTACTAGTAATCAAGTGGCAGTTTGGAGGTTATTTTCTTACCTGGTGAATGAGGATCTTAATGCGGTTCAGATGAAGTATATTCTTTATTTCCTTAATCATGTTAAAAACCAAAACAAACAAACTGACAAAATGATTTTGTCACAGGTAGCTGTACAAAGTAGCTGATTCTTTAAAGAGGCCAGTGTTACTGTTTTCTTCTGTAAAGTAGTGTATAGTACCTGAAACAAAGGAAGTATTTAACAGCTTTACTGCAGAGCCTCATCTGTCTTAAATTACTTAAATAAAAATCAGATTTAAGGGTAGAGGGATAAATTATTATGTTTTGGTGTCATGGTTTAAGCCCGGTCAGCAACTAGGCACTGCACAGCTATTTACTCGCTTGCCTGCCAGGGGGATGGGGGAATCAAAAGAGTAAAAGTTAGGAACTTGTGGGTTGAGATAAGAACAGTTTAATAGGTAAAGCAAAATCCATGCACATAAGCAAAGCAAAACAAGGGATTTATTCACTACTCCCATGGGCAGGCAGTTGTGTAGCCGTCTCCATCATGCATAACTGTTACTGGGGAAGACAAATGCCGTCACTCCAAATGTCCTCCCCTTCTTTCTTCTTTCCCCAGCTTTCTATACTAAGCATGATGTCATATGGTGTGGAATATCCCTTTGGTCAGCTGGGGTCAGCTGTCCCAGCTGTGTTCCCTCCCAGCTTCTTGTGCACCCCCAGCCTGCTCACTGGTGGGGTGGTGCGAGAAGCAGGAAAGACCTTGACTCTGTGTAAGCACCGCTCAGCAATAAGAAAAACATCCCTGTGTTATCAACACTTTTTTCAGCACAGATCCCAAACATAGCCCCATGCTAGTTAACTATGAAGTAAATTAACTCTATCCCAGCCAAAACCAGCACATTTGGGCAAACCAATATAAGGTCTTCCACAAAGTAGAACATAGGTCTGGGCTGGGAAGTAGAAAAAATGGTGCTGAATGTACTGCAAAAGGAGAAACATTATATTCCACTTCTTCTACTATCTTCAGATGAGGAAAAAGATGCTGGACCAGCAATCAAAACTGGCAATGGCCTGTTCTGCTGGGCTTGTAATTCTGATGACAGACCAAGCAAGTGAGCGTAGACAAGAATGCTCTTTCAATAGGTTCAATAAAGATTTTGAAATGCTATCATAAAAAATTTGGTATGATGTGTACTGCGTGAGCTTTTGGCAGCATATGGACAGTTCGGTTAGAAAAATATTGCCAAGTTTAATTGTAAAGGACCAAAAGGTAATTCAGGAAAGTGTTGAGAAAATTATTTATAAATATGCTGGTAGAAGATGACTTTAAAACAACCATAGAGCAGCAGTGATACACATTGGTGGTTGTAGTACCAATAGTAAGCTGCCAGAGAGGGCGAGGGGTGAAGAAAGGTAAAATAACCCAAGTTCTTTTCAATTAGTTAAAAACTGTTTAAAACTGTCAGACAAAGCTGAGCAGCAGAACAACTTGAGTGAGGACCAGTAGCAAGTCATTACTGAAATCTCAAAACTGCTAAGGAACATTTTAGTCTCTATTATTTATTTTCCTTTCTTCAGGCTTACAGTTAAGCAGGGATTATTGACCAGGTGCAAGAAAACTGTATCATAGCTCAGCTTTTAAATGGACAAATGCCCTCTGAAGCTTGGCAATTTTGTCAGCTGTTATTTTTGAGTGGTTCTGATGCTTGTTCAGATGAGGTGCTGGAGGGGAACACAGATTAGGGTTGGTGAGTGCTAGTTCGTTCAGAGGAATTGAAAGTGTATTAAAATAAATATTCCCTTTAGGTTTAAGGAAAAAAAATGAAATAAAAATGTTAGAGAATCAGCATTGGAACCATCCTTATAAGAATGCAAATTTTTCAGCAAATACAGAGATCTAGAAGTTTTTACAATTATTGTCCTCTTGCAGGAGTGATGCTTGGTGAGGTTCAAGGAAAAAGGGGTGGGACAAGTGTGCACTGCCACAGATAACAATAAGGTGAAAGGGAAATGAGGATAATAGCAGGACTCATAGAAATGGGGGGGAATGCTGTGCTTTATGGGAGTCTCATAAAGCAGGACAAGTTGTCAGAAACAGTGATAATCTAGTTAGTACAACCCAAGTGAGTAGTCAGTGTTTAGGGACGAGGATTGGAAGGTTAAAGACTTTGACAAAAAAGCTTTTGTCAACATGTTGTTTGGGTATTTGGGAAAACTTTACTTGGATTTGCCTCGATGGTACAGGATTTAATGAAGACAAAGAAAATCACTAGGCGTAGGGGAACTTTTATAGCAGGTTATGGGAGTACTTGAAAATTTGAAGGCTATGTAAACATTAGGTTAGTTTAAAAGCCAAAACTGAGTCTATGGTGTCTTTGACTGACTATCCAACTGTTTTGTTTTAGAAGGTGAATGTTCCATGTATACACTACTTCAGCTAATGTCTTCAAAATTTTAATTATAAAATACTAACAAAATTGTTGTTTGTGACTTGAAAAGCCTTTTAAAGTCGAGAGTGGTCATCTGATTTGAAAATTCCTAACAACCTAACTCAGTGCCTCATAATTCCTTATGAAAGAAAGATATGGAATAGATCTTCAGGGTCAGCATGCGGAAAGAGTGAGGCCTGTAGGTACAGATGCTATTTTGAATTAAAATAAATACCTGAATTGGTGAAATCAGGTGGCAGACCTTGTACCTCCTAACCACGATTCTTTCTCCCGCAGTGTAAGGGGGAAAAAATGTATTTGAGTGTTTTATTTTTGTGCTTCAGTATAATAAAAATGAGTTGTACAAATGCATTAGGAAGCTAGAGGAGACAGCTGAGAGGCAGTTCATTAGAACTGTCACTTAGGACTTTTTTAAAAATCAAATTGGTATTGTAAATTTGGACTTCTAATGTAGGTACTTTAGAGGTACTAAAGGTGGAGGTCATTTGCAAAATGGATCCGTCTAATCACAAAATGATAGTATTTATAGAGTCAGTTGACACTAGCCAGCACTTGCCAACAAATTATTTAGTGCTGTTGAATTGGATTGCCTATCAATCATGAAGCTTAAAAAAGAGGAGCATTAGCTCCTCTGTCTGGCGTTAGTTTTTGTAGCATTCATGTTTTAAAAACAAGCCTTGAGTGGCATCTCCATTTCCATTCACAAATAGAAGAAAACCAGAAAAATCGTACAGTGTGTAAGGGACATAAATAACCGTTCATTTAGGTGTTTATGGAAAGTAGGACAAAAACAAAAGCAAGTCTTAGCAATGCTTTCCTTATTAATGTAAAATCTGCTGAACAGCCCCATAAAAGGATTGCTGGGGAAAAACTCCTGTGTGTAGAGGTAACACATGTAAGTGAAATACTCTGATGTAACACACTGAGTAAGAAGACCAAAGCAGATGTTGATACGATACATAACACAAAACCAAAGACATCAACTAGAGAAGAAGCACAAGGTGTTATTTTGTTCCTCTTCACAGAAACTGACTTTCATATAGTACACAAGGTTTAGAAACATTCATTTTGGAGTCTCTTTGGAGAGAGTCTTCTTACTTTTTTTTGGAACAGTGTTAATCTCTGGAAAAGTTGGGGTTTTTTTAGGAATCTGGACTGAAAGTTAATTTTGGTATAAAAGGCTGATACTTTTGTGAATAATTCCAAATGTGAACATTGTGCAAGAAATGCAACTTGAGCTTGCGATGGTTAAAATTGAGTTACAATCCAAATAGGCAGTTTCCCTGTGCAGTCTGAGATATATGACGTAGGCAACTGTAACAATGTGGTAAACTATGATTGAAATATCTTTAAAATCAATTCTTAGCGAGTAATCATGAAATGGATTTATCAAGATTGGTTGTACTACCCAAAAATTCAGAAAAGTGATTCCAAATGCACTTCCCTTCATCTACTGTGGGCATATTTATATTGACTTTCAAACTGACATAATTATTTGGTTTTGCCTCCACACTGTTTAGTGGTGTCCTTTGTTTTCTCTTTTGCTATGTTGCCTTGTGCACTGGATATTTATGTCTTTCTCAAAGGATAGGTACCCAGAGTTGTCCAGCTTGAAGCAGTGTTGTCTTCAAAACCAAGCACTATGAAGAGAAAGCTTTGGTTTAGGTGTTATTGAAAGTTTTAAAGTGAGGAGAGGATGCTACTATGAAGAACATGGATTGTGTGGTCTTAGCCCTGCCACAAGACTGTAGATGCTCTAGTAGACAGTATTAACAGGAGTTGAGATACCTAATATCCTGTTTTTTCATTAATTTCCTCCGTAGTTCAATGTTAAACTCAGAGAAAGGCATATTCCCTTTCATTAAACAAACTTAATAGCACTTAACTAAAAGATTAGATTAGAGTAAAACTCTTAGATTTTTCAGGTTTTTTTCCCAATTCGTTGTGGTAATGGTTACACAGCTGTGGGCATGCAGCAGTGATGGGTGAAGTGCTGATATCACATTTAGAAATGCACACCACCAAATGACAATAAGTACCGCTATTATACAAAATATGTAATGAAAAATTCTTCCCCTGTTCCTCTGGTTTCTGCTGTGGACTCTGAGCTTCCTTTCTTTGGAGCTGGATGAGGTTATGTAGTGATTTTCTGCCCTGGGTAGGGAGGGGACGAACAGCAAGGTCTGTCCGCCCTCTCCTCTCTCTGCTGGCCTGGCTCTAAATGAAGTTTCCAGAAGAATCAACTTGTGCATGTGGAGATCAGTGGATCCTGGGAAAGAGTTCTGCTGCCATAAGGTGCCTGGAGCTGCACTGACAGGGTAGCAGGAGGGGGGTTGAGGTTGCCATAGGGGAGCCACAGGTACCTCACCCTAGTAAAATTAGACCAGTGAGGCCAATCAGAGCATTGATCTTCTGTCCTCACTAACCTTTCTGTTCCTGTGTTTTTAGGAAAAAAATACTTTATTTGATTGCGGTATTATTTCATTTGTTATTACTATTGCAGTTCAAGGTGCTCAGTTGTTTCCTTTGTTACTTATGACCGAAGACTTTTGCAGAAAGCACTGTTAAAAATAACACTTGGAAACAGTTCTCACTTGATTTTCCTGCCAAATACCAGGAAGTTAGTGGCTCATAGCAGCAATTATTAATATCACTTCATTTGGATAGTACAAATTGTTAAATAGATACTTTCATTAGTAGTTGACTAGGTGATACTTAGCGTTTGCAGGGAGAGTTCTTACACAGGTTGGCAATGATGTCCATCTCCGCCAGAATAACCTTCTAGCTCTGAGGCTAATTTCGTTGTCCTGGTAAGTGCAGATAGCACAAACGCTAGCGAAACACCCAGTGCTGTAACTGCACGAGAGTCCTCAATGGGGCCCAGGGACGGGAGAGGATCCCCTCCAGCTAAAAGCATTAGAGCTGCTGCTGTGAAAAATCATCTTATCATAAAGTCCTCTGCTTTTAGACTTCGTACTTGTGTCATGTGCAGTAACAAACTGGCAGCAGCATCTGAGCGGTCCTTTCTTAATCCTCAGGTTTGAACAAGCTGTGATATGAATAAAGCACAGGGATTCAGTTAAGCTTTGTTCTGAGCAGTACTTTTAGTGCAATTTTAGTCTTGTCAAGTTTATGGCTATAGTGTTTGCATATAGTATATATGTAAAAATAACTAGATAGCATATAGTGTATCTCTTGTTCTTCTTCACTCGTATTTGCATGGTGTACATCTTCCTGGAGGGTGTGCTGTGAGTATCTGTAACTGATGGCTTTTTTTTTCTTCTCCAGGTCATCTAAATGCAGTTTTGTGGTTTTAGAGCTAATGCTGATAAAACAATTCTGAATACCTTATTAAAAGACCTTCAGACATTGAGAATACTTAAAACACTGGGGAGCTGACAGGTTGCTGGGATTGTAACTTGTTAATTGAATGTGCTTGGAATTTCCATTAAGTTTAAATTCTCATTTTCCCTTTTTTTCCTCTCAAGAGTTTAGATGAAGACAGGTTTGAGAAGGATAATGTGGACAGGCATCTTTTGAGCTGGGATTTGTTTTACCAAGACCTTTTAGAAACTACAGCATTCTTTTCACTAAATATTATTGAATCTCTTGTACTTACAGCCATCATTCTCACATTCTGAGTAGCAGTGGAGTTTTCTGTTTGCTTGGGCATTTTTGGCTGTGTCTGCAGGAATCTTTGACTGTCTTGAAATAATCTTTTGGCCAGGCTGAGCACTTGTGTATCTGCTGTTCATGACTCAGATGAAAAGCAGTAATCTTAGAACCAAGCTGCATTGGTTTTTGCCTTTTTTTTTTTGTTTTTTTCCCAGTGCTGCAGAAAGTTTTGGTGCTTCCCATCCCCCCAGCTGCTTCATCCCTGTTTTCTCAACTATACTTAGTAACTGACTTGTGTGACACAAATAAGTTCATTCCAAACCAATGTAGTTACAAGCTCATACAAGAAGCTTAGAAGGGCTGAGAAGGTCAACATTTATGTTATAATATTAGTAGGTGGTAAAAACTGCAGTAGAACTCCATAGATGTTATCTGAATAAGTTGATTTTAGTAACTGGAGAATTTCCTACTTGTAAATATATTTTTAGTTGAAAATAGGGGTTTTTTTGAAATGCAGAAAAAGAAAATGGAGGTCAAAATGTGCTTGAGTTGGCTTAGTTGTTTCGTTATAAGTTTTCGGGCTGGCCACTGTGCAGCATCATGACACTGTATGTGTAGAATTTCTAGTCTTACACAATAACAAATGTAGTTGATATGCCATTTCATTGCAAAAATAAGTTTTACTTTAGCATGATGATCCAGATTATATATTTGTAAAAGTGAATTATGGAGAGTTCTTTGATTTCTGTTATTCTCTGATTGTTTGTTCCTCAATCCTCAGAAATTTCAGTTTTGAAGGATCAAGCGTGGGTTTTTCCAGTATGTAGGTGCAGGCCAACAATTTGAAGATTGAAGCCTACAATTTAAAAATAAAGCAAAATTCCATACTTGCTAATGTTGCTAATTAACAAGAGGTTAATGTGTGAACATCTGCTTTGATTCATAATGCTTTAGTCATCTGTATGTATTGGCTTTTGTTTCATGTTTTGTTTCAGACATCTTTTTTTTTTTTTCTTATCCATCTTTAATTCTAGAACAACCAGAGAATGGTAATGATGCTACTGAATTGGGCAACTTTATCATACCTGAGATTAGTGTCACAAGTGTGGCTGGAGAGAGGACCGGGAATGGGGAAAAGAGCAGAGCACTAGCAGAGAATGATGTTCAGCATTTACAGGGAGTACAGGAGACAGCTACAGACCCTAGAGCTGACAGCAAAGGCATGCCAGAAATCAGGAGACAAAAATCTGTAAGAAAAATGATGGAGGATGGATTAAACTCATCTGGCAGAGTGCAGTTTTAGCAGAGCACTTGTAGCTGCACTCGAAGGTATCACTGTTGATTGAAAGGGTCACTGCTGCATGTTTGGACAATTAAAGTATGCAGTTAATATATTTGCATGTGTAATAACACAAATGCATGTATTGCACACAGCTTTGTCTGTGCCACAGACAATGGCAACATACCTAACAAGTAGATTCATTTAATCTGGAGAAAATACACTGTGAGACTCAACATACCTTTGAGTCTATTAGGCATATTTATTGGGTGATCAATGGTATGAAGAATCCATCAAAATGGATGTGAAAAGTATCTCACTGTGTACCTCAGATTTACCAAATTCCACCTTTCATGGTATACTGGAGACCTCATGTTGTGCTTGAGTTTCCAACTCGTACCACCAGACCTGTGATGCAGAAGGTGACCTTTCAGTCCTAAGCATTCTTGGGTTGCTAAATGGGCAGGTGCCATATTGGGTGTCCTGGGGCATTGACCACATACCTTTATAATCAACGAGCTTTGCAAAATCATGTGTTGGAGCAGTTGCTCAAAATAAGATTTATACTTTCTTTGTTCTGTGTGGTATCTTCTAATCTATAGTTTTCTGATCTCCTGCATGAATTAACAAGACTGCATTTTTATTTTCAAAATCACCGCAAAATGAGATTGTGGGCATGCTCTTTGATCTAGTTAATGCAGCACTATTTGCTGTAACTTTATATCCTAATGAACCTTAATTCCAAAATATAATGGAATAGGTAAGTGTTTTGTCTTCTTTGTTCTGTTGCTTTATGGCTTCATGCTTGTAAATATCAAAATCTAGCAATATATAAAATCAATAAATGTGAGAAAGTCACTTGCTAATTCACTATTTCTTTTTCTACCATGCAGGTAATACCGATTTAGCAATTCAAGAAGAACTGATAGAAATATCTGAAACTGATGAAGGATTTTACTCTAGGGCTACTTCTAGTACAAGTCAATCTGCCCTATCTAACAGCAGCAACACGAGCAGTAAGAACCTGTTAGGGAAGAGCCAACGAAGGTCTGGAGGAAACAAAGCTGGAGGCAAAGAAAAAGAAGGAGAAACCTGCAGAGAACACTTGTCACGAAAACAAACTCAGAGAGCCATGAGTGAGAATCTAGAGCTGGTCTCTCTGAAAAGACTGACGCTGACAACTAGCCAGTCCCTGCCTAAGCCTGGCAGCCATAGTCTGGCCAGAACGACCACTACTGTGTTTAGTAAATCCTTTGAACAGGTCAGTGGTGTCACAGTTCCAAATAATCGTGGTGGTGTGACTGGTACAGAGGCAAACAGGTTTTCAGCTTGCAGCCTTCAAGAGGAAAAACTGATATACGGAACAGAAAGAACAGATCTTCCAATTTTAAGCAAACAACCTAATCAGCAGCGACCTCCTAGTATTAGCATAACTTTGTCAACAGATTGATACCGTAAATTGACAAGTATGAAAAATAAAACATTGAGGGTTTATGCTGATGTTGGTACACCGGTACATGAGGCTCCTTAATGTGCTACACATTATTCTGTTGAACATCAAGCCCATCAATTTTTATTTGGCTCACATTTGACAGTATTAGTGAATAGACAACAGTTGTAATCATTCTGCATCAACTTCATCAAGTTTCTTCTTGACTTACTGTATTTATACACCCGATTGCTTATGGCTTCATGTGAAGTTTACAGCTTCACCAGTTCAACAAGCACTGATCAGTTGTTCAGCCACTGACTGAGATGTGGCTTTTTACAAGTGCACAGTGTGGGAACAAAAAGAGCCTCTTGCCCAGAACCTGCCTTTTCACTACCACTTGACCAAGGCAAAACTGCAAATACTTTTATTTAAGAGGGATCTTGCAGTATGGGCATGAAATTGTGGAACAGCATTGCAAGATCATAAACGTTCTCTTATGTTACCTGTGAGAAAGCTGTGCTTACGTGTAAGGTTAAAACAAGAAGCATCAGTTCAGTGTTTGATGTTTTGGCGGGTTTTGTAATGGTAGTTAGTACACGTTGCGATGTTGTTCTTCATGCCACTTGTATGAGTCTGAATTACAGACGCATTTTTGGTTTTCTCTAAGTCTTTGAAACTGGGCCAAAAGTCACACAGCAACAGTACTTGTGAATGGGAGTTCTTATCAGTTGTTATCAGTCGCTCCTTAGACTTATAAACTGTGTGACAAACTCTGTCTTTCAGATTCTTAAATATCAGGCACAAAGCTGCTCATTGAAAAGTCGCTGTCATCAGTATTTTTATTATTTATGGAGAAGAGCTGTGCTTATGTAACAACGTTATGTATAAAATAAGGTTATGAGCCTTTTGCACTGACTCAAGAAAATCAGGAGTGTGAATGTGTTTAACATGAACTTCTTACTTGGGACTAAGAGAATACTGCCAAAGGATGTGTACTTTCAGTAACTTGCAAGCACAAAGGGAAATTATAATGTAAATGTAACTAGTGCTCTAATTGCTAGTCTTTTATATCCATTATTTTTCTAGTTTAATATTCTAAACCAGCAGCCTGTTTGAAGTTACTTAGCCTTTAACCTCCGGTTAGTTTGGTGACCTTGTTTGATACCAGCTTTTATAACATTGAGATTTTAATTAAAAATAGACATTAAAACTGATTATGCAGAAATTTGGAGAAGCGATAGCTGACAAAACCAGTCCGGAGCAGTGATTAGCTGATAAACAGACAACGTATTATTATGAGTGGGGAAATAGAAGAAATAGTCATTCCCAGCTGTCCAGGTTTCTGCAGCAAGTGATCTCTTATTGTCAAGAACCTGGTAACAGAACAAACACTAAAATTCTGGTAGACTTTCCTGTTTACCTGCAGAAAAGTTTAGATAGCCCTTTTTGACTTAAACTGAAGCACAAGTAACTTTTAAGCAGCTACTGTTATTCAGGTTCATAGAAATTAATAAGCTGGTTAATTAACGAGGAGAGATGAGGAGACATAGTTGATAGAGACAAGTCAGTTGTATAATTCTACTTCTAAGACTGCAGACTAGATGTGTACGTTTCTTAATATTCACCAGAGTCTGTGGAATAGCTGCATCAGTCTGTAGAAGTTTGTCTTCACCTGAGAACCTGAGTTTAAATGAATGTGCCACACTTGGTCACATTCTTCAGTTTGTTGTGTGACACTGTTCTGTTCTTGTAACGCAGTATTCCAGCTTTTTTACAGTGAAGTGTTCTCTTAATTGTACATGAAAACTTACATTCCTAATGTATAAACTACAAGTTTGTCTTGTTCTGTGTGTAATACTTTGGCCAGTGAAATAAACTGGATCTTTGAAGTTGTATGTTTTTGTAAAAACTTTGTACAGCAGAAAATTTTGCCTCTCTTTCTATAGGTTTTTCTGCAATATGCATTAGTCGGCACATTTGTTTCACGTTGACTAACTAGATTTTTTAAGTAATTCTAGTGGTTAGTCCATTAGTGTTTCAGTTGTCTCCACAGTATATGCTTTTTCAAGTGGGTGTTGGTATAAAAGGCGTTTATTATACTGACAAGATTTAGTCACTTGACCTATAAATAATTAGAATCGTGACGTATCTAGAACAGCATAAAATGTAGATCTGTGACATAATGTTTACAATACTGTTGGCTACAAGTCAAACTATGTAAAGTTAGTTTATAGCTAACTATTCTATACTGTGGTCTGACTGGAACTCAAGACTTTGACTCATGTTGGTACAAATAAAATTACATAAAGCTTCATACTTTTTTGAGAAAATGATAGAAGGAAAGGTTCTTGGAACTAAAGGCTCCTGTTTCTATACATATGTGGCTTCATATAAATATGTATGTATTGGTCTCTGGAGCAACTTACACAATGAGCGTGTTTTTTGTGAACTGACATCACACCTTGATACTGATTGAGTCTAAAGAATTTCTTTCCTGATGTATGTAATCAAACTTTGTTGTGCTGCTTTCTTTTCTTAAAACTGGAAAGAAAAAACAAACAACAGAAAGAGCCCACACCACAGAAGACCCAACCAGAACAGGGAGGGGGAGGGCGAGGGTGGAATTATTTGTTGTCCAGATACCCATGGTACGGTACTGGGGGTGGAAAGGGAGGAAGCAGTAGGGCAGGAAGCAGATATATTAATTCTATAACAATATTTCTAAAATTGTCAAGCTCTTGGATTTTGAGCATTATCACTTTAGACCAATGAATGAAAAATGTATATTAAAGAAGTAGAGGTCTTCTAACAGTGTAAGGAAAACCTATTAAGACTTCCTATATTGTAGTCTGCCTGGGAGTGGGTAGTCCTGATAAATATGCTCCAAACATCATACACGGCTGCAACATTCTGTAGGAAAAATGTTATGTAGGAGTGAATCATTTCAAATCATAATAAGAGAAGTTATTTTAATGCTCACAGTTAAAACTGACCTGTTTTAAAGCAAAGGGCACTGTTTCCAATGATGGCTTTGAGCAGCAACATTTTCAAAACTGTATAGAAGCTGAAAAGAACTGGGTTTGTTGTGAGAATCTGAAACATTTGTGCAAAAAGCGTATGGCCTCTGACCACTTGCCGCGGAGGTGCAATGACTTTCCAGAAGGGTGTGAAATGTTCTAGAATTGCCTTGAATACCTGACAGATTTGATAGGTACAGGAATATGTACCTATTTTAGCCACACATCTCTGAGGAAGTCTCTTCTGATTTCTATGAGGACTCTAGAAATTTCTAGATTATTATGTCTGATACCTTTTGTCAGTGTTTAAGGCTTACAGTGCTGTATATGGGTGTGTAATATATTGCCTTTTGCTTTTGTACAATTCTGCTTTGAAGACTGCAGACTAGATGTGTACCTTTCTTAATATTCACCAGAGTCTGTGGAATAGCTGCATCAGTCTGTAGAAGTTTGTCTCCACCTGAGAGCCTGAGTTTAAATGTGCACCCCACTTTCTCACATTCTTCAGTTCATTGTGTGACACTGTTCTGTGTTTTAGTAATGCAGTATTCCACCTTTTTTGCAGTTAAGTGTTCTCTTAATTGTACATGAAAATTTAAATTCCTAATGTATGAACCATAAGGTTCTCATTTAGTGTTCAATAATTTGGCCAGTAAAATAAACTGGGTTTTTTTTTGAAGTCGTATGCTTTTGTAAGTACTTCATACAGCACAAAATTTTGCTGCTTCTTTATAGGCTTTGTTGAAATACGTAAGATAACAACGTATTTTTTCAGCTTTCATTGTACATATCTAGAATTCACAGTAAGGTTGACTGTGTTACTTAAAATATGCTAAATACCCATTTTACAGAGTGTTGGCTTTGCAAATGCAGCCTTGTCAGGTGAGACACTGTGCCTAAGCCACTTGTCTGAGAAACACTGACTGATGGGAAATGTGAGTTCAAGCAGATGGACGTGTAAACTGGTTGATGGCAGAAGTAGGTGTCTGTCCTGTCAGTGATGTTGCACTACTTGGGCAACTGGGTAGTTTTGATGGTTTTAAAACAGTGGTTTGATACAGAGCCATTATCTGCATCATTTCTTTATTATTAGATATG
>VWYH01007077.1:275395-376346 GCA_013399365.1 Pampusana beccarii
GTCCTGTGCTCAGAGGCCTGGGATTCCTGAGGGCTGCTCTTGCTGGTAACAACAGGAGAGGCAGCAGTGGGTACCTTGGCCTTTTCCATATCCCTTGTCAGCAGGTCCTCTGCCCTACCCAGCCATGGAGCCCTATTTTTCCCCTACTCTCCCTGTTGCTGATGCTGTGTCTGTTAATGTTTTTGTTGTTATCTTTCACCTCTCTTGCCAAATTCCACTTCATTTGGGTTTTGGCTTTGCTAACCCCATCTGTGTGTGCTTGCATAGTGCCTCTCTAATCCACCTGGGTCCCCTGCTCTTGCTTCCCCCTCTTGTACACTTCCTTTTCGTGTTTTAGTCAAGAGCTCTTTGTTAACGCTTCCATGCCTCTTGCAGCTTCTGCTTAATTTCCTCTGTGTTGGGGTGAACCGTTCTTGAGCCTGGAAGAGATGGTTTTTGAACATCAACCAGCTCTCCTGGGCCCCTCTTCTCTCTAGGGTGGTCTCCCAAGGACAGCTGCTGAGCAGATTCCTGAGCGACAAGTTCTGTTCTTCTGTAGGTCCAGGGTTGTGATCTTGAGTTTTATTCAAGGTTTCTTTCCTTCTTTCCTCTCCCCTCACAAATGCAGTCTCTGGTGCAATACTGCAGAGAAACCTGGATGAATGGAAGAGCTGTTGTAGGTGGCAGCAGTGGGAGAACTTATGTTTTGGGTACACTGTGCATTTTTTTTTTTAAGCTCAGGTGTCAGTCTTAAACCTATTCTTTTGAATGAGCAAAACTCAATTTCTCTTTATGAATGAGTGAAAAAGGAAATCTCAGATTCTTGATATTTCATCTAAATAAGTTAAAAAAAATTCTTTTCTGAAGGGTACAAATTAGTCTTGATGCTGTGATTGTCCTGCTATTTCAGTTACAGTGGGTAAAAGGCCGTGCTTGGAATGGGCTCTTAGATGGTTTCAGGTTGCAAGTGTTATTGATAGTGAAAGACCACGTGAATTTGAATACCTCCTCTCTTCCCAAAATGTGGCAGGGCATACAAAAGAAAGTAATTGTACCCCGAAGTACAGCCCTGCGTGGAGGTTGAGAGTACCTGAGGCCCTGCTGGACGACTCGCAGTGAGAGGAATGTTTGAAGGTAATAAAAACAATTAGTAACCAGTTACAGAAATTACATTTATTTCTACAGACTTTCCAGTTAGTTGCCTGCATTAAGCTTGTGATAATTATTTTTTTCATGTTTTATGTTAATCTAGCTCTATATTAAAGATGACTTCAGTATGGAGGTTTTCTCCCAACCCACAGCTGCCAGGTAATAAATATATCTGCTAATTCAGGATAATGGGGAAAAATGTCACTGTGACTCCAGAAGCCTTTGTGAAACAAGCCTTTACATTGCACAGCGCTCGCTTCGTTAACTTGATTCCTAAAATGAGGTTGTGTTTAATCATCTGTTACTCTAAATGTGCTGGGACAATACTGAAATTTAATGGTGCGGAAAGACTTGTGGAAGTTGGTCTGAGTCACGCCATAGTAGTGACAAGCTGCCTGGTTGTTCTTGTCATTAGTGCCGACTAATACTGGCAGTCCCCTGTGCAGATTTTCCTGGCCTGGACCATGAGGGTGGATTTTTCTAGTGTGAGGGGACAGATTTCAGAGGAGGTGATAAGAAATAATCAGCTTTTACCTCCACAACACACAACCAAGTAAATGAACAAAGTAAATGAAGGAGAGTCAGGCGTTGGCACAAGGAGTCCTCAGCGTGGGTGTGATTTTTCTGGTATTTCCGCAATACAAATAGTGAACCAAAATAAAGAATGAACGTTCTGTGCTTCTTCTGAAAAGATACTTTGCTCAAGCATGAAACTTGAATATAATTTTTGATTCCTATCAAAGTAGGAACAGAATAGGGACTCGTTTAAAACATACATATAAAAGCGTGTTATATACATGTGTGTACACGTTTATGCATCTATACATATGTATATGGTTTCCTCTTCAGCTAGTCAAGGTATGGAGGTTGTAGAACTGTTGGGGAGACTGTTTGAGCTGGCAAAGACCTGGACCAGCATTGATGTCAATGACCTATGATACCATCTAAAATAGACATAGTACTGCTGGGTACTAAACAGTTGTGCTCTCACTGGTGTATTTTCCTTGTGGTATTATCTGCCAAGAGCAAACTGATTTGAATATAAATGGTAAAGAATCTTGCACTTATTCCTTAAATATGTTAAAAAAAAAATCACACTTAATATTTTTTGTGTTTGTTTTTGAAATGCATTTTGGTTTCATTATTGTTAATAACCTGCAGTTCAGACTTTGCAAATAATTCAGATTGAAAATTTGAATTGGGATAACATTATATACAAAACCATTTTGGAATGCAGTGCAAGCCAACTGTCGTACCAAATGTCAGCTTTCAGCAGACTGTCCTGCCCCTAAAATGTTGGTGTTTGAGAAACCTGCTGTAATAAATCACAAAATGGAAAGACTTTCAAAAGGTAACAGCATGGATATTCCCCAGAAGATTGTTTACTACTTGGTTCACTGGGATTTACATTACTCATTTCAGCAACTAAAGAAAACCAATTCAACAGCTATTTATCTAAGCTACTAAATTCAGCTCCCCCTGTACTGACTGGAGAAAGAGCACTGTCAAACTGGTTAAGCACATCCTGAGACAGGGAGATCCTCTCTGACACTTGGAAAGGGTTCATTCCATCTCTTGCTTCTCATCCTCAATGAACAGCTTAGTGCTGCTGAATCCACACATCCCCCTTCTTGCTGCATAAAGTCTAAATAAGCTTTAGTGTCGCATCAGTCACTTCAGCACAGCTCCGAATGTCAGCAGCTGCCCTATTTGTACTGAAAGCTTCACAAGCAGGCAGACGTCTAGGAAGAACAGATCTGGTTTAGTAGTTCTGCTGGCCAGGATGTAAAGATCTGCTTGAAATAATGGGGACAGGTACTGGGAGCTACAATTCAAATAGTATCTGTTCGGATTCTTTGAGTAATAACAAAGTAGTTGCCTTTCAAAATGTCTAAAGCAGGGAAGAAGAAAAGAACCAGAGCACAGATCTTTTTATAGCATTCCTGTTCCTGCCATTCTTTGTTCAGCATCTCGCTTAAAATTGTGTAATAGCTCTAGCAGCTTTTGGATTTGAAGGTAGAATAGCAGCAAGGCTGTTAAAGTGTTCTTGTAACTGAGGTACTTGTTAAGCTCTAGCTGAATCATCTGGCAAATCTGAGGCTTGGTTCTTAACTCTTCAGCCTGGGAAGGCTTCTTGACTGCCTCACAGACCATGTCCAATTCATAACTTTGAACTCTGGTTATCCGTGAAAACTTTGTCCTGCTACCAGCATAGGAAGTCCTGCTACAGAAGTGTTGCCCTTAAATCTAGCGTGAACCTGACTGTGTTTCAGGTGTTCAAGTCTTTTCTGGTTCAGTGAAGCATCTTGGTAATGGTGAGATGAGTAACTTCTTAAATACACCAACAAAATCAGTTATTTGATAGATCCACTTATAAGGCATTTGATGCCATAATTTAATTTCAGTCGGAAAAGCAGTGACTTAGGTGGAAGAATCTTTGTTTCATCTTGAGATATAGAACAGCTTTAATACACCTGGTTGTTCAGTACCACATTCATAATCCCTGCAATTATTCCTTCCTACTCTAAAAAGAGCAGGCGCTGTACAGCGCGAGTACCGAGGGACAGTTCTGTTTCATGCTTGAAAGGAGGAACACGTTGTATAAAGCACACTTTGTACCGAGCTGTGGGAAAAGAGGTGAACGGCAGAGTGAACCAGAAGCTTGAAAAGCAGTTCAGAATGTCTAGTGCGCTTCTGCTCTGCCCGTCCCCGCAGGCAGATTTGAATGAATGAAGAAGCTGCACACAATGGAAGAGGCATCAAGCTGAGAGTTCATGGGAGCGGGGGGGAGCTTTTGGAGGAAACCTCTTCCCCCATGGCTCCCACCTGCCCCCAGGGACAGGGATCCTCCCCCTGGGCAGGGCTTGTGCTCCTGCGTTCTGCCCCTTCCCTCCCTCCACCTGAAACTTGTGCCTCTGTTTCCTTCTTGGGAAGCAACCTGGGCGCTGGCACTACCACAGTGACAAACACAGGACAGTGGTGCTGTTTGTGGGTGGAACTGGCAGCTGGGCTCTGTGCCGTAGGTTTAGGCATTGATGATTTTCTTGCCCTGCTTTGGTGTCAAGAAATGCATGAGGGTACCTGAACCCAAGGTGTCAGGAGCTTCTGGGATGTTTCTATCAGAGGGAGGAGAGACAATGAGTGATCTGAGGAATTTTTTTACTTTCCTAAAGGGGGTGGCCACTAGGCTGGCTATCGAGGTGACACTTAAACTGGAGGAAACTTTTAATAAAAGATTTTGTGCATGTACTGACCATCAGCTGGATATCTGAGGGAGGTCATAGAAGAGACAATGCAAAGGCTGCAGCCCTTGGTGAGATCTAGCCTGACAAGGTGTGAAGGAGGGGTCAATAAGGATGGAGGGTCAGAAGCTGTGAAGACCTCCCAAGATTGACAGATATCTATCAAAGAGGAGAATGAAGAGCCTGCGGTTATGAGGTAGATGGAAAGGGCAGGTCTGGTGCGGTGGAGGAACAAAGCTGTCCGTGTGGTATGGCGTGGCTCATCTGTCCACCCAGAGCAAGACCAAGCTGCACATCTGACTCTACGAGAGATTCCAATTTTAAAGATTGTTGATTGTCTCACTGGCTCGGCCAGCATGACACAACTTAGAAGGTTTTTTCGTTTTTACTAATGCAAGGAGTTTATGTAGAAAGGCTAACAGACCACTGGTGCAGCAGAGATACTGACTAATACACAGTCTGTAGGAAAAGCAACAGCGTGACAGAAAATATGGACCCACATTCAATAGCAAACCTGAAGCCCCCATACTGCTTCTCATGTACCGCTCTGCCTGTGAGTGCTGTCAGGGGAACTCATCCCAATTCATATTTCTTGGAGAAATTTTCTTTTTCTGTCAAGTTATATAGAAGGTGACTGAACTATCTGAAAAAAACTACGTGAAACTATATGAGAATGTATGATAAAAGCGAAATGCTGCTTAGCTGCTTAATAAAACTGATAAATCCCAACTTTTTCTAAGCTGCTGCATTGTATAGATGAAATGATAGTTCTGCTGTCATGGTTGATCGGTGCTAATTACAGCAATTATAATGCTTGTGGAGTAGGAAATTTGCAAAAAAGTATATTAAGTGTTCAGCACTCAGCTGCCTGTCAGCTGAAAGGAAGGTGAGTTAATTGAATGTAACAGTCTATCCTCTTTCTATTATAAATCAGTGGTTAATTATAACGTGCAGCTACATGGCCGTGTGTCGCTTGCTCTGGCATAACAGTGATGTGTCACGTTATTGATCACTGCACCGGTGGAGCTGGAAGTTGTGACACCCCTGCACTAAATGCCTTACAGAAGCCTGACTGGTTTCAGTGTTGCACAAAACTAATCTTCATTCAAAGTCTAGGAATTAAAATTACACCAAATATCCTACCAGAATCTAACATGCATTTGGTGTCTTATATTAGTGTGTGATTTTTTTTTTTTTTTTTTTACTACTGCTATTTACGGTAAATAGATGTAAATAGAAAAGAGATGAAGTGGCAGAAATATCCCCTAGGAGAAGGCACAAAATTACTGAGAAAAGAGCTGTTGCTAAGTATAATTTTCTTGTAGACTTCTTGAAGCTAAGCAGAGCTGTCCCAAACTGACTTAATGTCTCCAAGTATCTGGAAATTGGCTACTTTTAATGTATAGTAGCTTTGATTGCCCACTGAGAAATGCAGAGCTCTCTAAAAGACTGCTTTTCTCAAACGTTTGTTTTGTATTTGATAATAGACTTGTGCCTGATTTAAACTACTGCTTAGAAACTAAGCGTGGTTTCCAAAGTAGCATCCCACCTCTCCTGATGGGTTTTCAGGCCAGAGGACTGGCCTGTGTAGGTGCAGGTACCATAAATGGGTGTGGGAATGAGGGCAAAGTCCAGTTGTTCGGGGCGATAGAGCCCAGCGCTGCAACCTGCAGGCACTGGGAACCAGAGGTAATGGCACAGTTACCAGAATCTTTAGAAAGGATAATAAGGAGTATATTGCCAGACATTCCTCTAACTTTCCCTTGTGTAGGCACTTTTCATCTGTGAGGATAAATCAGAATGTAACAGTACGTATTTGGAATAAAGGACAATATAGCGTGGTAGAGAAGCAGGATTAATGAAGCTCGCTAGGCTAATTGTGAAAGGGAAACACTTCCCAACATAGATCAATCACATCCTCTGTTCTGCTTCAGATAGCTCAATATTGGATGGCATTCAAAAATGTGACATTTTGTGGTGCTAGGAAAAGCATTATTAGTCCAGTTTATTAGAGTGCGCATACCATAGCCAGTGTGTTTAAACATCTTTATTCCCTATTAACTGGAATAAAAACTGGTGTGCAACATGAGGTATTTTGTTGAAGAGGGAAGTAGTCTTTACAACATTTGGTTGCTTGAAGGTGAGAAAGGATCCAGCTACCTCCAACTAGAGGAAAAAGCACACCACTTAAATGTTCATTTATCCACCCGTGCTTGGAAAACAGGGAGTCAGGCACCTGTCTAAATGTTCGCACTAGCTTACACTGAGGACTGAAAAGCATGGAAGGAAAATTAAAGGTTATTTAATGCTTTGCCCATTTAGCTCACAGCCCTTGATGCCACACTCTCTTCAGGACAGCTGCAGCCAGACAGGTTTGCTCCAAAAGGACAGCACAGCATTGATCTGATTTCAATAGATCAGAGTCTCACTGAAGACATTGCAGCGTGTGCCATGTAAGGCAGGAAAAACACACTTCGTTAACTCAGCCAAATCGGCACAGCATAATTAAAATACTGTATTGCTTTCTTCTGTCAGTGTTTACACCATGTAACTGGAGGCTCCGGTACCCTTTCACAATATTTCCACTCACCCGAAATAAAAGTGGATGTTCTTTTTTCTGTCAGCAAACATCTTGACTTCTGAATTCAGTAAGAGTGGTGGTGTTGATACCCATCAGAGCAGAACGTTGTCCTTCATCCTCGATTCTCTGGTTTTATTGCACCTAACTTATGCTTTCTTCTTTGGGTACATAGTTTCATAAAAAAGCATCCCTTGCATACAAATTATTACTTGAAAGTCAATAGTTTTTTGGTTTTTTTTTTCAGGCAAGCATTAAGATACCTCATGGAACCAGAGCTTTCGATATGCCAGCTCTGGGCTTTCTGCAGTGGCTTCCTCTGCTTGGTCCTATGTTTTTGGTGCTGTGGCTCTGGTTTTGGAGCATCTCTGAAGCTCACATTTCAGTGATATGGCGGCTGCTCAAAATGTAGCTCACTTGTGTACATCCTCTACGGCATAAGAGCCCTCTGTAGTTTGGCTGCTGTTGGCCTTGGGTTGCTGCCCCTCACCTTTGCCCTCATAGAAAGCCACATGCAGAAAATTAGGGGCCCGATGGGTATTGTTCTGGGGCGCTCTGCTCCAAAAGACCAAGACGAATACAATTTCTGAGAGGCCTTTTTATCTCTGAAAGTACAGAAATCTGTCCAAAAGCTGATATCTACTCAAACACCAGACTGTTCAGGGCAGCATGCCCAGAAATGTTGGTATTTGAGCTAAAAATGTAAGTGTTCATGCATCCCAGTTCCTGTGTTTGTGTAGTTATGGTACAGGTCTGCTTTGTCAAGCAGAAAAAAAAAAATACCGTTCCACCTTTTCCAGTTTACTCATAAGTGAAATGTAGTGTTTTGCAATGTAGGTATCTTTCACAGAATTACATAGGTATAAGCTCTTCCTGGTCGCTGTTCTTGGGTTAATGGTAGCTGACTCCATCCAGTTGTTTGTAGACTTTCTTGGAAACTGCAGCGACAGAAAACAAAGACATAAGGAATCCTTCTGCATAAGGAACACCTGCTATTTACAATTCCTGTGGAGGAGGGAAATGGAATATCCCAGGTGAAGAGGCAAAAGCAAGACATGACAGCACTAATGTCACTGAGAGCTTGCACAGATACCACAGTGCTACAGCTTAAGGTAAAAGGAATTTATTTCTTCTTGTCACACTATGGACTATAGAGTCTTTTCACAGTGTTTATTGAACTTTTTGCTTTCCCTCTGCATCAACAGAAACTCAGTTTCCCTGAGGTGAATGAGAACAAACAGCAGTTTCTGACTGCAGTGCAAACCTGGCTATGGAGGAAGAGAACCAACCCCACTAATTCAAGGTATTTTATAGTTACAGTGTCAAGACTTGGATTCCATAACCACAGTTTCTTCTCACTGGTCTGGCCAGGAAAAAGGGTCTTGTTGCTGAACAGTGCTGTGTTTTTCCAATGTTTTGTACTTCACTTGCCAGACCTAACCATGACCTTGCAATCTGAGAAACACCTGACATCTATATAGGGCTGGCTGCGAGCATGAACTTCTCTTCCACAGAAATGGCAGTGTTTTGAAATGCTTTGTTCCTAAATGAGACTTTCACAAGAAAAAATATTTCAGAAACACTAATATGTGTGTTCTATGTAAAAAATACGAAAGGAAATAATCTCCTATTCCATCTGCTGGCCACTCTTGCCAGCTCTCAAAGATGTCTGTGCAGGTACTGGAATTCTGGCCCTCATGATCAAAGATCTGCCCGTTATGTTTTTTTTAATCACTGCTTCACATAAACTTGGCAAGAGAATCGTTAGAGGTGCCTGCCTTTCTGAGAGCTTCCCTCAGATTTCTCTCTTTCATTTCAGTTGGCCAAAACAAGTCTTTAACCTGTGCCTATCAGCAGGTGACAGGGTAGCCTTTCCCTCTATAGCTAGAGTAAAACCCCAAACCTTTTCCTCAGCATGTCCCTCATATTCTTGGATATTTGATAGTTTGAATGTCATTTGCAAGTGGTGCCTGGGCCAGACTCTTTGTGTCACACCTCTATGTGGGCAGGTTCATGGGGCTTTTCAAGATGGTGATGGGGTTTGGCTGATGAGCTTTCTTATTTTCTAATGAAAACAATTTTGTGATGGCTTCAAAATAGAGCTGTTATCTGGCTGGATGACAGCTTCTTCATGTTTTGACAGTGGCTCATGCGCCTCTTTCAGCTTCACGTTATTGCCTTGCTGCTTACTACAGATGTTGCAGTCTTGCATGGAACTGAGACTGAGTGCACGTGGTTTGGCTGAATTACTGTGAGTACCTGGCGCTTGGCTTCCTTCATAGCTTAATTAAACTGCAACAGTGTAATTCTGGGTCTCTGTAACTTAGTCATGCCTGAATTATGACTCTTTATCCTTGGAGAGAACCTAGAAAACGGATTCTTTTCTGCTGGGCTGCTATGTACACCTTCAGTGTACAGTAGTGGTCAGCTGTGAGAGAACAGAGACAGCAGGAACGTCCTGAGCACAGCCAGCGGAGCAGCTTCTGTAGTCACCCCACGGTAGGCTGGACCTCTTGTGGTCCCTTGTAGCCAGCTCATGTCCTACCTCTAGGAACTCTTGGTAGCCAGCATGACTGAGAGTATCCCTCAGGTCACCTATGACAGTGGCAGAACAGTCCAGCTGTGTGAGGAAGCAAGTGAGGTTTAAACCTATTTTTGCACATCGCTTTTCCCCCAAAATACATACTGTTTTAACATCGGGCAGATACGGTTTTTAGCAAACCAGGCTTTCCCCTCCCCAGTGCTCATCTTCCGATTTGAGGTAAAGCATGTGCCAAATGGATATCGGGGCAGAAACTTCACAAACCTTCTAACATCAATTGCAAGAGAACAAATATGGAGTGAAATTCTGCTCCTGAGCTCTGTAAATCTGGAGGCACTCCAGAGAAGACAGTTTTGAGATTGCTCTGGATTGAAGACAGTTTACTTGGTTAGAAAATCCAGTTTGGGATGTCAATAGCAAAACATCTGAGTGTTCAGCCACAAACGCAGTCTCTGAAAGCTTTCACATTTTTCAGGGCTTTGTCTGTCTGTCTTTAAGCAGCATCATTTCCTTATAGCACCTGCCCTCCCTCCTTGCTGTGAGGGAGTCTGTTACACAGCAGTGGCCATGTTACCAGCCTTGCCTAAAACAGCAAGTGTAAGACTGTCAAGAAACATTTAGAAAGATGGGTTCATGGTTGTTTTTGGGCACACTAGAAGCCAACTGGCTGGTGAGCTACCAGTAGTCTTCCTGCTTTCTGCAGAAGCCCAAACTAAATTTCAAAGAATAGATACATAATTGTGTAAGAGTGAACTTCTAAGCTTTTTTTTTTTTTTGTGATGTATCTAAAATCAAAAAGCTGGCTCACAGCTAACATCTAATGTTTAGTCTGCTGGGAAAAAGGTTTTTGCAGTACTTACCACAAGGACATGGAGCCTCACTGACATCTGAGTGACCAGTCAAGAGTACATGCTATAGCTTGTACAAGCCATACTATAGCTAAATGGATCTAGATACTATAACTTCTTTTAATGCTACTATGGTAAAAGAGAAGAAGGACAAGGAAATATATTTCTTCCCCAGATTTTTACTGGGGAGTGCAAAAGGCAGTGTACTTTGTTGCCCTAACCTTGTCATTTAGAGGACTTGATATGTGAAGCCTGTCAAAGCCCATGAAAGAAACACATCCCAGTTTCCATTTCTGAGTCCTGCCAGCAGCCTCCTCCTAGTGTGGGGTGTGGGAAGCCAGTATTCAAGCATCCTACCAACTTTGAGACATATTGTGACTTTGCCCAAGTTCATATCATCCTTATCTCAAGCCAATATGTTATTTCCTCGTTTTCATGAACGTTTAAGGACTTAAAACAGATTTTTCCACCCTTCCTCCTTTGCTTTCCCTCCAACTCTTTACTTTTCATGTGGCTTTCCATGAAATAACTGTTCTTTATCAATGAATTATGATCTATTATCATTTTACTTCAGCAGTTCATGGAGGGTCCTTAGAGAATCTTTAACTCCATGGCATGAAATACTGTACAAAGTCCATGTTTGTTGAGCAAACCGGGCAATTAGAAAAAAAATATCGTGAGGAAATACCATCTATATACTTACAGATAAACTGACATATCGTTTGTTATTATGTCACATCTAGGAATGAAAACAGCAGTTAGATCAAGTCATGAAAATCTCTGCCCCTCTGTCTGTGGGGGACTTACGGTTCTCAACATGAATGACACTTCATTTGTATAACTGGAAATTGCTGTAACAGAACGTGAAAAAGTTCTGCATGAGATCTCATGAAAGGGGAAGGGGGTATTTGTTCACAAAATCTTTAAGCAAGTTGATTTTATCCACTCACACTCATTCTCCTGTAGATTTGATTCTTTCACACTCTGACACACACAGACTCATGGGCACCAAGACATATGTGTGTCCAAGTGGCCTGGCCAGGAGCCCCTGGTTTGACACAAAGGGATGCCAATGGCCGAGCCCTCAATACATGTCCAAGGTTCCCCTTGACTGAGGACAACAAAGTAGTTTCTGGACAGACCTTTCATACCACGTAGGAGGCATCAGCTGGTTTGAGGTCATCTTTTACCTCAGAATCCTGCTTGCTTCATTCTCCATGAAGGATAATTCAGGTTGCTGCCCATTGCCTGTTTTTCCTTGTTATTAAAGTCTGTGTTTTCCTGACAGGCTAGCAGGAAAGGCAAAGTGTACCTGATGCTGCAGCCTTGTTACCATCCTCCTGGAGTCAGGATGCTGGGTCTTTCGCTGACAGGTCAGCTGTGTTGTGGCTGTTCTCAACATGCAGGCCTTTCAGCCCTGACATGAACAGAACAATTTCCTAATTTTACTGCTGGGAATGGTCTCCTTTGTTAACAAAACAGTCCATTCTCTTAATCTTCTGTTCTGCTGTTCCTGCTGGTGCTTGCACATATTTCCATTCATACCAGCCTTCATTTTTACCTGTTACAAATCTCTACAGCTGTATATTCCTTCTTGGATTCCCAATCCTCTTTTATTAGGATTTATAATCTCTCTAAAATACATAATTTAATGCCACACAAAGTTTTTGACAGCACATAGATGAATGCTCTATTGAAATGTAAATGAAGCTTGTAAACATTCAGGTATCATACTCGGTGAAAGAAAACTGTAAAATCTGGGAGGGCTACATCCCCTGCATCTGCTGACTTACTAAAATACTGAAGTAGATGTGAAATAATTAAAACACTGAGGTGGCCAATATAAACATCTTGCAAACTAACAAAATTATGCCTGCCAAAATACTGAATGGGAAACTGATACTGTGTATTTCTCATGACATGCGATGGAGGATTGAACACACTGCTCCCATTGGTGTTGTGAAGTTACTGCTCTAAATTTATTGTGAGAGAAAAGCAAACCATCCATGGCTGATTTTCTAGCTTGTGCCCAGCAATGGAAGTTATATGTTACCACTGACAGGAGGTGAAATCCTGACTTTACCTTAAATCTTGCAGCTGTTGGCAAGTCTCAGTCCCTGCTGAGTAAGGAGTCAAGCGAGGTGAGTCTGCACTCCACAGCCAGTGTTAGAATATGCTGCTACATGGTAGCATTAGACACTGTGAAACGTAGGATAGCACAGTTAAGTCACTGATTAGTCTTTTGCAGTTAGTTATTAAAAAACAATGGCGATCAGCTGAAATCTGACCAGCAGGAGCCTGCGTGCTCCTGCCTTTTAGCCCTATTTTAGCTACTTGCCATTACTTGGAAGTAGAATCTTGAAATCTGTTCTCTCAGTAACCTTGCTCTTCTTTCTGTAACATTTGTGACACTGGGGCTGAGATGTGCTTCCTGTGTCAGTGACTTGCAACAGGGATGCAGATGAGCAGGATAGCCTGAAAGCTCCAGCTGTCTTAAAAGGGAGAAAAAATATGGCAGATACATTATGCAATACCATAAAGGGAACAAGATTTCACTGATCTGTTTACTTCACAGTTTCAAATGCAGAGTTATGTTGTCTTGGGACAGGTATCTGTACAGCCCAGAGGACTGAAAGCTGCAAGGCTGGATTTATCCGAGTTGGAGACAAACGAAATTTTGCACAAGCTAGAATTTGTGTTTCTTTTTTACTGTTGAGATCTAATTAAAAATGGAAGTTAAATGTAGTTACAATTCCACAGAAGAATGTATAAAGAGAAGACACATGCTGTCTCATTGCAATTTTAATGTAGGATCCTTGTTCATGACCAAGAATGCAATCATAGAGCCATCCTCTTTGACTATTTTTGTCACCACATCTTTTCTGTCTTTTTCAAAGTTTGGGTTGGACTCTGATGTAGATATTTATGATAGATATTTATGATACCAGTCTGGGCGGAAGGGCTGACACACCAGAAGGCTGTGCTGCCATTCAGTGAGACCTGGGCAGGCCGGAGGACTGGGCAGGGAAGAACCTGATGAAGTTCAACAAGGGCAAGTGTAGGGTCCTACACCTGGGGAGGAATAACCCGAGGTGCCAGCACAGGTTAGGGGCAGACCTGCTGGAAAGCAGCANGAGTCCAGTGGCAGGCTACGAAGATGATTAGGGACCTAGAGCACCTTTCTTATGAGGAGACACTGAGAGACCTGGGCCTGTTCAGCCTGGAGAAGAGAAGGCTGAGAGGGGATCTCATCAACGTTTGTAAATATCTCAAGGATGGGTGTCAAGAGGATGGGACCAGACTCCTTTCAGTGGTGCCCAACGATAGGATGAGGGGCAACAGGCACAGACTGAAGCACAGGAGGTTCCATCTGAAAACGAGGAGAAACTTCTTTACTCTGAGGGTGCCAGAGCACCGGAACAGGCTGTCCAGAGAGGCTGTGGAGTCTTCTTCTCTGGAGACGTTCAAAACCCACCTGGATGCATTCCTGTGCAATCTACTCCAGGTGTACCTGCTTTAGCAGGTAGGTTGGACTAGATGATCTCAAGCAGTCCCTTCAAACCCCAAACATTCTGTGATTCTGTGACAGCATTTGTTACAATTGTAAAATAACTGCATGAAAGACCTTTTTTTTGAATTTGTTGTGGGAAGTGGAATCAGAAAATGCAAGAGGATTGTCCCTGACTCTACCACAGAACTCCAATGTATCAACCTAACCAATCAAAATACTAATGAAGTTCCTATTTTTCTAATGTCAAGTATTGGTATATGTGGTACTAGATGGTTGAAATGTTGAGTACTTCCGAGCTACAGCTGAGGTTCTCTATATGTGTATATATGTGTACCTGCATAAACATATATGCTCAGTAATGGTGTTGGTATTGACATCCAAGCTGGCTCATTTTAAATGAATTCTGATAAACCTACAGTTCTATACTGTAAATGTACATTTATGTACATATAATACATGCCTAAGTGTCTATGTACATACATGTGTGTGAGCTGCAGGTTTTTCAGAATTAACTTAAGGACTGCTAGTGTAGATACCAACACCATTCCTGCAGCAAGCACAACCTTCCCTATGAGTTACAAACCAGGTTGTTGATGGCAGGGTCACTGCAATTGCCAGGTAGCTGGTGAGAAATGTTTGAGCCTTAAGAGTTTTTCAGTCTTCAAAAGTGCTGGTTGCTCTGCAAATGCTGAAGCGCTCCTCTGAGATTGAGCCTTATGCTCCATTAAGTAGTAAGAATACAACCTTATCAGATAGCTGATTAAATGTGTTAATGTTTAGGACTCTTATGTTACAGTAAGACTTCTATAAAATGAGCATGGAGAAATAATTTTATTTAGTGCAGTTAAAGTGAAACAAACAGTAGTTTGGGAAATTCATCGTAAGCACTGATTTACTAGAGAGAAAACTCCACAAGTACTAAATTTACTATAAAAGCATACAACAACCAGAGCATTAAAAATAAAAAGTGAAAACAAGCAATGTGAACAAGGTTAAGAAGCATTTGGGCAAATGGGTCTATTTCTGGCTTGGAGCCAGCTGGGGAGAAAAAGAAATTGCTATACATAGATTCCCAGCAGGTGTAACAGAAGTTGCAACAGACTGTTGGAGGCTGAAGTCAGTCAAGAACGAGATTAGTGGTTAGTAGTTTCAGATAATTTAAGCAGAGTCTGCTAACAGGTAGTAGACTCCATAGAGCTCTAAACATGGAAGCAATAGTTGGTGTTTTTCTGCTACTTGTGACAATAAGTATAAACATGCTTAATTTACTAAAAGGGGGAAAGACACTTCACACATTTGAGGATCCTGGAAGCTTGACAGCAGTAAGCTTTAATTTCCACAGATATAGAAGTATCTTTTCGCTGTCATTAAAACTCCCATGTCTGAAAGTGCATTACCAGAGTAAGTGTTTTTGATCAAATACAATTTCACAAGCTTTATACGTGGCATACTCCATTTTTTCCCCTCCTAAACTAAGTATCCTTAGCCAATAAAATACTATTTTATTTTTTTCCCAGGCACACAACAATGTCATGTTCTTTATTCAGGCAGTATATACCTAGCCATTTGTTTCCAAGTAAAGCAATATAGCAACAGGCTTTTGAGTAGTCTGCCTATAGCAACAGCTACCACTCCAAGACAGTTATTTTGAATTATCTGCAACTCTCCGTAGCTGAGTTGGGCCTGCTCAGCAGAACAAACACACCTGTACATAACAATGACATGCTTCTGAGGTAATAATATCTTAACTGCTCTTAAATCATGATTATTTTGAACATTTCAAGTATATATTACAAATAAAAGGGAAAGCTGGATACAAACAAAATAGAATATACACCACCTAGGATTAGTGTAAGAAAATATCATCATGGAGGTAGAGCTGCAAACCTGTGGAGTTTACAGCTGGAAAAACTTGCTCTGCTCCCAAAAGCTCAGGCTTATTTCTCCTTAATAACTATTCATGGTTTTAATAGAAAGACACAATCAGTTACACAGGTAACAACAAAAAGGTAAACTCTCTTTTATCTCCATGTATTGAACAGATGTAACCGGTACAGTGGAACTCTCCTCTCATTTTTCCCCATTTTCAGGACATTTTTAACATTCATTTTTATATACACCTATTTCACATAATTGCTTTATCAACACTATTTGTACATTATTTTTTATGTTTATGGCTCACAAGTTATTTGCAAAAATACTTAATTTAACTCAACAGTGCAGAATGGGTTTGTCTATGGTCTTAATATAAAGTGAATTTTACCATGGAGAGTTTTGTTTTTTATCATGGAGCAAAACATAAAAAGAGCCACTTACAAGCTGGAAAGATGGGCTTAGAATTATCCAGGGGGCAGATGGATGTCGTCCTTCCCACGAACTTACACATTTTGTCTCTTGCTGGAGAACGCACTTATTCTTCCAGTATATTGTGCTTCTGCACTGAGAATGAAGAACATGTTAGCGCTGTTCCAAAAGACTCAGAGAGGGGAATAAAAGAGACCAAAAGCATCCTCACACTGAAGTACAGCACATCTAAAAAATTCTGGAAGGCACTGGTGCTACAATGGAATTAAGGTTTAATTATAGACTCAAAATATGGCATATTACATGTATCCTTCCCAAAATCGTAGCATTTGCCCTGGGAGTATGATTTTTTCTTTTAAATTTATAGGTAGCAATTTATAATCAGGGATGAATTAAAGAAGTTTGACACTGGGAAGCACATTTCTCAAAGCAGCACTTTTAGTTAATTAAATCATTATCTTTCTTGCTTGTTCTTGAGCTAAGGGATACAGCGGTTCACAAGAAATCAGTCAGTAAATAAACACCTTCAATTAGTGGTTATTTTGAGGAGAGCTTACCTTCTGCAGAAGAGAAAATCAGTCTTTTCCCTTTTGAGACAATCACATTTTCAGGCCTCTGTGAGGTAGAGAAAGTGATGAATATTTGGAGATGTCAGCTCTCTGTGAGGTGTAGAATTATAAAGTCCCTGTATCTTGACTTACTTCTTTGAAAGATAACCTGAAATTCATTGCTTGAATTTACAGTAATACGTTTTGGAATATTTGCCACATTGTTTTAATTTACTTTAAATCACTGCCAGATATTTCTGACTCCTATTTTAACATGATTTGTCTGGAAATATACCAAAAATCAATTACACAGTAATAGGTCATACAGTATTTGAGTACAAACCCTTAAGTGCCCACTCATTCATGTTCTAATTTATCATTTTCAATGTGGACCTTTTCATTGGAGCCATATAAACCAGTAATTAATTCCTACCATCAACAAATGTCCACTGCAAATTAGCAGTAAGAAAAAAAAGGAAAAAAAATCATTGTGCAATGTGCTCATTCATTCTACAAATGGAGTTTTCAATATGCAGCACCAAATGTTCAGTGGTATATCTTAGACAAGTCTCAGGAATGGCAAGCTTGGTAACAGCTTACACTGATGTCTATTGATTAAAAATGTGGTGTATTTTTCTAATTTAACAAGCTGTTACAATGGGTAATGATCTCCTAAGCATTTAAATAAAATGGAATAGATACAATCAAATAAAATTAGTGATGATGTTTAGGTATTCAACTTAGTGTCAGTGAAGGAGGGCACTTAATGATGAATCACACTAATCCCATGGATGTTACTGACCACAGGTACAGTATATAGGGTGGACTTGGTGAGTTAATAGGAGGTCTATTGTATCTCATAATTTGAAACCCTTTAAATTAAAGATGAAAGGAAGGGGGGAACAGACTATTAGTATCTTAGTCCTTTACCTGTATGCAAATTGACTCTTTAACCATACATTTCCTCCTACTGAGATCGGAATGGTTTTACAGGTCTAGATAGAAAGGCTTTTTGTTCCTTGGAAAGAGTACAACCTAACTTAAAGAATGATAAATACAATAAAAAAATACAGTGTACTTTTTTTAATAATAACCCCCTATTTTTAATGCAGATCTTTGGCCATCTGATCTGATTGCCATGCATCTTTTTGAGAATATTCTTCTGAAGAGCAAAAACCTGCCTGTCAGCTTAGCTGCCTGTTTCATTAGTGTAAGCTCCTCGGCCCCAGCAATTTGGGCTGCTAGCAATCATTTCCATGGTGTTTGCAAGAGTTAGATATGTCATGGTTTATTTGTACAAAAGATATGCTTGAGCACTGTACTAAATCTCAGAAATCTGGATTTTGTTCTTGCTTCTGTAGGTCACCAAGATGGATAACTTGCAAGGCTACCTCTCTACTCCTCGGTATCTTCCTCTGTGAAGTGGGGGTAATGATATTCACTAGCTTTTAAAAACCATTTTATGATATACATGGTTAATTATTAAGCAGTGTGGATTGTCTCCTGTGAATAACACACAGCTACTAATACACTGCCTTATCCACTTTCACATTAGCATGTTTATTTAAACATTCACTATTCTTACTGCGACATAGTAAAATGCTCATTTTGTCAAACAGCAATTGTAGAGAAGCTTTTATCCAGCACAAGTGTAATTAGAATAGTAGAGAAGTGATGAGATTGTCATCAGCTTTCAGCTCAAGGGACTAACTGGTATTTTAAGTTCAACTGAAGTAGCAAAAATAGTTTCAGGTTCAAGTCTGCCCTCTGCTGGCTTTCATGAAACACTGCTAATAAATTCTGGATCAATAATGTATTTTTGTAACAACGTGGAAGAACTAAATTAGTAGAAGCTGATACAATTTATCAATTGAAACCCTTAGTCATAATTTCCTTTTCATTTTTTTTAATAGTGATTAAATAATTTCTAAATTTCTTATTGATGTCCCATCTAGACTAACATTCTGCACAGAGTTTTAAATACATGTAATAGAAAAACTACAGAAAAATATTTCGCTATGATACAATTAACAATTCTAATACATGGTGCCATATGTACTAATCAAGTACTAACGTCCTAAAAGAGACCAGTATCAGTCTAGTCCTCCGTCACTAGAAGTAGTCTTTCCTCCTAACATGCGGAAAGAAAGAACAACTTTCATTACTGTGTTTATTTTAGAGAGAACTTTCCATCACAAATCCCGCAGGCAATTAACTCATCTCTTAGCTCAGGAGCACTCATTTTCCTTTCTATATTTAAAGTAGGAAGGTAACTGGGAGAAAAAAAATAAAGCTATTGTAGTTATACTTACTCACATAGATTCATCTAGTAAGACTGCAATCCCAAGGTGACATTTGTGTCTGGAATACAAAATCTGTATCATTATGCATTGCAGGATGTGATCAAGCTGAAAAGCCTCTGGTTCATTTATCTTGTCATCTTCATGCTTTGTTATACTTAATAGCATCTATTCCCTTGTGACTGCTACCTAAACCTAAAATAAAAGAGTAAAATGTGATTTCTTCAGATGTGTAAACTTGGAAAAAAAAAAAGGAAAGAGGAAGAGTATTACAGAAATGTCATGTCACTCGGACCTTTCAAATGGTTGAAAATCAGGGTCAGATTCATAGGAACTTTCAGAATATCTTTGTATGTCCTCTGCATCTGCTAAAATTCTTACTGAAATGGCTATCATTCAAAATAAAACTTTCAGGAGTCCATATAACATTTTACAGGAAACAGTGAAAGACATCTAATCTGTCCTTACTGTTGTGTTCGGTTTTTGTTGTTGTTGTTTGGTTTTGGTTTTTGTTTTGGTTGTTGTTTTTTAGGTAGGAAGCAATGCAAAAACCTACTGCAATATAATTGATCACTCCAGTTTGTACTGTTACAAATCACCATCTTAAATTGCACACCAAAAAAACAGTATTAGATATGTGATTAGGCTGTCAATATATAGAGAAAATACCTTTGCATACCTACTTGACAATAGTTTAAGATTAATAAAACCTAAAAACATTTGTCTGAGCTAAATATGGCATATGATTGTGCTAAAATAGCCAAAGTCTAGACAGAAATTACATATGAAAGGCATTTTAAGAGTTTTAAGCTTTATTTTAACTGAACAGTAAAAACTTCACTAACCATGAGCTGCACTTCATTTAATCCTGCTAGCACTATGCAAGACTTGCAAAGGAAGAAAAGGGCTTTCTCTGATCACTTTCTGGTATCTATGAGAGGCCTTAATTACTTCTTATTATAAGACTAAATTACTGATTCTTATCTTGAATGTGCTGAAGATCTCAAAGAATTTTCCATGAAAACTGAACTACTGAAATGTGAAAAATGAAGACAAACAAATATCGATACTTTTGTCAATATTTGTTTGACTTTAAGCTCTGAAAGGCAGTTCTTTGCAGATCATTACCTTCAGTAGGAAGCTCATGCAACACATTCTGAAGGAGCTTGGGAAGAGAAGGTGTGAGTTGCTCCTCACCTTTTGGTCATGGTTAGGTCTTGCTGAATTAGGAATATAACAAAAGGGTTGTCCTTAAGTTGCTGAAGTGAATTCACCCAAAGTGAACAATCAAGATAAATTAATACCTCAATTCAGTTTATCTAACTAATTTGTTCAACCTTTAGATATACTGAGGAAGATTCAGCTTATACATTCATATGACGCATTTACTTTGTTGACTAGGTAATATTACTCAGGAGCTGGAAAATAGAATTTTTTTTTCCTGTTTTGGATGCACCAAAGGAAAAGGATACTTAAGGATATACACAGTAACTGAAATTATATTTGTTTTAAACAGTGACAAGATAAAAACCCGACCAAACTCACATTCTAGCAGAAAATCCGCAGAGACCTGTTCCACCTCCACCTGGCATATTTCAACTCAAAGTTCCTTCTTTTTGCCTTTTTTTTTCCTCACAGTAAAAATTTGCCTAAAACAAGCATAATTAAGTCCTTTAAAATCTTTGATGTGTGCTGTTATGACATACTCTTCAGCAACAAAAATCTAGTTGAGACCTGCTGACAAATAAATGGTTTACATTCAAAATCTTTAGAGGAAAAACCTCCTAGAGCTACTGAAACTTTCACTGCTCAGATGCTAAAAAAAAAATTAATTTAAAAACAAAGAATGAGTAAATATGGATATTAGTTTTGGCCTCAGAAAATCCTTTAATCCATCAGATTTTTGTGTATCACTGAAAATATGCAAGGAATTATTGTTTTCATCCTCAGCCAAGTACTGCACTCATGAAAACCTGCATTTAAGAACTGTTGTGTTTTTAGAGGAACTACCTACAGTCAAAGATAGCACTATCTTTAAATGCAACATTTCATTTTCATTATTAAACGAAGATGGGGAGAATGGGAAAGTCAAGTTTTAAACAACAGTACCACTGTGCAGCAGCTTATATTCAATTTTCAAGCATAACAGCAGATCTTCGCAAAGAGGTCTCAAAACATTCGGTGAGGTTCTGTTGAACGCTGTCTCACCTCAGACTGCTGTTTCTCCTTCACTGGCCTCAGGACCTGTAATGAAAAACAATGACATTATTACTGTGTTTGCACTCAGTTCCATATTACCACCCAAATTTATCTTTAAAGAAATCCCCTAGTAATCTAGGTCTTAACAAGTCAAGAAAGAGACATTTTAGAATTCTGACATTTCCCAAATGACATAATCAGACAGCCTTGGTCTTTTTTATTCTGACTGTAGTGCTTTTCATTTCTCTCTGTCTCTTCGTGAAACGTCGGCTCTATAAACCGACAAGGAACATTTCCCAGACCAGTACTACTGCAGAGTAGCTGGGATTTATTAGACTATATGAATGGGAATACTAAAATGGAATCAAAGAAAAGGACTGTCTTTACTAGGGCATAATTAAAAGAGAAAATTTAAACATAATAAAGTTAAATAGAATGTCTAGTCATATTACCATTTTTTTAAACTGATATCATAAACATTCAGCATGCAATGGAAATCTGTTCAATATCTCTCACTGATGTTCTTGTATTGTTTGTACTGATTTACAGTCTAACTTCAAGCATGAAATATCTGCTGTAGTATCTTCAAAATACAAGTTCCTTGTAACCAAAGTCAAACTTGAACTTTGTTCCCAAGCAGATTAATTTAGTGCAGTTTCTTGAAAGTAAATTGAAGGAAAAATCTCAAAAGTGAGAGTGGAAAATGCATAACAGATGTCTGCAGGGATTTCCTATGTAGGGTTTACAGTGATTTATCACAAGACTTTAATATGTCACTTTGTCTCCTTCGGCCTTCTGAGTTGCATGCACTGTTGCATGGCTTTAGGTTGCAGTGTGTTGAGATAAACCTCCAGAGATTTGGAATTCTTTGACCTGAAGTGTACCCTTTGCACCAAACACCAAAGACAAGCTAATGCCATCAGACTGAGTGACATTATTTTGCTGAACCAGAGCCTGGTGCTTAAGTGATTCAATCTTGTCTGTAAAAATCTGTTCTCTCCCTCACCCGTAAAACGGGAACATTTGGCTGGTTTACGTTGAGTCTTAGAGTGGTATTTATTTGCTATGAAAACACAGCACTTGCAGAATTACTGCTAATCAAGTTAATAAAATAGTATGGATTCATAACTGCAATTTTATTTCCGTTTATATTGCTGTTGATCACATGAACTACAAGACAAAAGAAATTCGAAGATGTTTTTTGTAACGAAAAAACTTTCAGTGCAAATGGTATTACTGATTTTCTTTTGTCATGCCAGCAATTGGGGTTCTTGTTTTTCTTGTTTAATGGATATACCATTCCCAGTGCTTTTGTCTTCATTATCAGCCATAAGAAAAAAAAAATAAAATAATTAAAGTAAAACAAGTATTTTTCATGGAAGTGCTGCCACAGTACATTACAAACATGAACTAGTACGCACAGCATGCCCACATCATCCTGTCTTCTCCAGGCAAAGCTGCCTCCATCAATTTCTTACGGTGCCCGTTTCTTCAGGTATTACTACTTCTCCCTTCAGAACAGCTCACTGTTTCATGCCCAGTCATAGGCACCTTTGCTTTTAGGGACCAATTTTAAATATTTCAATTATTTGAATAGAGGTGTCCCATGAGCTGGAACTTGCAGGGAAGATGACTGATGCTTTTTTGCCCTTGGGTCGAGTCACCAGGTTACCAAAGGAGTGTTGCGCCCTTAGGCCGCCTGACATCCTTGGTGCAACAGGAGCCAAATAAAGGCACAGAAAACTTTTGGAGTCAGTACAAACCCTGACTGCTGGCATGCTCTGTTTTTTTTTTTTTGTGTGTGTGTGTCACTTGGGTGTAGGGTTTTTTTTCTTCTTTTTTTTTTTTTACTGCAAATACTATACTTTGGACAGTAAGAGGCCATGGATGTGCTCCAATGGAAGAAGTGCTGTTCTCCAGTTACTTTTCTTAGTTTACATATATCCTTTCTCAGCTTCAGTCTGTAACACTATATAAATTTAGACCATTAGCTATACAGAATCGACTTTGTTTTATTTGCATACAAAACACATGTGGTTGTGCTCTTCTAGGCCACAGCACTGATTTTGTTTGCAAGAGAACCATGGCGCAGAAATACTAACTTTCTTGCTATTCACTTCCTGGCTTCTAAAGTTAAATAAAGGAAATAACCTACAAGCTTTTAGTCAAATATTAGGATGAAAAATGAGAGCTCTCAAGGAAAGTTTCTGTGCTTTGAAAATTATCCCTACACTTGATGTGTGAAGGAAAGAAGAGAAGCAAAGCAGCTGGTACATGTGGCGCACTTTTGTGAACACCCTTTCTCAAGAACATCCACAATAAGAGTATACTGTACCACAACTGACACTGTTAAACTCATTTATGCTCAAAGGAGGCAGAACTGTTTAACTATTTCAATCAGCTGACCTTCTGAATTCCACTTACACTAAATCTAAAAGAGATTTAAGGAAAATACCTTTTGAATTTAATTCCAATACAGTGGGTCACATTTTATTGTAATTTCTTCAAGAGATCATTAACGAGCTGTGTGCTGTAATGAACAGTTGGTTTTGCATGTTTAGAAAGAACAAGCTGTAACTGTAACTACATCGTGGAAACAGATCTGATTTGGTCTCATCTACAAACGAAAATCAAGTTAATGCAAACTGCTGAAAAACAGGTTCCTGCAGCAACCACTTCTTTTCCTTTGCAAGGATCAGAAAAGAAGGTTCATTGGTTTGAGATTTTTCTCTTTTGAGTATGACAAGCAATTACTGACAAATGAATGTGCCTATTGCACTACACTTGTTCAAAAGAATAGTAAATTTGTCATTTTGAATGTCTGTACAGTTCTACTCATTAATACCAATTTGAAAAATTCAACAACAGTGACATACCTAAAAATGGAAAGCTAATGCAAACCTATGGATAGAAAGACTTGTTACCTCAATTTCAAACTAGAATTCCCAGGTCAAATAGAAGACTATCCCTAAAATAATGTAATAATAGTTATTTGGTACTCAATTTCAGGACCACAAACACTGCTGCAGAAAGAGTGTAGTAAGCCAAAACCGATTCTTTGAAAACTTCATCATGCAAAACTAACTCTTACAAAGACAATTTGCACAAATGCTTCCATTATTGTGTTTCATTATTTGGAGCACGCTTTGTCACCCCTAATGGCTGAGAATGTATCAAGAAATGATGACATATGATCATGTCATGTGCCGTTTGTCACGAAGGCATATTCTCTTGGCAAATGTGTAGACTCACAGTCCAGGGGTGGCCCCCTTGGCTGTTAGGCATTTCCAATTGCACCCAGAAACACCTTTTAAATCACTCTTTATCTCTAGTTTTCAGTTACCAAAAGGCACTTCCCAGCCTCCAGAGGTGGCGCGCCAGCTGTACGCATACCTCGAGAGCTCCAGGAAAGAAACAAAACCACATAAATGCGGGACCTACAGGCAGATGAAGAGATCCCACAGCTTTTGTAACCCCGTCCCCCTGGGACAAACGCCCCGGTCCCGGCTCGCGCGGCTCACGTGACAGCGCGCGGCAGGCGGTTGCCACCCGCGTGCCAGAGCGACTGCCAGCCCCCGCGCTGCACGCGCCCGCCGGGCGGTGACGAGCGGAAGCCGCCCCCCCGCCGCCATTTCCCCGCCCTCCTCACGGAAGGACCGCCCGCTGCCGCTGCCTCTGTCGAGGGGGTGTCTCCTCGCCGCAACCCGGCGGCGGCGCCATGGAGTCCCGCCCACTGCCGCTGGCGCAGCGTTACGAGGGCGACTTGGCTCCTCCTCTTCTCCTCCCCACCGCCGGCATGCCGAAGCTCAGCAAGGAGGCCAAGCAGCGGCTACAGCAGCTCTTCAGGGGCGGCCAGTTCGCCATCCGCTGGGGCTTCATCCCCGTCGTGCTCTACCTAGGTCAGTGCCGGGCGGGGGGCAGGCCGCACGGCGCTCCAAGGCCCGGGCGCGCGGGGCGGCCGTTGGGGAACCTGCAACCGGGGGAGCGCGCGCCGCCCTGCATCCCGCCCGGGCCGTTAGTGCCGGGCTGGCGGCGCGCGGGCTCCCTGCGGCGCGGGGGGCAGAAGGAACGGCACGTGCCCTTCGCCGCGACCCGGACGCCGCGGCCCTCACCGCGCATGCGCGACCGGCGGAGGCCCGGGAGCTCTGAGGGGCCGGCGGTGACCAAGAGGCTCCTGGGCTCCGGTGCGGGGGCCTGTGGGCCCCGCGGAGCGCGGGTGGGGGTTTGCACTTGGCAGCACTGCTAGATGGTTTTATTTCTTTTTTCTTTAAAAGTTTTTCTGCCCCTTTCTCGTGCTGGAAGCTGTTCCCGCGCTTGGAGCGTGGGTTGGGCCTGCGTGCCCAGTGAGAGGAGGCTTCTCTGGGGAGCGGGCTGAGCATGCAGTAGAGCAGCTTAGCAGCAAACGAAGCTGTGGTTTAATCCTCCATCAGTGACTGACTGTTTTAGCAGGCTAGCCTCAGTGCTTCTTGCAGTAGGGAGTCAGGGTGTGAGGAGAAGGCTGGCTGCAGCTGGGAGCTCTGCTTTGTGGCACTGAGGAGATTGCTGGCCTCTGGCTGAGGTTGGATTTCCAGCTAGTTACAGGTTACAGCCTCTCTCAAAATGTCACGGCTCCTGTTTCTGAACTGCTGGGGAGAATTCAGGGGATGCCTTGATGTTATGCCTGGCAGGATGTGTTTCAATTGCTCCTGTCATGAGGCTGGCTGGGCATTGCTACCACATGGTGGTTTCTCCTGCTGAGTTTGGGCTCTATGCCATCAGCCATCCTTGTTGAAGAGCCTGATCTACTTAAGATAGGCACATGTGCAATTGGCCAGACACTTTAGTTCAGTTCTTTCATGACAAGGGGTCCCGGGAAGGGTGATCTGTGGGGGTCATCTGTCTTAGTTTCTGCCACAACTCATTGGGCCTTTGGGGAAAAACATCTAAAACAGGCAGGCATCTCTGCCTTGAATGCAAACATGAAGGAGGGTTGGGACCTTGATGGGTTTACATCAAAGCTTATGGGTTGTTTTAATTAATTGAGGGGAAATCTGTGTTCAATTTGAAGGGATTTGATTGTTCACATAATAGATAACGATCAGGAAAAAGTTGGTCTCTTCAACAGTTACATACATACTTTAACTACAAGTAAAAGAAGTAACATCAAACATTATGGTGAAAACTAATTGGCTGTATTAGGCTTAAAGTTTAATTACATTTCTGTTTTTAGTTTATAAATTATTTTAAATTGATGATTTTTGTGTGGGAATTCCAGCAGTGTTTTGTGACATATTTCTGCTCCTGCTGAAATTTTGTTTTGATTTTACTGTTATGGTAGTACAAAAAGTATACTCTTTGTTCTGAAAGACACTAAAGGAAATTAGATAAGTTACTTAAGTACAAGTCATATGAAGTATAAGTCATATAAAGCCATCTTATTGTGTTTATAGTTGCGCTAACATCAGTGTGCCTAGTATACTTCTGTTAAATAGCAGTGAAAAAATAAGTTGCAGTTGTACATACCTGCAGAAAATAAGTGTGCTGTTCTGCATCTGCATTGCCTTCTTATAAACTTGTCTGCTGTAATGAAAGGACATTAAGTGGAAGCAGATGGGAGGGGAACATGCAGGTGCCACCTTTGCTTGCCATAAGCATTCGGAGGTGGCATACACTCAAACTCTGTAGAGCTGGAAGAACCTCTTTTGTACTGGGATTACATTTGAATCTGGAAGGGAAAGTGTGATGCAGTGGAAGGGCAAGAGGCTACACGATCCTTGTTGTCACTAATTCGAGGTACATATTTGTGTTGACCCCTGAGTATATGAAGTATATGCTAAACACAGGCAAGGAAATTATCAGAAACTTTGAGCTTTTAACTCCCTAGGTCAAGGTGGGATGCTTGGGGGATAGATGAGAGAACCTGGTATGTGAATGTGCAATTATAGGTCATTTGTCGGGGTTTTTTTTTTTGTTTTATATTTTTTAAACTTGCTTTGAAGTGTCTGCCCCTCTTTCAGTTAGGTAAATTAAATCAGTACAGTTTTGTTAAACCTGGCTTGCTTGTTTAAAAGTATGGGGTGGGGGGACACGGATGTGGAGGCATGAATCCAGAAAAACAGAAACATTCACACACACAGATTATGACTCCTAATACAACTTCATTAATTTTAAAGCAATTTTGTTGGAATTATGGTAAGCAAACTGGGTCAGAGTGTTTAATAGTCTCAAATCACACAAGTTTATCTTCAAAGAGCTAACCCAGTGCCCATGAAGTTAATGGGAGTTTTTCCATTAACCTTCATGGCCTATGTTTCAGGCAAACTGTCATTAATTATTTATTTTCTGTAAACAAGGGATTGAATATATTTTTGAGATAACATCAATTTCTAGATAGAAAGTGTAGGAGAGAGTGTGTTGAACAATGCATGAATTGTATGATTCTGCTTCAAGACTTTTAATTTACTGTCAAGCAGGTGAGGATATTTGATATACTGAACCTTGAATTCCCCCTCTAGCATACATTTGCTTCAGGGAATTAGTTTTTAAGGTGTTAGATGGAGATGCACTCTTTGTAATTAAATTTATTTTCATTTTCGTGGGTGTTAGTAGATTGACATATGTCTTGTTTATTTGTGAGATTTAGTAGCCCGTAACTTTTCTCTCATCCTAACCAGGTGAATGGTTCTAGTTTCAAGTTCTACTTCAGGTGTTGTTACAGAACATTGCCCCTTAGGACTCAAGGTGGTCGCTTATACCAGTTATAGGTGTCACTGTTGATACTGCCTTGCTAGGCTGCTTTCTGAATAATGTTTAAAATCTGCATGTTTGTGTATAGGTTTGCATGTCTTGATCTTTGGGGTAGGTTACTTCCTCCATCTCAGATAGCTAGTTGTCCCGGAATTTTAAGTCATATAAAGATGCAGGTAAGACAAATCTGTACACTTGTATTTGTTTTCTCTACTATCTAACCCTGATAAGAATGTGTACTTTTTGTTAACGTAGTATACAACTTCATGAATCACTGTTCTCTACTCAGTAGGTTTTCTTTTTGTTGCGATTTAATGGGATGGAATAATTTTATAGTGATTTAACTACATAGGTGTCTGCACATACATATTTATATATATGTATGTAATATATGTTTTACTTCAGGTTTTAAGAGAGGTGCAGATCCTGGAATGCCCGAGCCAACTGTTTGGAGGTAAGTATCAGTTCCAGGTGTACGTGCAAGCCAAGTGCAAATAGTTACCATTTTGGCTATAATCTCTGCTTGTCTGCCCTGGACAGCAACAGTTGTGAAGGTTGCTTTCATCCAGTGTTTTTAATTGCTTAGGGTAGAAGTGTAGCTGGTCGTGGTTTTATTGTTTTTCTTTGTTTGTGTTTTTGTTTTGTTTTGTTTGTTTTTTAGAAATCCAAATAGAGTTTTTATTTTAACCTTGCATGATTTTTAATATATGAGACTTCTTGTACCTTTTGAGTGGAAACTGCCACTCTAGTTTGTTGTAGACCTAGTTTATGCAAGTTTCTGTACATTTCAGCTTTCTAGCATGAATTTAAAACAAAACCCAGTCTCCTTCTGCCTTAGCATATATGGTAGTAAGCTTAAATGCTTATGTGAAGTAAAGGGCTGTATCCTTCAATATTTGTCATTGTCATAAAGCAAAATGTATTTTCTCATGTTGCTTCTTTATTGTGGGACTGTTTGTTAGTGCTGCAACTTCATGACAGTAGTAATACTTGAATTCTTGTGGTATTTGAGTTTCATGGGAGGGCTTCCATGGGTCAAACTAGTTAAATTTTTGACAAAAAGGCCACGCTTATTTTTCTTGAAATAATGTGGGTTACTGTGCAGAACCAGATATTCTTAAGACTAATAAGTGATGGACTGTATTGTTTGAAAAGTCGTATATTAACTCTTCTAGCTTCACATAGTTACAATGTATAGAAATCCCATTTTTTAGGATTTAGTGATTCAAGGGAGCTACTTTGAACAGTAGAAAGTATGAAAGTTAAAAAAAAGTGCCAGGATCATCTTACAATTTCAGTAAAATCTTCTGTTGTCTTAATAACTAACTTGTTTGCTGACAGTGTTGCTATGTTTAGGTTCACTAATGGTTTGAGACTATTTTTTCTCGAGGGTGTGTCTGCACAGCATAAAGTATGTATTTCATACCGGACTGTATGTACATAGATACCAGAAGCCTGTAGACACTTATTTTTCTGGGTGCCTGTGCATGCTTTGTAGGCTTAAATTTTGCTTTAAATGTGGCTATATTTCAGTATTTTGGAGGGTAGCATTTCTTCTATACATTTAGAGGGCTGTTCCTCCAGACTTTTGTTTTACAAATATCCATTTAAAAATAAGTACATGCTGCAAATCTGACTTTCATTTCCTGCCCCCTCACCTTCCAGTCTACTCTGGGGATGAAGGATGTGGTGATCCTGTTCTAGAATCAGCCGATGGACAGAGAAAGTGTCTGAAGATACGTACATTCCAGAGGATGAGGCGGACACTTACACCAGCTGGCTCAATCAGCTTGCTAATGACATAGGTTGTACATACAACAAAATGGAGTTTATATGGACCTAACTTATTTGCATTAAAGTGTAATTAAATAAATACAATTTGAATGGATGTGCATTGTTTTTAAGTCTTTACATATTTAGTAATTTCCTTATTGCAGAAAGGATAACCCATTGTGTGTTTTTTTAATCCAAAATATGGTGACATTCAACTCCCCTATCCATCCCTGTTATGATGGTCTTTTGCGTAAAGATTCTTCTTTATCTTCACAATAACCAGAAAACTGAGCTAATGTTTTAAACTTCAATATTCTTCAAAGATTTCTTGCCTGGATGTTGCTGAATGTTGGTAAGCCTCTGCAGCTGGTCACTATGCTGAACTGTGGGGATTTTTATGGTGGTTTTTTTGTTTGTTTGTTTGTTTTGTTTTGTTTTGGGTTTTTTTGGTAATCTTTCCTCTTGGATTTGTTCATCTCTGGATACCTTAAGGACTGAGAGGTATATACGTTTTTTTCCTAGCATAGTCATATAGTAAAAAGTAAATTGTATATTTTTCTGCCTGATTTATCTTTAAATGCTATGTAGATTTTCTGTAATTTGGGATGGGGTGGGAGGGCATGACAAAAGTGCTCTGTGTGTGTGTGTCTGCGTATATAGTGCTCTTATTGTGAGAGGAAATTATTAATGTACAACTGAAGGACAAATACAAGTAGACTAAACAAGGTATATGCTTTATTTTTACTCCACAATCTTGCTCTGGAATATTATTCGTTTTGTTTTAATTTGTTTTCTCTCTTTTAAGAATGAAATTCAATTACTGAAATGGCAACATGGTGGTTTCTGTTAAATAGAAGCTTCATTGGATAAATTACTCTCCTTTAGAACTGTGCAGGCTAGTTTCTATCTATGAAGTGATTAAAAAAAAAAAAAAAAGCTTATTGGCTCCAAATTATCATTGCAATGGAGTTATAGCTTTCAGATTAGCTTTTTTTTTAACCCCATAGATTTTCAGATAGTTTTTCCATTAGTTAAATATTTAAGGAACAGGAGATTCCTCAGTTTCTCATCTGCTATGAAAATTCATGCTAAAATGTTACTGTGTTTAAAGTGCAGTTGTGATTGGAAAGAAAATGAGAAATGAGCCAAGAGGAAAAAATTAAATTAAGAGACAAGACTTGGGAAGAAAAAAAAAAGGAAACTTTTATGAGAGCTAATGCAAATCAGCATGTTCCTTAAAATTCCATTAATCATGGTAATTAAATCAAATGTCATGACTTAATGAAACAGCTAATGATAATAGACTGCTGATGGGGAAATAGAGCAAGGACTGAACACAGAACACTTTTCTTGTGACCCTCTATTCTCTTGATACTGCAGCTTTTCTAGTGCCTTTTTTTCTAATGGTAACTTGAGAATAATGTAACTGCTCATCTTAAATTATGAAAGTAGTTTAAACTCTGTTCTTTTTTCTTGACTGATCTTAATTACAATAGTAATGAAATAGTCTGTTGGTACTTGATAGTAACTTCAATCATGATCAGGAGCATTTTTATTCTGTCGAATCTAGTGGGATAACATGAGATATTCAATACTAAGGGATACAGTATTCAGTGTAAAATAACTCAGATTTCTGAAAGTCAGATTTTGTGTTTCTCAAGGGTGTACAATACACAGAGTGCTGCAGCAGGTGGGTGGACCCAGACACCTGCATGAGTGTATTTCATGTGCTCTGTTCTGTGTCAGACATTTGGGATGTGGTTTGTGGGTCTTAACCACCACATGGTTGCTCTGGTTGCTTTCCAAGAATTATAGTATTTGGCAAGAGGTAGAGAAATAGGGAAGTGTTCTTGTCTCTTCTGCTAAAAGTTTTACATAAGCATGGGTATATCAAGCAAAGACCAGGTTCTGTGACCTCACCATGCTGAAAATGTCCTTTAAAAGTAGTTGTAGTTCAGTTTTTTTGAGACTTGGAGTTATTGGATAAATAAGCACATTGGATAGCAAATTTTTGGTAATTCACTGTGATTGTGGAAATAAGTGAAATTATTGTTCTCTTAAAAAAATCAAGTGTGGTTCAGGAAAGTCATTAGTGTAGAATCTTTGGGGTTTCAAATGGAGGAAAAATGTCTTTCATAGTACATTCAGGTCAAGTTAAATTGAATGCCAATATGTAATATAATTTTTCGTTTGTACAACCAGATAGTGTTTCATTCAGTGTAGCTCTGTCTCTGTAACCAAAAGGTGAGTGAAACTCTTTAAATAAACACTCACTTTTTCCCCTGAAAAAAGCAGAGTAAGTATTAATCGTAAGTCTTTGGTAATTAATTTTAAGGTAGCAAAAATCAGAGAATTTTTTTTTCAAGTTTGAAAAGGAAGGAATCTTTCATAGCAGTGTCTTGAAATTACTTTGCAGTTTTTGTTATTTTCACAAAATTCAGATGTGCTTATATGAGCAGATCAGTGCTGAAGTTATATGTTAAATGGATTCCTATAAAGAATCTTAATTCCCTAAAATAACTTCAGCAAATATGCTAGGTTTATCAAGACTTGGGGTTTTTTTGTGGTAGGGAGAAGAGGGCAGGTCTGTGAAGTAAACTGGAACGACTTGTGTTTGTCAAGGCTGTGGGCTGGGGACTTCAAGTTACATGTTATTCGTTCCGAGTGTTTTAATCTCTAGTTTTTGCTTTTCTGTCTTTCTCCCAGTAAAACTTAAAGTTTTATTTTACTCTTGGATGGGAGACACTTCAAAAAGAGTAAACATGAGCTCCCCTGCTTGACTGTATTGATCTTTGTCAAGTGAATCAGTGTATTCTTTCCTGTAGTGGGGTTTGTGATGCAATCCTGTGAGACCATGTGTGAACTTGTAGTGTTGGAATAGAGTCAATGAGTGTAGTTTACTGAAAACGGAGCTGTGACTTTGACAGCTGAGCTCAAGCCTGCAGTCTGAGATGCATGAAATAAAATCACTGGTGCTTTCCTGTGTGTTGTGGAGATTGTATTAACTTTGAGGTATCTTCACCTGATCTTACTCAGAGACACAAATTGTTCAGCTATGTACCTTGTGCCTGCAAAGTGGAGGTAGAGTGTGCTTGTGGTTGTCTTGGTGTCAAGGAAATACCCCAGGTGGGAGACTGTCCCTGCAGCCTCTGGTACTTTGTGAGAAAGAATTGTGCAAGGGGATGAGGTGAATGTTTCCACCTGGATGAGTCTTAGGAAGATCAAAGGTTGCCATCTTCACTATGCTGCTTGCCAAAACTGAAAGCATCTTGAGATTTTAGTGGAAGAAGTATACTCTGTTCTCCATCTCAAGTGACCTGCAGTCCCATGCCCATGATCCTTTCACATCAGGAAGACAATGTTTCTTCTTGTCAGAAGGTGCTGGTCTGCCTGTTGGCCTCCTGTGAGAGGGACAATGGCAGGAATGGCTTTTGTTTGGTCATCGAGGAGGGTGTCTGCGAACAAGGGATTGTCTTTAACCCGACACTGAAGAAATGGGCTGTTTTTCTTCCTCCAGCCAGGCCGTGTGTGACATATGAGTGGTATCAGGAGGTTATGACAGGCAAGGAGCAATATAGTATCCAGTCTTCTGAATATCTTGTTCACTGTCAGACTAACCACAATAGCTGGTGGTGGTTTTACTGTTTAAGAACAATGTCTATATTTTCTGTCTTTTCTATATTTTCTTAAAACAGCTTTTCCCGTCATTGTATCCAGCTGGGGTGTCAAAATATCCATTACAATCTGGTAATGGTGGTGGGGACAACAGCCCCACCTTGGCCCTTGGTGTGACAGCCACTTTAGCAAAGCATCTCCTGCAAGTTGGGCTTTGAGGAGCTGCTGTCAGGGGTGGGCATACCACACAGTGCAAAGGGGGACAAACATGTTAGGCTAAAAGAAATGGAGGAAGGAAGGGAGAAAGTTGGGGTCCTGAAAACAGAGTAAAGACAAGGAGGTCGGTCAGAAGAAGAATAAGGAGTAGGAAATGCGGACTGAGTTTTTAAAGGTGAAAAAACAGGTGTGTATATGAGAGGAGGAGCTGCAGAGCCACATGATTCTTGATATGTGGTGCTGAGGGAGTCTTGTGAGTCTGGTGGATTTCTTGGTCTTGGTGTGTGGACTGGGGATCTCCTGGAAGCAGGATGTGAAACATTGTGCCATTTAGTGTAGTCACTAAATGGGGGGGATAAAAAGAAGATATCTGACTTTCAGTGTAAATTAGTTCTTAGTAAGTTAATCTACAAAGGAACCTACCTTTTTGCTCCAAAAACTCTTCAAGGTCTGGCCAATTGTGAGGTAGAAATCAAGGACCTTCAGAAGAAGTATTTAATTCTGCTACAAATTTCTAGTGTAGACACAGCTGGTATAAAGTCACTGTACTATATCTCATCATGGTTATAAAACAGAGGGTGTGTGCTTTTTTCTTGAATGAATTCATCACCAAAGTTCATGTTAACTTAAACCTATAGCTCCCAAACGTGAACTCTGCAGACCAAAGCAACGTTCATAATTTTGTCACAACATGTTGGCAATGGATAAAAACTATCCTTTGCTGCTTCATGCAGCCATCTTACAAAATATCTGCAGATGACAAAGTACTTAAGATGTATTTTTATTGCATTGTGTTGTTAGTGAAGCAGGGATCTAACACATTGGTTTTTATCAGGAAAAGTTGCTAAAATAAACTATACCCTGGATATTTTTGGAAATACCTTGTTACAGACTTGGAATTTAAGCTATGATGATACTGATGATATATTTGGAAAGAAAAGCTCATTACGTCTGTTTTCACCACAGGAGGAGAGACCACATCCTGGTTAAATGTCATATGACTAATTTAATTTTTACAAGTGACTACTTAATTGCAGTTTCTAAATACTTTTCCATGATGGTGTGCAATGCAATAGCTGTTTCTTGGTTAAGCTTGTGGGTTACATGCATTGTTTCTTGGTTATGCTTATGTTAATTCAGGATTAGGGTATAGGTAAGGCAGAGGGAATGCTTGTCTGCTAAGTGGAAAAAGGTATTTACTCTCTGATTATTTCTTCTGATTAAGAAATCAATTTCAAGTTTCTCTGAGGAGTAAGAATTTCAAACAACTGAAAAGCAGGAAGCCATTATTAGCCCAGGAAGTCAGATAAGCCTGATTTTTCCCAGCTATGTTCCAATTCTGTTTCTCAGCATCCACTCTGTTTATGTAGAGACCCCCCAAGTGGTGCACATTGTGACAGTGCAACCTGAAAGCAGCCCTTTTCCAGCCAGACTGGAAGATTGCCTGCACATCTGCCTTTATCCCAAATGGTCTTTCTTCTAACACACTTTCTTTCATAGCCCTGTCCCAGGTCACTGAACTATATGGTTAGGTGGGTATGGGTCTTGCAATTTGAGGGGCATTTTTGATCTTCATTGTATTTGTTAACACATGCTAACATGGGATCCACAGGAATAGTCAATATATGGTCCCTTTTCCCTTTGCATCTCGTCCCAAATTGTTGGTCGAAGTCAAAGAGGAAACAAAGACTTGCTGTGCAGTAGTGACAGTGTAGTAGCTAATTTTTCTGTTTGAGCTGGGATTTAGAGCTTTTCTTGGGTGACTTCAAATATCAGTTTCCACAATTTGAAGATTTATGTTTAATTTTTTTAAAAACAGATTTTCTCACGAAAGATTCAATCTTCTTAGATCCTGGTCACTGAATAGAAATTCAGGTTGCAAAATTCCTGTAGCGTGTTATCTGATGAGACTGCCAAAGTCAGTCTTTAAAATATACCGAGATTTGGTTAAATATATTTAGATTACAGAAATTAGTTGGTTTTGTTAAAGTTCAAGGAGGAAATGGTATTTCAGTGTTGGAGTCTAGAAGTTGCGTTTTCTGGGGCTGAGGAGGTGGGTTTTGGTTTTCTTTTTATCAAGAAGAAGAAAGAGTTTCACTGAGGGAGATCAGAAATTTTTTAACTAATGATTTGACTCAAGAAGCAAGGGTTTACGGAAAGCTTCCCACCCAGTATCCTAAGGTTAGTAGTAATATATTTGTATTTGGCAGCACTTCTTGACAATTAGGATGTGACTTCGATTTATTCTGTTGTATACTTACCTTTCCACCAGTTTATCTTTTAAATTGAATGTGGGAAGGATTATTAGTTACAAATAACAGTGACAAACTTAGGGGGAATTCTCCCATTGAGCTAAGCCAGCCTAATGGCTGCTGAGAGGTGATCCTGCCCCCCTTGCTTCACAGGTGGCTGAACTCTTGTATCTCTTGTAGGATCAGCTGTGTCTTGCTCACCTCACTTGCTATCAGCCATTCATAAAATCTGTGAAGGTACTAGAGATGCAGACAGTCTCTTTCAAGTAGCTATTGTTCTTTCTGCCAAAATTTAGCATTTTTATCAGTACATAGGCTTCCTGGGCAGGGGATAGTACTGCAACGTGGGAAGTAAATGAGGCTAAAATGTTTTTTTTTTTGTGGTGTTGTGTTTTTATTTATTTATTTATTTTTCTATTTTTTAAGTTTCTTCCACATCTCATGTAAAAGTGTAGTTAAACAACAGATAAATGATACTTCAGAGACTGTCATTGCAAAAATTAAAAAAAAAAAATCTGAATTACAGATTACTTTAGTAATAGGCCTTTAATTTTTTTTTCTCTCTTGTGTAGCATTTTACTGTCATGTTCACAGCACTGACTAATATTTTGTTTCTTGTCTTTAACACTGTATTTTAATATTGTGGGCTTTTTCTTGCATACTGCAGAGTGTATGCATGCTTTCTAACATACCTTTACCCTCTTCCTGCATTGGGAAAGCAGATGCAGGATGAAGGGAGTTAGTAATCTGTTGAGCATTCCAGAATCTCTGTGTGAGGTTAACAAGTAGGGATGCAATGGGAACGTGGGGAAAGGCTAGCTGGGATCTGCAGAGAGAGGCTGGTCCTGTACAGCAGCAGCCAAAATACTTCTTTACTGGGTAGTTCCCTAGTTTTTATAGGCAATTATTTGCAGGTCTTCTTGGGTTTGGGTTCTTTTTTTTTGCCTTGCTCAGTGAGTTAGCTGTCAGGAAGAGGTTTCTTCAATAGAAGCGTTGAGGTATCTAATTGTTGCTAAAAGTAGCACAGTTATTTTTGAGGATTGATTTATAAGAGTTAGGAATGCTCATTTTACTATTGTTCTGGGGTTTTTTTATGTGTTTATGCTGGTCTACCGACTACAACAAATGTCTAGTTGTGTTTATTGATGATTGTAATATACTTTCTACACAGCAAACCTGAAAAAGGAAGATAAGTTGGTTAGTTTAAGAGGCCCCATAACATGCTCAACAGTGTTTAGTTCTCTGACCTCCGTACGAGTTCCTCACTGTGAGTCTTCAGGTACCACAAACGCCATTGGGTGTAGATTTCAACAAGTGATGCTTGTCCTGAGGACAGTCCCTGAAGGTGACACGGTGACAGTAAGATGATGACCAGCAAGGCAGCTGCTGAGCTGAAGTATCCTGAGAATTGCACATGGCTGTGGAGGAGCCAAAGGTAAAATAATGGCAGCTCAGCAGCAGCGTCAGCAATACCTGTCACCCCAGGAAGGATTTGAAGTTGACCTCCCCATGCAGCAAGTGGTGATCTTTGTTCATCTTCTGCATCCTAAAATGTGTTATTTACATCTTTACTAGAGCGGTGGGTAACCCAGGGTGGCCACCAGCTGAAGGGTGCTGGTGGGAAGGTGTGGATGCTTGTCTATGAATTGCAGAAGACTTCAGTACCCTGTATCTTAGATGCCTCCTGGAATTTAAGGAGGAAATGAGTGTGAATTTGTTTAGCTGTGGTGTACATAGTAACTAATGGTTATCTCCGGTAACCACCCACTGCTAGGAGAGGTGAGAGCAGGAGATGTGTTGTCTTCCCCCTCCGCCCCGTTCTCAGATAGTAATAATAAAGTCCTTAAAATGTCCAACAGGTGATCCACAGTGTGGTCTTCTAGCTATTATGGACATAATAAGGGCCAGAATGGTCTCTAAGCAAACGGTTACTAAGATAATCTATGTAAAGGTGAGCTGTGAAAAACCCAAACCAGACTTTCCTATGTCTCCTAGAGCACGTGCCAGGACAGCTAAAGCGGGATCTTGTGTGTTGTGAGAAAAACCCATTCACTGTGGACATCTTGAAAGGGAACACCTTGAGGTGTCCTTATTCCTTTGTAAGATGTTGCACAACTTGAGATGTTGGTTTTACCATATTGGGCAAAGCCTTGGCTTGTTTTGTTTTGAGCCTCTTTGAGATGTGGGCTCTGGGTGGACTGGTCACTGTTTTGGCATCCCCAGCGGTGGAATGGCCGTGTGGATGATCACTCAAGAGGAAGAGGAGAATTTACTGACATCCTTATCCACATTCCAGGGCTTGCCTTTCATCTCATCTGCACCGCTGGGCTGCAAGAAAGAGAGAGGGTAATTAATGTTCCACCACTTGCAGGGAGAAAGCTTGAGGGGCTCCTGCTGCTTGTATCCCCTGTGTGTGCACTATGAATTCTGCTGAGTCTGGGTGTACGAGGTGGCTGCGCAGCCACAGTGATGGGATGATACAGCTGAGGAACACTTCAGTGGTTTGGTACTCAGGCTAAGGAAATATTGGGGTTTTTTTCTCTACAGTATTCAATAATTTGCATTTGTGTTGTGTGACCTGTCCATGCTCATGGAATATAAATGACAAAAGGCAAACACATTAGATTATCAACAGTCATTGACATCTCTGCAGCAATATGTTGATTTATATCAGCTAAGGAAAGAACCTAAGATTTTTTTTTTCAGCTTCTTGAGGGAAGGGGAGAGACGTTTAATCAAACTTGGAAAATTCCCTTGGATGACAGCAATAAGTCTAATCAGATGACAGTATTCATGTCAAAGCTGTTCATGTGGTATCTTAGCATTTCTGTAAAGAGATTGCTTGACTTGTAAGCAGATGCTTACGAACAATTACAGTTTTATGGAGTGTTTCTTATTAAATATAGGGGACTTATTGTTTGTTTCTCAGGAGCAATGATGCTTTATTATGTTCATTCTGAAGTGCCATGTTCAGTGCATCTGGTTCCTTTATGTCCCATTTTAAGAATTTTATGTTGATCTAGCTATCTGTGTATGTGTGTATGTATGTGCTAGGCAGATAACTGATCTGATAACAGATAAAATTTATATTCTTGAAAGTGGTTATTTGATAATTGCAGATATTAAAAATCACATACATTAGAGTTCCTTAGTCTTATTTAAAGTTCAATCAGGTTAGACACGTTTTTTGGGTTGTTTTTTTTTTTTAAATCAGCTTTTATTTGTTCTAAAAATATAAATAAGTCATAAATACCATCTCAAATATTTTAAAAGCATAAGTTATACAACAATTTTTCTGGCTTCTAAAAAGTTTTTTTTGTTGTTGAATACATTATTAAATAAGTCAATGTTTCAATTATTTCTAAATATAAAAAATATAAATAGGAAACATTAGAAACAAATAAATATTTTAAATACAATAAATAGACTCCTAGAAGGAAATGAGAATATATATAAATGCAAATTGTTGTTACTATTTCTGGTTCTTAAAACAGAACAACACTGTTATCTGCCACATGACAGATTTGTAACAAAGGATTGTGCCTGAATTAAAACATTCAGACACTGAAACTCCTGGTGTTTTTCAAATAGCGAATGGCCCTCACAGTTTTCTCCATAAATGAAGTAAAGTCTCGGAGGATGAGGTGAGTGGTGATTTTCTCTATCCAGTTCTTATTGGACTTGAGCTTTGCACGGAGGGATTCCTGGGTGGCTGGGTTCGGGATGATCACTTCGTCAGGATTGATCACCTGTTAAAGAGAAAAGCGACATGCCCTGGTTAAAACACTGTAACTGAGCTTGTGGAAGAGCATCAGTTTATATGTATAATATGTTCTTGACCAGCTGTGTATCCAGCCTTTCTATACTGCAGCTGACAGACCTGCACTGGCCTACAGCCCCACTTCTGTGGTGGGCTTGGAGGTACTGTGAGACCTGCTGCAGTTACTGCAGAAGAATCAAAGGCTCTTGTCTGATCTGTACCACTTATTCTGGTTCAAATGCAACATCTGGCATCATGCTCCAGCGCGCTGCACTGAACAGATCGATACACCTCTCCTGCTATCTGCTGACTGCCTGGTTATGTGGGAAGATGCTGAACATGGTTTGTCCTAACCTGTACTGGCTGAGTCATAAGTTAATTAGATGGTATTGGAGTACTCTCACATTTTGTAGTACATTGACACTCTCCAGAGATGTCAAACTTGTCTAGCTGCTTAATTCTTACTTTTCAGGCATCTAGGCACGTGGGAGACTTAAGTGTCACCAACTTTCACTGGTGCGTGAGATCCTAACTGCAAGATGAGTAAAAGGAGCTATGTACCTAATGCTGACTGACAGTGATGGGTAACTGCTACCCAAATGCTTTCTAAGAACTTGTCCCGTGAAGTGGGTAGGTAACTGCTGAAAATGGGAGTTACTCGCCTAAATCATGGAGCTACTTTAGATTTTTGGGGCCCAGAAATCTAACAGTAAAGTATCTGCTCCTGGTTTTAGGATCTTTCCAACCCTTTAAGGTGTGACAAAAGCATCAACGCCTCCCTCTGGAGCATTTTTTGTTGATGTTGTTGTTAAACTCAGTAAGATATGAATATTCTTTCTGTCCAGACTACTTTCAGTGGATTCTGTTCACACAGCAAGTTACTGGTGTATGTGACACCTTGTTGCATGCTCTAAAGGTTTGGGTCTCTATAGGCTGGTCTCCCCCAGTTATGAAACAAACTTTCTACAAAGTAATATATCAAGTTGGAAGCCAGTAGTCAGTTGCTGTCTTATGACAGGGCTATTCTTCTTAGCTAGTACAGTGTGGAAAAAGCAGTCCAGCGCCCTTTCTCTTAATAATGGACATAAATAAATACGTTAGGAAAGGTATGGCAAGGACACAATGGGCTTTTCAAAAGCCAAAAAACACCTTGAAGGAAATAATGCCCTGAGATTTCTGCAGTTCTTAATTCTGCAGTCCTTACTCACTTGGGTGGTTCTTACTCAGGCAAATAGTTTCCCTGATGACAAATGAAATATTCATGTTAAGGGTTGTTAATGTGAGTAAGAACTGCAGGTATGAAGTGAATTTTTGAAGTGTGATCTTTCAGAGCTCTCCAAAACATAGAAAAAGACTGTCAGCAGTTAATAGCATTCAGTTTAATGAATCAAAAGAGAATTTGAGTGTTTGTAAAGAAAGAAGATTTTTTTTTCATTATAATTGCAAGCAAAAAGTGTGCTTTTCAATAGGCAGCACCTTTTATTTAGTCAAGTTAATAACTTACGTTCTGAATTTATCTGTCTTCCTTGATTTTTTAAGCTATTGATATCTCAATATACCATACAGCTTGCTTTAAAAGTTTGGGAGAATTTTAAAGATTAATAATACTGTAAAAATGTATTTGCTTTTACTTATGTGGGTTTTTTAAAAAATTACTTATTTCTACTTCTCAGGGGGTTGCAACACAAGAAGGTTTGGACTGAACTGCAGTTCCACGATTAGGAACAAGGTCCCTGAGAAATCTTATTTCTATGAGCCAGGCAGCATTAGTGTATTTGTTCTTAAAACAATATGATGCATTTAATTGTTGGTTTGGAAATAAGAAATAACACTAGGAAGTAGGAAGAAGAGTTGTTTCTTTAAGGAAACAGAACTTTGTAAAACTTGTAAGTTAATCATAAGAGTAATCATCTGAGCATAAGCAACTGTTACCTCTTTCCACTGAGAGAAATGAAAGCAGGAAATATTCAGCTTCACATAGCATCCTATTTCTCTGACTACATATCAGTGCTGCGTCATCAAAATTATTGGAGTGAATTTAAAACCAACTCACCATCTGCCTTATGGTACGTGCCAGGTGCTCTGTGCTATAGCACAGCAATTCAACGTTTTGCTTTTCACTAGTAAAAGTTTCTTTTACATATTCGAGGTACGTCTGAAATGTGTAAAGCCCGCTGGAGATTTTCCTCAAGCATTTATCCTGAAATGAAAGGTGAGAAAGTCACTTACAGCTCAGAAATGCCTCGAGCGCAAAATTGCGCATCCAGCACAGGTAAGGTGGAGATGTTATACAGCGAGTGGAGGTCTCTGCACAAATCTTTAGGTCAACTTTTGCGGTTTTTTTGAGCGGGCAAAATTGTCCCAGGTATATAGGATTAGACCAGAAAGGGGAGCAGGTCCTTGCCTCATCAAAGCCGGCGAACAGACACCCGTCTTCCTCTGTCACCTTGGGGAGGTTGAGGTTGTTCTGGACGAGCATCTCCATGCTGTTCCCGCAGACGGTAAACTTCTCGCACATCTGGGGAGAGACACCGAGAAGTTTTATCGCACCTTGGCCGGAGGCAGCCGGCTGTGTGCGAGTGTCCGAGCCCGCGGGGCGCCCCGTACCCACCTCCTCCTGCAGCTGGGCGGCCCGGGAGTGCAGCAGCCGGGCCAGGCGCACGCAGTCGGGCAGCGCCGCCCGCCGCACCGCCGACTCCTCCAGCTCTGCCTCCCCCGAGGAATCGGCGGCGGGCAGCGGGACGGCGGCGGCCAGCGGCAGCAGCAGGAGGAGCAGCAGCGGCGGCGGCAGCGCGGCGGAGCGGAGGGCGGGCGACCGGCGGCGGCCGGCGCGGTCACGGTCACAGCCACAGCCCTGGTTAAACTTCATGGTTCGGCTTCTCGGCTCCGGCCCCGGCCCCTTCTCGTCGGTGAGGCTGGCGGGTTGAATGAGCTCCGGGCATCCCTGAACGTGTATTTATCGAGGGGGCTTCGAGATTATTCATGGCCCGGGAAAATCCGGCATGAGAACACGGGGGTGTGTGCGCGGCGGATCGCGCCGGGCTTGACACAGAGCTCGCCCCGTCCGAGCGCCGCGGGATTGTGAAACGGGGCCGGGGGGGCATGAAGTCATCGCGCTCCTGCACCGTAACTCCTTGAGGGCCGGGCTGCCCCCGCCGCTGCGGGCTCACCTGGTCCCCCGGGGCCAGGGCTGGAACGGCAGCCTTCGAGCCTGCCAGCTCCAGCCACGCAGAAAGTGTCGGCAATCATAACATACATACCTACCTACATACATACTTTATAGGTTTTAATAGATTTTAATATATTTTAATGTGCTTTAATGGTTCATTCATTTCCTATTATGTATATTTATCTCTATAGTTTGGCTATTTTTATTAAATACTTAATGCGCGTGTTTAGGTGTTGCATATGTATAAATCCTAAATTGTCTCTCCCTGTGAACCACCTATGGATAGGATGAAATACATCACGTTCAAACGCTTTAGATGCACAGGGTCCAGACCCAAGCCAGCCCTTACAGCTCCAAGGGGAGGGCGGCTGCAGGAAATGCCACGCAGTTCCCTGTTATCTGCCGCCTTATCTCCCTCTGCCTACCTGGGAGGCGTGGCGGGAATTTTAACCTTTCAGAGGGAATCTTCACCCAGGGCAAGTGTGCCCATTTGGCTCAAACATGTAGAGCGTGGACTGAGTCAAACTGTGCAAGGCATGCTGACACTGAACTTCTGGAATGTCTTGAACTGATTTTGAACAAACCTTTCTTTTTGAACAAACTCTTTTTTTTTTTTTTTTTTTTTTAGTGGAATTGATGCTGTTTTCTCATGTAAGGAAGACCAAGGAAGGACTTGATTCTGTTATGGAGGTGCTAACAGGAGGGCACAGAATTGAGAGAACAGAACGTGGGGCAGAATAGAGATGACAGAGACGATACAGTGACTGAACTTAGGTGTCCTCATTTGGACTCTCCCTTAAAAAAAACGCCAGATACCACTAATTTGTTTTCTAAAAACAGCCTGGATAGAGAGCCTCAGGAAAGAAGCAGGGTACTACTGTGTTGGCTTTTTTTTTTGTTTAACCCGTTCTGCCAGTAGCAGAAAGGCAGCTGCAGTAATTTTGCCTGGTGGAGAGATATTAGTGCTGAAAGGCAAGTGTCAGAGAGTGATTTTCAACAGCAGCAATCTGTCTCTGTCCAGTTCCCTGAGTGTGGCAGAGCAGAGCCATAGCAATAATCTTCTGTAATGTTAGCTGTCTCTTACCAGGTTTGTGGTGTTAGAAATAGGAGTAAAGCATACCACTAATGGTGTGTTTGACTAGTATCAAATTAAAAGATTCGATTTCAAGGTGCAAAGAATTAAAACAGACAGACCGGATGAGAACAATGCTCCAGACAAGCCCGGTCTTTGCCTTCTGATAGCCATCAGTGGCAGATACAGCCAGGAAGGGAACTCCTGCCTCCCTCTCTTTCTGTTTGTGGTAGTGGATGGGTGGATGTACACGTCTCAGAGCAGGATTTCCTTCCACTGCCACCCAACTCATAGGCTGATTGCTGTGGATGGCTGAACTTCTACCTTACCTGACCATATTCCTAAAATCATGAAAACTTTGTAGAAGGCTACATTTCCTTAATAATGTATTTTCAGCAGGCATTCAGTAAGTTAGTCTTGTTTGCAGCTCTGTAATTTTTAATTGTGTAACCTTATTTTATGAGTTGCCTATTTCCCCTTGTGTCATGAAAATGCCCGTTCCTCAGCAGTTTCCAGAGAACATTTTTTTGCTATGCAGGGATCAGTCTTGCTGGTACGTGTAGTTATATCTTCAGAATGAAATAAAAGCTATTTGCAACTGTTGTTCCTCATCTAAAAGCCTCCAAGCCTTCAGTTATTATTGTATCCTTTTGCATTTTAGGGTTTTGTTTACCCTTTTATATGATTGTCTATGTGACTTTTCAGAAGGACAAAGTATACTTACATGCTCCAGTGGAAATTGCTCATTAATGCCTTAGAAACTCAGCTTGATAATCGAGGACAAAGTGTAGCATTCAAGGGAAGGAGGAACTCAAATTTGCACAATAGTGTTAAAATACTTCTGCTATTACTCTAGGCAGTTTCTTATGGAAAGTCTTTATAAAGCCTTTATAAAGTCTTTATAAAAATAACTTTTTAAATTGGTACTGCACACAAAAATACCTTGCGCTGGTCTCTCTATAATAATGTTTAAAGTTCGGGGAGGGCTTAAAGGAGATTAATTAATCCACACTGTACTACATTGATTCATCAGTAGCCACATTGTTGAAAAAATCATAAGCTCTTTACAAACAGCACTTGCTCATGAGTTAGCCACAGGTCAGGAGATTTGCCTGTTGGTACTTTAAAATGTGTGAGTAGGATTACTGAGACTCTAACATATAATTTCTAGATACAGATGAATTTATTTCCTGCACAGCATATTTGTAATACTGCAGTTTACTGCTCTTGAATCCTTTTACTGCTATTCTTCATTTCACTGTACAGGTTAATTATTTTTTTTTTCCTTGTCATTTATACTATAAAACAGATGGCTGCATCCTGATGTACAAAAGCTTCCTAAGGTGAGATTTCAGAAATTCTCAGTGTTTATCCAACTTTTTCTTTTGTTTCAGCAATGGGCATTGCTACTGTACATTCCTGTGGGAGCAGAGGGGCCAGTTCTGAATGTGAAAAATGTTTCCTCTCAGGCTGTCCACACATGATAATTAATGCCAGTTACAGTCAAGGGTAAGTTTTTAGCTAGGGAACCAGTCTGCGATCATCCCCCTGTGTCAAACTCTCTTTTCTAGGATCAGCGTGGCAACTCTCAGACCCATTCCAGAACAGGCTCTGTTTCTTCTAGGGCTGCTGTGCCAGCAAGCAAGCCCATGCCACCTTTGGTTCTGATAACCTGGGAGATTTGCAGATAGGAGGCTGTTTTCAGGAGAGGTGGATGATACCAGCATGGAAATGCAACTGCAGCTGGAGAATTCAACAGACTGCAGAGCTGCCATAGTCAAGGCCTGTCACCCCTTTTCCATCAGGCATCAGGAATGTGTCTGCAAGGAACCCCACCATGGGCTAAGGTAAAACCCCGTGCTGCTGGCAGCAGCAGGAGACCTTTCTTGCAGAATGCTGAGAGTCAACTAAATGACTCCATAAATGGCACTCCTGGATGAAAAAATAAGGTCTTTTAATAAAACAGGAGAATTACTAGGGATTCAGTATGTTCCACTCTGATTTATTTGCGTGTTTGGTTTGACTGTTTTTTCTTTCTAAGAATCTCCAGTATCCTACAGTAGTAATACAAACCACTAATGTTTTTTTGGAGATTATGACTTCAGATTGTACTGTTGATAATAAGAGAAAGGATACAACTAAAAATGTGGTATTCTTCTGTAAAAGTGGAAGAAAATGCCAATTGTTGGTATACTGTTCAAGTGGGATCATGACAATGGCTAAACAAATAACGTCCAAATGTCTTGAATGAGGTGGAAAGCTGATGTCCAGTTCCGTGACATGTTTTCGGTTGAATCCCTCAAAGCTTGGAAACCTACAGATCTTGTCAAAAGTGGAGGTGAGTTCTTTGTAGTTCATCAAAATATGAACACTTCACCCGTTCTAGAACTCATTTATTTCAAGGATCTTTATATTAAGCATTCACTGACGTTAAAGGGTCTTCAAATGTTTATGTGCCTCTTCTCTACATTTTCTGGAGTTTTCATGAAACAAAGCATTAGAAGTTTCAATTTCAACTGTCTCCATCAAAAATCCTAAGCTTCAAAAACTGGAACTTTTTTTTTTTGCCGGTGCGTTTTCAATTGAATGGTCACCACTAAGAACTTGAATGTGTGAGTGTCAAACCAAGCTGCCCTGTGTCGTATTTGAAATGAACAGGTTGAACAGGTCATTAATAACCTGTGTTCATGTTTTTCATAAGCAAACATTGCTTTGAGAAGCCACGTGTCACCAAAGAACACTGGTGCATGTGACTAACGGCCCTTTGCTTTTGTGGCTTTGAAGTTCTTTGGTTCTCTGTTGGTTCTTCGCCAGAGAACTGCAGAGTTGTTTGGGGACTTTTTGGTGAAAAGCTCTGGGGATTGTTCATTTTTCTTCCCTAAAGGCAGACTTGCATCATTTTTAAACAAGACTAAGATGTGTAGTAATGGGCTTTTTTTTTTTTTTTTTCTTGAATGTATCATATGCAAATGCCATGAATTTCCATGCCTTAAGCTAAAGCAGAGGTTTAGAGGATAAATTCTTGGTTAGCTTTAAATTATGCCCTGATTTTCAGCTTTATTTGCATAATCTTGAGCAGAGAAATCATGCTATGGTCCTCTCTAGTCAACTTCCAGGTTGTTGGGTATGCAGTCCTAGGTGAAAGGCCTGGAGATAACTGTTCTTGGGGAACATCCAAATGCCACAGGTCACTTCAAACAGACACATCTCCTTCAAATCTGAACAAGTACAGGCATTTTAACTCCATAATGGGAATATTGTAACACTTGCCAGTGAGCCTAGATTTGCCTTAGGAGGAAGCATCTGGAAGCGATTTCACAAACATTTCTCATGGAAGGAAGGTGGCTCTTGGTTTGTCTCCGTCATGGTGCAGGGTGCCTTGTGTGGTGGGTGGGAGATACCTCTTCGCAAGGCTGCTTGAGGCACCAGACTGGAGAACCGGATGAGTTATAAATACCCCAGTGGCCTTTTGTCATTCACAAGCCTGATACCTGCATGCTGTGATCTGGCTGGTTTGTGCCCATCGCCCACTATGGCAACATACTGTTTTGACAAGGATCCCATTTAATGAATGTTGTGATTTAAATTTTATTGGGTTGTGCTTCTATAGAAAATCTCTGTCCCTTTTAAAAAATAAGTTGACTGTAAATTCCACTTGTGTTTAAGGAAATTCTTGGTTCCTTTTGAGCTCTCTTCTAAGCATGAAAGATGAAGATTCGAAGAAGTTGTATGACAGAGGAGGAGAGTGAGGTTTTTCAGTTGCTGGGGAAGATGATGGAGCTGAAAAGAGAACACAGTGAGGAGCCTGAGTGTATGGGAGGTACCGAAAGGTATAAATATTTGTTATCTTTATTGTTTGCTATTTTTAACATAGTACATTAGACACGGATTGTGTTTTACAAAGCGTTCAAAAGGCAGGTTCTCTCTCTGAGGGGCTTGCTCAATGCTGAGGGAAACCAAAGGGGTGTCAATGTTTATCCATAAAATAATCACACTTCTGAATGCACACCAGGTCTAGTTCAGTTCAGTAAACATCGGATCTATTTCACTGTTACATAAAAGTTGGATGTGTTGTTCAATGAGGCATCATGCCTAATTTTTTGATGCCCATAATCTGTTTATCAGCCTATTGTGTCACTCACTTTGACATTTAGCTGTCCATCCTCATTCTGCTTTTCCTGGTGATTGCCTTTCTGTGACGTGAATAACCTACACATAACCCAAGTCACTTAATGATCTTTTTGTACTTTTTCCTGGATAGCAGCAGTTTCTTTCCACACTGAGAACAGAAGTTCCACTGTATGCAAAATGATGCAAGAGATAGTACTTCTCGTGCTCCAGAGAGCTTTACTTCTACATCAGAGCTCAGAATAAGGAAATACAGCCGAATGTGGGTAGATGTAATTTATATCCCGTTTGAGTGTAATGAGACATGTAGACTCTCCAGCTGGAGGGCTATCTTTTACACATACTATAATGTGGTAGTACTGCTTAACAATGGCACCAATAAAAGTATTGTAACTTGATCTCCAGAATTAGATGCAGGGCTTGAGTATGTTCGTTTCACGAGATAACATTTAGCAGCTTATAACACATATGACATATATGTGTTGGAAATTTTTCTTAGGAGATGGGTAACCAGAAAACCAAAGTGCGCTGCCCACCTGCAATACCTGTTGTGTGGTTTCGTGAAGGTTTCCTAGCTCAAGGATCCGGTAGTGACACGGTGGAGTTGCTGTGGAGTTTGCCACTTGGGTCATAGATTTGGCCTTACAGTCTTGTTGAGAAACCTGAATGTTACTGCTCAGAAAGTACCTTACACATTGGGGTTTTTTGGTCTTTCTTCCTTTCTGGGTGAGTTCTAACAAGCTCCTTAATTGTTATACGCTGAATTTGTGAAAGGGAACCTGCTTACTGTAGCGGGAGCACTTTCTAATTACATGCCAACACACTATAACAGGGTTAATGGGTTGTGCTGGATCTGTTATTGAAGCAAAAGTGTGCTGGGGTCCAGGCTGGCTATAAGGACTTCGATCTCATCACCAGAGGATTCAAGTGGTGTAGGTCCAACGAGATTTTTCCTTCAGATGGCCAGTTAGATTGCTCAACCAGGATGTGGGAGATGTTGAATCATATCCCTTCCCTATCTAAAGGGATTATGAACCCAGATTTGCTACTTTACAGGAAAGTTCCCCAACTCCTAAGAATAATCTTGGCCAAGATGTTTTCCAATTCCTCCTCTTAAAGTGAACCACTTTTATTTATCAGAAAGAGAAGGTCAGGAGTCCTCATGCCACCTTGGTGGGCTGACCTGGATTCTAGGTGATGTTTGCTCATATTCGTAGTACAAGAAATTGGGCCCTTGGGCAGAAATAGAAAGTGATTCCCAGGGAGTGCTGTGATCTCAGAGCTGTTGGGTAAGCCTGGGCAGGGGTGAGGGCCTCCCTTCCTCTGTGGGCTGGTTTTTGGGAGGAAGAGCTGGTCTGTATGGTGAAACCCAAGAGGGCTGGGTATCAGATCCTCCCCAGCAAAGGTTCTTGGCTGCCTGGGAGAGAAGCCTGCTTTCCAAAGGGGAAAGGCTCCTTTCCCTGGAGCTTCTTACAGGCTGGTGCAAGAGCTCCTCATGCAACAAACCATCTCTCTCTTACCTCTTCCTCAGCAGGGGCTCTGCTGGTGCTGGGCAGGAGAACACGGTGGCTCTGCCTGTCCCAGTCAGGCACCACTCGCTGTAAAGTCCCCTGGTATCGCTAATCCCAAACACAGAACGTACTCTGTTCCCCCCGCTGATGTTAAAAATACACATGAAACCGAAAGTTAAAAATAAAAAGCAGAAGTTGTCTACTTGAATCTCTCTGATCCGAAAACCCCCTGGCTCTTCCCTAGGCCTGAAGCTACGTATGACAATGGCAATTCTGGTGTGGAGAGGGAACACGTTGGGTATCTCCCTTTGTACTTCACCTCTGCAGCATCAAGTGTCACTCGTTGCTGCTCTTCCTTTGATGTTTTTCATTGTTATTTACAAATGCTTAGATCTTGGGATTTCTGTGTTCTACATTTTTCTGGTACTGCTTGTCTGGACTTGTCAGGATGAAGTGCTTAGACTTTCAAAACATGTCTACATGAGTGCAGCAAAGTGTATTCTCTTTATTCCCTGTGAATACAGTAACCATTGACAAACATGAACAGAAAGCAAAGAGTTTGGTCAGAATTACAGACACTTTTAAGAAAGGATAAATTAAACTTTTATGTTTCATTTCACAGTATTTTCATCGTAAGTTTGTAAAAGTCTATGCAAAATTTCTGGTGTGAAGCTACATATACATTTTGTGAAATAGCTACTCTCTAAAGTTTTATTTTCTACTTTTTGTTTTTTAAGGCATTTTTTAAAGTCATATAGACATTCCTTGGAGACTGCTATGCAGTTATCAGCTACATGCTATGTCTTCCATTTAGCCTGGGCACCACATGCCTATTTAGTGAAATCTGCTGCTTTCTGCCTGACATTTAGCATGTGGTGCCACAACTGTTAGGAGCTGATATCAATGTGGGAAAGATGCTACCAAAAAGAGTGTCCCTGCCAGTCTGTAGTCTGACTTGTGTCACGACTCACTTTTTCTTGCCACCTCCCATGGACGTCAGCACTAGTGTTTGAGCAGCTAAGTCAGACTGGGGAGAGGATCTAGTTGGAAAATAAGCCACCAAAGGAATGTAATAAACCCCAGTTTTAAATGGGATCTGTTCTGTGATCTGAGTCACTTCATGTCTGCCCAAATGCTTATGTCAGTATGATGGAACCAGCTGCAGTGTCTGACTCCTAGGACTGTACCAATAACAAGTAACACAGGTCACTGTGGCTTCGTGTTGAACGTGAAAAATGTTGCACCTCATCTCAAAATAATATTTACCTCTCAGATCTCCAAAGCAGCACATACTCTTGAAACCAGGTAAAAAGAAAGTTTTAAGACATTGACATGTTCATCAGCTTTTATTCACAAACACAGCTAGTAGCTAAATTCAATTTGAATTCATGGGGAATTTTGTTTCCCAACCTGTTTTCAGCTCCAGATTATGCTTTGGATGTATTTGCTATTCCCTGAATGGTCTTTTTGGACAGGCCTACCCCCTCGCCCACAGAAAGCCATTGCACGTGTTTTATGTTGTTGCAACTCCACTGATGTTGACAGGACTTCTCTTGCCTGAAGAAAGAGCAAGGAGCAGCAAGCTGAAGAGTTTTGCAGCCACAGACCACTGTCAGTGTGTGCTTTGCCATCCAAACAGGTAAGCCCATAGCTGATCATTTTTTCTACTCAGCAATGTGATTGGGTTGCAAGACCCTTTAGACTGCAAATTTCATGAGCTCCTGGCCTCTGGAAAGTGGACAGATGGTGTAGCCAGAGCTCCCAGTGCTCTTGGGTCTACCGAGAACTTCTGCAAAATCTAAAGCCTGCGAACAGTCAGCAAAACAAAGCTGATGTTTTCTGGCTTCTGACGATAATAAGAAATGTGTGGGAGGCTCCTTAAACATCTCTAGAATTCCATTACTTTTTATTTCATGTTTTATAGCCTCCTTATTGTGTCCATATTTAGCAAATTTTTTAATATTGTTTCAGAGAACTGGTCACGGGGCTAATGAAAAGAACTGCTTCTCAAAAGTGAAAGATCAGTGTCACACAGGGGGAAAGCTGTTTTAAAACTTTCACAGTGATGTGGTAAAATTACTGTAAGAGGGTGAAACCACTGGTGACATTTCTATTGTCAGAAGGGAAGAGAGACAAAGGGATAAGGTGGGAAACAGCGTCTACCATATCTCCTACTTTCTGTACAATTTGTTCACTCTCTTCTGAGCCTCAGCTCCTCATTGAGCTTTGAGAAAACTTTTCTAAAAGTAGTGCCATCAGGACAAAGACTAGCAAAGTAAAAAATTATACCTAATTTTATCTAATAAGGAAGAAAACGAGTCAGATCATATCAGAAAAGGAGGAACTACTGATCGCAAACATTAGATGACATATGCTTGAAATTATTTGCTTGCCATTGATATGGGACACTTTGCCAGGGGACAAAGTCACTCTGCCTGTTCTGCCACTTCTTCCTTTGAGTAAGGCCCTTAAGCACTAGTAATCTTGACATAGCCTGGAGTGACAAGAAGAGTGCAATGATTAAATGTCACGAAGTACACTGTGGGATCATGACATTTCATAATTCCAAAACGACATCCCAGGTTTTCTGGAGTGACAAGCTTTTTGTTTTGAAATACATTTTCTGTGGCCACTTGTCAGAAGTGATACATTTTTCAAAGATTTTGAAACAGATTATTTGTTTTATTTTTTAATTCGAGAAAAATGTTGAAACATTTTTAATTGGTTCAATAAGGGCCTTTTCCTGAACAGCTCCTCCTGAGGTATGTAGGAACCTGTAATCCTACAGTGCAATGTCTCTTGCTACTCCTGAAGTTTGGTATTAATTCCCTACTGATATGTGTGCTTTATGTATCCTCAAAAACATCCCTGTGCTTAGGTTCTCTTTCACCAAAATGTCTTTGCCCCTAAATCAGCTTTTGCCTAGTTTGTTCCTTTGTGTGCATGCGGTAGGCAGTAGGCTTTCAGTGTTAATACAGCATTATACTATAAAGTATAGACAATTTCAGGTCACCCTGACTTTGACCTGACTGAAAAAGCCAGGGGATGTCATATTCTTGGTTAGCATCAGGCAATATATATTTTTTTTCCTGGTAAAGTACTGGCAAAGTCCTTTGGAGCAGCTTCTACAGGTATTTATTCTATTTCTGCTCTTTCCTGTTTTATTTTTCTCTTTTACCTCTTACTTAGGACTTCTAACCTGCTGTTCTCAAGCAAGAGCTTTTCAGGAAGAAGGAGGCCACGTGAAAAGCACCCTTATGTTACACTACCACAAACCAAAGCTACTCTGCAGCTTTGCAAAGAAGTATCGGTGGCAGTTTTGTATCACCTTCATTTTCTTTCCTTCAGTGAGCTGAAATGGTTTAATAAATCAAAAGTTATTTACATGAGCTAGAAAAAAAATCCTTTTTAGCAGGGAATACTCTAAAAAATCAGGAGGGGCTCCTTGCATCTCCAAGTTGCTGGACAGCTGTGATAGCTGCGTAGAATTCTTGTCTTGAACAGAATGTGAATTAGAAATGAGAGTCTAGGATTTTTGGTTTGGTTTGGTTTTGGTGTTGTTTTTCTTTTTTTTTTTTCCTATTCTAAAATTGGGTACATTTGAAGAGGTGGCTATTTACAATCTTAGTGTGCATTAGGTCACAGGTAACTGACCATTACAGGGGACTGTTGGCTCATGATGTCCCTTGTTCTGGAGCTTGGTGGCAGTGCTGTATGGATGACGTTATACCTCAAAGGTGAATGACCCGGGGCCAGGGATTGCGTCATGGCACCGGCACCTGCCTGTGTAACGCTGCAGGGCCTGGTCGCACGAGAGCTGCCACAAAGCAGGTAATTCAGAAGCCACAGTGACAGGCTTTCTGAACCACAGCGCCCGTCATCCTGAATGTCATCCTCAGTGACACAGCTGTCCTCTTCCTGATGCAGAAAAGGAGCATAATTTCTTCCACTATACCCTATGCTATAGTATAGTCAGCTGTACCACATGTCAGCTATAGTGAGAGTGAAAGGAGTGAGGGGGAGCGGGAGCTGGTTAGCCGTCCAGGGACATTCCCACCCCTCATGTTCAAGCTCCCTTGAGCTGATTCATAGCAAAGCTGTCAAGAACTCAACACGGTGTTTTACAGAGCCAGAGCAAGGAGGAATCAGCTCCTCTCCCTGGTGTGGGACAGGCGGCAACCATGATCTCACTCTACTTTATAGTGGAGAAAATCTGGTAGAGGGATAGTCTCTAATGTAAATTTTAGCATTGGCTCTGAAAGGAGCCACGCAATGGCCTCAGGCACTTCACGTGGCCTGGAGTTGTTGAGTGTTCAGCAAAGGGTCACGTGCAAATGCTAGCTTGAGGTATTTAAGTGTCTCTGCTCTCATTTCCATTTCTCCAGCCCCTTTCACAGTGTACTCTTAGATGTGGAAGATCTGCAAATAGGTGCTTAGCCCCATGTCTCTGAGTAACCCTCTTGACATTGATGGTGACGCCAGGCCCATGCAGCAGTGAAACAGATGAGGATCTCCTCAGGACCAGGGCTCTGCTGTGACAAAGCATTGTTTAAGGCATACTGTCTGAAGCCTTTATCTTTGACACGCATTTCTCAGCACACACGAAGTCAGCAGATGAAGTTACCTTTCCCTCAGGCAGAGTTTTAGGCAACATGACAGGAATATGTAAAATGTTTCCTGAAAACAAACGAAAGCTTTGCAGACTGAACAAGAGAGCGCCAGGAGAAAAAGATGTGATATCCTGGCATCAAACGTCATGCTTGGGCATAGTGAATGGTTTTGTTTATGTAAATAACGTAGTATTATCCTATTACAAATAACCACTCACATTCACATAGTTTGCATCATTTCTCTTTGCTGACTTCTGACTTTCCAGTCTTCTGTGTTTTATTCACTACAGTTAGTTTACAGTACTCATAAATCTAATTTTTACAATTCATACCATGAAGGTACCATTTTTCCTGACTAAATAGCAGTGTCCCCGAAATTTAGCTTTTAAGCTTAGTGTTCTTACCATTGAGCTGCAACACAAGGTTGGCATTATTGTTGTTGGCAGGTTTTTCTTTTATGATTTTATTTCTTTAATGATGGTTTTATAAGGGACTGAGCAGATTAAAGAGTTAGGTCTGGTTTAAATTGCTAGGATGAAATTTCAGAATTTCCGCTTGACATGTGGTAGGACACTTACAGTATGTTTTGAGCAGAGGATCAGGGATTTTATTCACAACTGTATTTGAACTTAGAAAGCGAAACTTTAAATGTGGAGTATCACATTAATTTTTTTAAAAAACATGTTTCTATGTGTAGAATTCTTAAATATTACAGGAGAAAACATTTTCTTTTATAGGCACCTCTTGTACCAAGGGATTTTTGCTGCTTCAAGAAGTGTTCAAGAAGACTGGGAGGAAGCCAAAAAAATCCATCTTGTTGATATTACCCATATTGCAAAACTATTTTAGCTACAAGTACTATAATAGCAGTGCTGGTAACTGTGTTGCTGGGAATGCTGATTGAAAAGGATAACACAACCGGGATAAACAGACGTGTCTCAACAAAGAAAGAGATTATAGGAAACTGAAATCTCGTCTGTTGGTAGCTAATTCCTCATCCATCCACCTCTTCTCCTCACTGTTTTTCTAGCTAGCAACTCCAGAAATGAAACTGCAGAGCTGTGGCAGTATTTTGGATCCCCATGACCTAACAGATAAGCGCTGATAATCATGATATAGTTGAAGAAATTACTAACTCCACAGCTGTAAACATATTACTTGCTACTGCTCAGTTTGTCTCTTTTTGTAGACTTTTGGGATGGCCATAAGTAATTCTGGATCTCAAATGTGTCATAATTTTTCTGCCCCTTCTACTTTAGACTTCAAGATACAGTGAGTCTGGCATTTTTCTAGAAAACTCACAGATTATAGTGGGGCAAAGTGTCTCTGTGAATTTTGGAGGAACTGGTACGTAGGTGCACAATCCTGATAGCAAGTATACTTTGTTTTGGACCTCTCAGATGAGGAAAATAACACAGGTATGAAGAAAGCAAACCTGGGCCCTTTAGTTATGGAGGTTGGGGGAGGAAGTGACCCAGGCAGTTTAATGTGGTTGGCTACAGTAGTATGCAAAACTCTCAAGAAAATTTTGGATGAAAGGACAAATTGAAGTTGGAAAGCGAACAGGATAAAATGAAACATGAGTTTACAACACGGGATTATGTTAGCCCAAAGGTTCTTTGAGCAGTTATTTTCTACATAGAGGAAACATATGTTTCTTTCCTGGGAATTTCAGTAAAGCCTTTTCATGGAGTCTTGTGGGATGCAGTGATTAGGGAGCTGTGAGAAAACAGGGATTAGGTGTGCACAGAGCTAGATACAAGAGAGAGAGCACTGCTGAGTGTTAAGAAGTATGTGGTGAGGAAGGAATTATTGAGCTGGGTGCTGCCATGGCAGCGAATGTGCTGATTGTAAATTAACAGTGGAAGGGAAGGACCCTGGTGTACATAGTGGATGTGTTACTAATGTGGTCTTAGAGTGGTCTGGTGAGGTATATCCAGGAGAAATGAAGGAAGCTTAGTGCTCTGATTCAAAGATGTTTGTGAGATTTCATTTAAATTTTGCTCATGCTTCTGATTGCCTATGTTAAACAAAGATGACTGGGACTGAAGAGTGCCCCGAGTAGTCAGAGGGGTGGAGAGCTTTGTGCTGGAAAGGAGCTGGGAAGTGGACACTGCTCAGCCTAGCAAAACAAAGCCTCAGGGGGGACCAAGACAGCTCCCTATTGGCGGTGTTGATAGCAGAAAGGACACCAATGGGCACATGGGACTAACACAGCTGTGAATGGAAACGTGTGGTTCGAATGAGAAAGTGCTTCCTAGCTGTAGAATAAATATCCCAACCAGAAAAAATCTTTTGCAGTGGGATTGGTCAAGCACTGGCACAGTTGTCCAGTGGCTGTTGAATCTCCATCCTTGAAGCTGTGCAAAGCTTTGCTGGATAAGACACTGAACAACTTGATCTCGCTTTCAACTGGAAGTTTAAGTAAGGGGGTGGCCTAGGTGACCTCCAGAGGTGCCTTTCACCTAATGCACCATTAGAAAGAAGCTCCCAGACACACTTCACAGCACATTAGCGAGAAGCAAAAGGAAAGAAAGGAAAAGCCCTCAAACCCCAAAATGCTGCTAAGGCAGAACTTTACAACAGGATTATGTTGTACGTGTAGGTGGTAGACAGGATAGAAACCTGAGGACCAGGATGTTCTTTCCAAGCTGTGAGCCTTACGGGAAGACATGCAGGGACAAGACAGAACATGTCTTGCCGTCTCTTTTAGTATTTGTGTCTCACAGATTAGCAACAGCCATGTTGCCTTCTCAGCATTATTTGATACAGAGGAACTTGGGAAATTATTTATTGGTTGTCTTCTTCACTCGTTTCCTCAATATAGTTTTCCCAAGATTCAACGTATCTTGCAGGAGAGCTGAGATTGGCCAAGTAACGAACAAAAAGAGATGCTGAGGGTCAGGTAAAATCTGTTTTTCAGTGAGAAAGAGTACAACTGAGGCAGAACAAGGATATAGAAATGGAGAGGGGAGGAAAAGGAAAGAATCAAAAGACAAAGGGAGGAAGGAGATGAAGGCCAGGAGAAGTCCAGATTTTCTAAAGAGATTTGCAAAACTGAGTTTCTTTGGCAGGTCCAGTGGCAGAGTCTCTCCTAAATAATTTAGAAAGTGAAATGAAGTGGAGAAGCAAAATTGACCTGGTTTTTATTTTTGAATGATAGAGTGATAGAGCTTGCGAAAGATGGGGCACTAACCTGGGCAGAGTCAGGAACAGCAATTTGACTCAGCCCTTTCTCCCTAACTCTCCTTCCCCAGTGAGCCCACACAAGCTGGTAGGACCATCTCCAGGGGAAAGCAGTAATCGATTCACCAGGCCCATCCATCTCTGAAACTAGCAGGAAAGATGCCTTTTTTATTTGTAACTCAGTTTTCTATCAATGTCATTCCATTGAAATAAATGCAGACAATTTGTCTTTTAGTCCAATAGGTCTGCTATCAACACAGAAACACATGTGCAAGGACTGGACTGATACTTTACTGAGCTCAATAGAAATATTGTAATTTGATGACCAGGAAGACATTTTTTTTTAAACAGTATTTTTTTTCATATTGAAGTAGCAGGCAAAAAATAAACATATAAGGCAAAAGCTCAGTAATTTAAAAGACATTTTTATGTGAAAGGGTATCTTACTCACTACTTTTGTTTGTATCTGAAAAAAAACCTGTCATGTGCTTTGGTAATCTATAGATTCAGCTACAGCTGCTGTTTCTGCTTCTAAAGACAGACACAATGAGCTGTGTGATTTCCAGCGACTAAGGTTCAGCTTACCTTAAGCTATGTACCCAAAATATAAGTAAAAAGCTTCATTGAGTCATGATTCAGCTCTTCTGGTATGGCCAATGCGATGCACCCTGAAAAGCTGCAAGTCTTGGCGAATACATACCTGCGAGGTACAAGAGAGCTACTTGTACAAAACGTGTAATTCTGCATCCTCTCCCTGCAGCTTTTCTCTGATTTTGCACATGGACACACTACTTCAGCCTCACACTGAGAGCCAGGACATGGCTTTATGTCTCCTGGTACCCTGTAATCTGTTCTCTTTCAGGTGACCATCTCCATCACCCATCTCGCAGCACACACACACCAGTATCGCTGCTCTCAGCCTGCGTTGTGAGCTCTGCGTGCACAATGTGTGTGTATGACCACATACAGGGGGGTCCTGGCTGAGGTGGCAGATGCCCTGCTTGCCCAGCATGGCCATGGGCAGGGACACAGCTCTGAACATTGAGACAAAATTGTCCCCAGGAAAAAATCTTTGAATCGTTTGGAAATGCTCTGTGTTCATAGCCCAAAGGCAGACAAGAGCGCATGGGCTGGCATCTCTCCAGTGCCTCAAAGACCCAGGGCAGTTATGCACATGCACACGTCATTCTGGGGAAGGCATCAGTCAGTTTTGGTTGGATTGCCTGACACCCGAGGACACAGCAACAGAGAAGTACGCTGGCTTGGCAGCTGGACATTGCAGGAGGGGCCAAGTGAAAACCAAAAGGTGTCTGTGCTTGTACAGAAGAGGAATGCTCAAATGCTTTTTTTCCCATTCTCTCCCACAGTTGTTTGCTGCTTCCACTATGGTCAATGCAGAGTAGCTGTCTCACAAGCAATAACCTCAATCAGCTGCAGATGTTCACCTATGATAACGCCCTTACTTTGCACACGTTTCCTGTCAGGACATATTGTCTTTTCACCACAGTTACAGTTAGTGGGACTGATACTCTGGCTAAAAGTTTGCTTTGCATGCTCTTCTGAACCCGATCGTCTTTGATGATCACCTCCTGAATATGTCCTTGCTACTGCCTCTCACAATATTTCCTTTCAGCTTTTGGAGTGCTTAGTTGCAAGTGGAGTCTGGATCTCTCTCCTGCAGTGTGGTCTCTGCATCTATCACCTGCTTTGGATCCCAAAGACCTTCCTGTACCTGACCCACCTTTCCCAGGTGGACTGGCTGTCCTCCTCCACCCCTGCACCCTGTGACTGTGGCTTGTCTGTCTTGGCAGAGGATGCAACATATCTTAAAGACAGTGCTACTGCAGCACACCCCAAAACCAGGGAAAGAAAAGCTGTACTAGCTCCGGGATGCCAAAGACTCCTCTGCAGGGGCTCAAAGCCAGTGCTGGACCTGACTGCCACTGCCCTGCAGAGGCTGGTGCCACCTCAGGAGGTAAGGGTCATGGTTGGTGCACAGTTCTCTGTGGAGAGGAAGAGAGGGGAAGGTGTTCGGTCTGAACTTGGTGTGCATGGAGGAAGCAAAGCGGAGGGGATGTCTGAGGATCAAGGTGGAAGTGGCCCACAGGGATGGGGAGGGTTTGTCCAAGCACTATATTAAGAGTTAGCCATTGGCAGCATCAACAGCCTCATGTGGGTTACATGGTGGACAGATCTCGGGGACCTCAGACACATCTAACAAACAGGGATAATTACTGCAGGTAGCAGTTGCATTCCTGACTTATATTGATTGCTGGGGGAGGCCAACATTGCTTCAGGAGAAGGAGAGATTTACCAGGTGTTCAGGATGGTGCTGTCTACATGCAAGTACTTTGGTAAGAACATTGCAGTGGTGGCTGGTACACATGGCCCTGTTTTCCCCAGGCAACTAGCTAAATTCTAGATGTGCTTGCAGAGATCTTCAACAGCTGCTTTAGGCTGATACCAGACAATAGTTCTGCCGTAGATTGAAAGGACTTGATGGCTATGATTTTTTCTTTTTGTGTTGTCCAGTTGCACCTGAAAGGAAACATTGGAATAAATGATCACCCAGGAGATGGTGCCAATGTGTGGGATCAGAGTTTAGTATTGATAAGCTTTGAAACAGCTTCAGGAAACAGCCAAGCTCCAGACAGCTCATATAGATGGATAGTCTGAATGCATCTAAACCTAATGGCTTTGACAGTCAGGGCAGTATTTACACACGTTTTTCTAGAAATTACATCAGAATGGACTTAGGTGTGGAGTAATTACCTAAGTTGTTCGGGTAGGTGTGCTGAGAGACCTTAAGTTGCCTGAATGTAGTTGCTTATTAATGTGGCTAGTGTGAATACTGAGGGAAGGAGAAGACTGAATGCAACAAATCAATGGCAGGCTGTGTCTTTACTAGTGAAGATGCCAGAGGCCGCTGGAGTCTTCCCAGGCAAGGGGACTCAGACCTCTATGTTATTCAGTCATCAAAATATACATGGCCTCACTTCAGGCTAGGGCAAATATCACTCTCCTTAACAGTTTCTGGGCATGGTTTAGGGGTTAGGACAAATCGGTGACCACTCCTGGCAGCTGATGAGCGCCCATCTTGTTTTGAAAGGTGAGCCGGTTTAATAATGGGCTTCAGTGCCTGAGAGTGATTTTAATCACACTTAATTCACTTACAAAGTTGTAACACTTGAAGCTTGGAAAAGCTCCTGGCGTCTAAATTCGAGCAAGCAAATCGTGACCAAACTGTCTAAGAAATGGGAAAACCTGGGCATGAAGTTATTGAGGCAGTCTTCTTCACTGAGTGATAACCTGACCTGTTTGGCTCCTACCTTGTGATGACTCCAAGCCAGACCTGTATTTACCACCTTTGCCATGCACTGCCACCGCCTTTCTTTGTTTTTCTGACCACTTGTGCCAAACACAGCTGTGGCACTCCACAGCAGCCAAAGGACGCAGTGTAGCAAGGACCCATAGCACAAGTACACCACTAGAAGGCACAGCCCATGGTTAGAAGCCAGTGCTGGGACCTGCCCTCCTCATGTGACACAGCAGACACCTGGTCACATCACCAAACGTGCCAGATGCATCCTCTGTTGTGTCATCCCATGCTTACATTGGAGAAGTTGAAGTCTTTGTTAACATTGTTGGAGAAACACCAGTGGTCTGTGGTAAGTTGGTCCTTTCTTCTTCCTTGACCACCTCTGAGGAGAAGGACTGTTGGTGACGATGGATGCAGGACATCCTCCCTGCAGAAGACAGGAGATGGCATGAAACTTGAAACAGCGTGAGCATCTGGCCCTACAGGGTCTTTTCAGAAATGTCTGCTCTGGGATGACACATAGTGAACAAGATCTCTACCAAAATCCCCTGGTAAAAGGGAATAGAGTGTCCAGTTGAGGATGCGCTGCTTAGTGCGGAAGTTCGAATGGATGTTGCAGCTTCTGGGTCAGATTTTGCTGTGCTGATTTCTGAATGACAGGTGTTATCATAAGAAGCACCAGTCGCTTCAGTGTAATTACCTGGGTTGCAAGAACAGGCTCCAGTAAGCACAGACTCCACAGGTTCAAGGTCAGGGAAGCTTGTGCTTCAGTTCACCTCTACTTAAGATAACAATTAAATGCACACAGAAGTTAAAATGTATGCCTAAGACCCATTGCAATCAAATCCATGTTTTAAATGTTTTCTTGGTCCTGCTTAGTCCCACCACCATTTCATTTATCACCTCATGAAATTATTACCTCCAGACAAAGCTAAAGTTGCACCCCTGTAATTTAGGGACCAGACTTTATACCTGAATGCCTAAAAATATCAAAATAGCTATTATAAAGCCAAGCTATACAACCTGAGTTTGCACCTCCACTACACACAGTGAATGAATAACAGAAAAAAAACGAGAGAAAAATTATTAGGAGAGATGTTTGCCCTCCAGCTGGAGTATGTTCTTGTAAAAGCAATAATCTGTGTCAAAGTGATCTAAACAGAGCAATCAGCAAAGGAAATTAAAACTGTCATACTTTGACATAGAATACCACTTGATAAGAATGCAGAACAGCTGTAAGCTTAATGAGCCACCTAATACTTACTTTTTCATGTTGTCCTTTTTACAGACTTCACAATACTGTTATTAGTCTATAGCTCTTGTCTGGCAGTTAAAGGGTTAGTTCTGGAAAATTATTTCTGCCATTTAAAAATGCATTTTTTGTATTATCTTGAAAAAAACCAGGACAAACTGTAAATGGTAACTGCTTTTGGAATGTGAGTTTCTTTCTAGGTCTTCTGAGAAAAGAAAAAGCAATTTCCAGGCCTCAGTCTTTAAAAAGCAAAAGCATTTTACGTGTATATTTTCAGAGAATAGGTTTTGCTTATTATTCTTTCCACTTTGTCTAGAAATATAAATTAATGCATACTTTAAAAATTATATAAATCATAATAAAAAAACCCCAATATCCCTCCAAACAATTCAGTCCAACCCTATTCTCATTTTGGCCTGGCTGCTTACATAGTTTTAGAAAAGAAGAACTTGGCAAGTGAAGAAGCAAAAGTTTTACCATTTTAAAGCACTTTATCTTTCTTCTGTTATCATTTCAGGCAAGTTTAAAAGAACTATTTCCTGGACTTTCTTAGAGTTGCTAAAACATATCCCTCCACCACTCAGTCATCAGAAAAGGTTCACTTCATGCCCTGCACTGGATGGATCTCACCTTGACACACATTTTAGTTGTTTTGTCCTTTGGACTTGACAATGCAAATAACACACAGGAGCTGCGGTGCGAGCCAGCTAAGGAAGTACTCTCTTTACTGCTACTCAAAAATGGAAAGAAAAATACGCTCCCCATCCCTCAGGACCAAATGGCAATGGGAGTACAAGTTGCTGCACCAGCGCGGGTGCTGGGGAGTGCGGCACTGCCCAAGGGGCTGCCAGGGAGGATTCTGCCTGGAGATGGGAAGAGCAAGAGGATCCTCAGCTCTTTTCTCCCCACTCCACTTGAGCCTCCTTAGACAAACTCAACACCTTTCTGCTCTTATTTCATGGCTTCCTAAAGAAGGCAACTCAATTAACTAATCCTGTTTGTCCACTTGCGTACTGCAGGTGGTTTTATTGCATGAATCATATCAGGAGGATACAATAACATCATTGCCACCCTCACACATTGTGGATTAAACAAGAATCCCAAAGAGGCTAAAAATATCATAAATATTTGTTTCTTCCTACATTTGCTTTACTGGATCTGAGCCTCTGGGGCATATTTAGCTGTTTTTCAGTTTCCTATCTAGCAACACAAGGGTTGACAATTTCTTTCTTACGCTTATGCTTATGCTTGTGCTTATGCTTATGCTTATTCTATTCTTATTATTGAAAGTCCAGTCCACCCTAAGGACTCTGAGGATATTAGGGCTCTAATAATGGTACCACCCCTACTGGAACTCTTAATAAAGTCTGGGGAGCTCATGAGGCTCTGAAGTGAATGAGACTGTAAAGAAATGCTTCCTCTCAGCTTCTCCCTGAAGATAAATTACCTAACGAGGAAAATACAAGACAGCCAGATTTGCTATTTTATTTTAATATAAAATATGCAGGGAACATTACTGGCACAGCAAATCTAAACACTCTGTCAAGCAAGCATAGGGACCACATGCCACCCTTCAACCTGGGAAACATCTTTCCTGGCATCAGCCTAGTATAGTTGGCTTTTACTCCATAAAATCTCAAATGTTTCTTTTCTCTTTAGCCATTCACAATATTAATACTTGCTAAAGATTAATGAAATTTTCATAACTTTCAAGAATTGAAAATTCCTCAGGGAAAGTATAATTCTGCTTCTTGGCTACATTCAGAGTCTTCTGTTGTATGAGAGAGTCTGGGATGCTCGATTCAGTGATGTTACTAGTGACTCTGGGAATTAGTAAATGAGTGGGGAAAGGTTTCCAAAAGCAGAAATAACAGGGATGGGGCTGTCTCCCATGGATGTTACAACTGACCTTGATCGAATTTCTGAAGCCAGGGTGCTTCCTTTGCTCTTGAGGTGGTGGTACCGGCGGTAAGAGCCCTGGTCTCCTTAGGGCACTCTCCTTGATACCACCTCATAAACCTCACAGATGAGGAGATGAGAGACTTGTCCAAGAGTGTGGGTGGTCTGCCCTCAGGAGGAGACCAGGAGATGACTGGGAGTCTAAACTCGCCAAGGTTTGCCCCTTTTACACCTGAGCATTACAGCTTGCTGCTTTGCTATTGTGCCCTTCTGCCCGTGTCCTTCTCCCACGGGACCACAAACACATTCTCCAGGCACTGCTACCATGCTTAGGAAAGACCTCAAAGCATTGACCCTCACATCAAATAGTGAAATAAAAGAGTAGAGCTGTTTGGGACACCAGGTATGACTCCAGGTCCTTGTCACCCTGTAAGAGCCCAGAAGCCTCTGAGATGGTTTGTCAGTCTTTTCTTCCAGCCTGGCACATTTTTCAGTTTATGAATAGCCACTTGTATCAGTTAGCCTGTGATGATATACCACATACACCAGCCTTGGGTGACAGAGAGGAACTACACAGGGACGTGAATGTCGAACTATCTAGCAAACAGAAGTCTGTGTAGAAATATTAAGGATTTTTTTGTGTCTCCTTGGTGTTTTCTTGAAGTTTGCTTTGAGGTTTTGGGGAGCACTGTTGTACCTTTGGACCAAAGCAAAGGAATGGCAATGCGAGTCAGTAAACTGGTGATTAGCCTTGTAAGTTTTTTCTTAGGCTGAATTTTGATGTGTGTTTGACCTAACAGAAAGCATCCAACAAACAGAAACACGTGGTGAGATATGGATTTCAGCTGAAACAGTTTTCAGATCTGGTTTATGGCTGTGCTGCTGATAGAGGGGAGGCAAAAGTAAGTGGGAAGAAGATGAACAAGGACGGGGATAGGCAACGTGGGATTGGTGGGATTGCTACTATATTTTTGTTTTCCCATAGACTCTTCCTTAATACATGATAAGATAAAGCCACTTTTTTAGTTAGCACTGAAGAGAGGGTTGATTTTCAGAGAGGACTCCTATGAGGAGAAGATATGGGCGGCTTTGAGCTTGTGCACAGCTGTCCCGAGGAGAGACACCAGTGAGATCATGGTGGTCCTTGGATGACCTCTGGCAGCCCGGGTTGGAAACTGTGCTGCTCAGGCAAGACAGATACAGGGCTTGAGCCAGGAGCCTGACCTAGCTACATCTGCAAGTATGCAGCCATGCCTAATGATTGCAAAGTTTGATTTAACTCACTCCTGTAATTTCAGCTGTAAGGACTGGTGATGCTTCCTGCAGCTGCTTTCTTGGCTCCTCCTCTGGCGGTGACCCAACACCAACAGTATATTCTAACACGTCGCCACGGTTTGTCAGCAGAAATTTAGGGAAAAAAAAACCCACCAGCATTGCTCATTTCTATCTTTCAGAAGATGTCAGAGTGCTGAGCAATGAGGCATAAAAGAGAAGAACAGCAACAAGGAAAGTGATCGTTCACCACGACTAAAGAAAACATTACAGATCCCAGCTTGAGTTTCATGGGCTTGTAGTAAATCCATGAATCCATTCAGTGGATAAAAAAACCTCACAGTTTTGCATATTGCACTATTTCAGACTCTTGAAAGTATCATTTTGTCTTCATCAAATCCTACCTTTTCATGCTGTCTGCCGCACAAATGATCCAGAAAGAGCTTGTAATTTCCCAGGTCTCTGTGGTGACTGGGTCATGTAATCACATCTGCATTCAGTGTCACCGTGTATCACCTTTCCCTTGTCTACTATTTAAGTTTATTTAGGTTTTATTTAGGCTATTTATTTTACTTACCTTCCCTTTCCTATTTAGCTTCTGCCTATTTTCTATATCTTGGGTTATAAAATCTGAGGGGGGGAAGTTAGCTTCCCAGTGAGTTATATACTGCCCCTGACCATGCGATTTACTTCTGGCTGGGGTCTCTAGACTGTTGTGTAATGTCAAACAGTGAAAAGAAAAATACTATGTAGATCCGTTTGAAGGGTTTAGGGAAAATTAACATTTCCTAAAAGGTGAGCAGGACAGCCTAAAAGTCTGAAAAACTCCTTTAACTCGTGTTCTGAACTAGCACTCAGGCACTCAGGTACCATTCACTTCTTGACAGCACCACTTAAGTAAACCAGACAGGAGAGAGCAGTTGAATTGCATCCTACCCTCTCACTGTCTTCCTAGGGCATGAGACTTATTCCTATCTTCTTTTGACTTCATGAGATGAAAGGTCAAGTTAGGTGACCAATTTTGAAACACACTTAATCGCTCCAGCGCTCTTGAGGTTCTTCTCAGAAATGTTAACACATGATTTATTAGAAGGTATATCTTCTTTTCTGAGGAATCTTCCCCTAAAACCACCACAGAGTATGGGACTGTGGTAGCAGATGTTTTCTTCCTCACTTTTTTTTTTTTCCTACGGAAAAGCTGGTGATCCAGGCCTGTGTTCATATGAATTTAGATTACTGTGCATTCTGGAGGGCTCAGCTGTGGTTCACCACCCTGTTTCGCTGGGCCCACAGCACAGGAGCTGCCGTAGAAAGATCAGTGCCATAAAGCACTTCACAAAAGGGGTAATAACGTCATCTGTACTTCTTTTCTGCCATGCAGTCTAAATCTATACTGGCTACACAAGACAACATGATGTATCTCCTTATAAGCGATTGCCTTATTTCCAGATGCTCAGGTTGTTAAATGGAGGGAAGGGTGAAGGCAGTAGCTCAAATTCCAGGTATCCCTGACTCACTGCTATGTCCTGGCCATGTCCTCCAGCCACTTCCAAGCAACTAATGTTTTCTGCTGAGTCATAGTATTACAAAGCATTTTCCCGTTGTGATTAATCCCTTCTTCAACCCAGAGAAGAAACAGCAAGCCTGCTCCTGGTTTCTGTTCTTTCCTGCCCTGGGGGAAGTGCCTGGGTCATGGAAGACGTGGATTCTCCTCCGTTTTATATCACCTCCCCCTTTTTCCTGGCTCCCGTTTGCACTCAGCCTTAACTCTGGGGTATGGCAACCACCATGGCTGTGGTTCTCCCACTTATCATCCATCTTATTAACCAACCTCTGCCAGAGGATGGCTGTAAGTGCTTTTTTAATGGGGATTTTCTTTAGCATGAACTCCTGTGGTAGCAAAGTGCTTGTAGTACTCACGCTGCCTATGCTGCTCTTACTGTGTGTTGCAACAGCTTGCACGGCCAATTTCCACACAGTGTCACATGTTAAATCACTCTTGACATCAGCGGATAAGTTTTCCAGAGCCTGCAGTCCAGTCTTGACTGAGCTGGGACAGGAATCTCGGTTTTGAGCTGCGTTTTTTCTCACTCAGATGTTATGACACCCTTTGGACTTGTAACGTCTCTGGGCTGACCTCAATTCATCTGTAGAGCAAGGCCACCAAGGAGCACACCGACCTCCAGAGGCACAGAGCTAGAGGCACCTATTTTCAGCAAAAGCAAACAGCACGTGCCGAAGCAGGTCAGATTCAAAAGCAAACCACGAGGTTCAAATCCTGCTTTTAATAAACCAGGTGCCAAGACGGGCCAGTGATTTATTTTTCTATTTCTCACATGTTTCAGAGAGAAAAGTGTTGGGATTTTATTTTTTTTGGCTAAGATTCTGTGGAAAGCCTAGTGGGTGAAGTCTGTGAGCTTGTCCATAATACGCTAATATAGCTAATGCCGCAGGACATCAGCGTGCGTCAGGGACCCGAAAGCACCACGGCTTGGCCAAATCTTACTGTCCAGAGGCCTGTGTTTGTGGAAGGTGGTGTCTCTTCTGACACTGGAGGGAGAAGGCAAAATTACTTTCAGTTAGAGGCTTGCAGCCAGGGCTTGATTAAAAGTTAAAAAAATGCAGAGCAGTACAAGTAGAAAATCGTAGTTACTGAAAAGTAAGCGTTTGTGTTCATGTTAGAGAGCTGTCACAATTTAGCCATACTTGAAACTTAATCCCTAATTTCCTTCGTATGAAGCTGGTGACACAACAACCCTTTTGTTGTCTTTATCTTGCCCCCCGCCCTGGCTCTCCCCAGCTGGCTGGTCCTGACACAGGGAACAGCTGTCACAACACTGCTGCAAACAGGAGGTTAGGACGAATGGATGCTGGGATGTGAGCTGAATCTGCTGTATCTGAGGTCTGCAGCGAAGCTAGCTGGTCAGGAAAGTGGGGAGAATGTGAATGAAATCTGGCAGTTGTTGTTGTGAAATTTCCAAATATCCTAAACACGGACAGAAGAAGAAACAGATTTGATTTTTTGAACGGGTGGTTTTTTTTTTCAGATTAGTCCGCCCTTGCCAAACATTGGACGTCAGAGGCAATAACTTCAAAGCAACGAGCTAGTGTAAGATGTCATTGCAAGAGGTGTGTTGAATGAACAGAAGTTCCCGGGGCAGCCTGGTGTTACAGTAAGACGTGCTGCTGCTGCAGAGGCTCTGCTCGAAGTGCTGCTGCCACTTTCACATCCTGTTAACGTTTCAGGAAAACTCCCTCTGTCTCCCTGAAAGTGAATTAAGTGGTTTCATTCTTGTTACTTTGCAAATGTCCACGTTTCATTTCGTTTCAGAAGAAAAAGGGAAGGTGAGGGACCATCCCTTGACCAGAAACCAGATGTACCTTGCTGAGACCGAAACAAGCCACAAGCCTTGCAGCTAGCAGAAATGCTGGAGGTACTTACGTTCTACTGTGTAGAAAAGAAAGCTCTGGGGAGACCTTATAGCAGCCTTCCAGTACCTAAAGGGGACCTACAAGAAAGCTGCAAAGGGCATTTTTGCGAGAGTGTGTAGTGATAGGACAAGGGGTAATGGCTTTAAACTGAGAGTAGATTTAGATTGGAGATAAGGAAGAAATCTTCACCGTGAGGATGGTGAGGCACTAGAACAGGTTGCCCAGAGAAGCTGTGAATGCCACATCTCTGGAAGTATTCAAGGCCAGGTCGGCTGAGGCTTTGAGCAACCTGGTCTGGTGGAAGATGTTCCTGTCTACGCTGCTTGGACTGGAACTAGATGATTTTTAAGGTCCCTTCCAACCCAAACTATTCCATGATTCTATTTCCAGGGAAGCCAGTGAAGAGAAAAAAAGGGAATGTTATCCCCTTATCTCCCTTCCCAATTTCCTAATCCCTATGATCTGATTTTTCACAGGCAGAAGATGACTTGCTGAGTAACTGACCCAAAGGTGTTCAGTGCCTCTTGAGAGCTGTGGCTAGTCAGGGTAATGGTGAGCCTGCTAAAGGGAAAACGCAAGAGAAAACAGTAGTGACTTCTCCCAGTGTGAGGGCAAGAGCTGCTGTTCAAAGCTTTCCAGGACTGTGCAGGATCCTCTCCTGCTTCCTTTTCCTGTAGAGGAGACTGTGATGACCTGGGGTGTCTCCTCTCCTGTGTGTGAAGAAACAGTGATGCCTGGCTGATTCTGTGTCTACCAGCTGTAGTGATATTACAATAATTAATCAAATCAGCAGTCCCTAGCAAATTAACTACAGCTGTTCTCTTCATTGTACAGGCAGGGAATTCAAGGTGCAGGGAAGCTTTCTTGTCTGAAGACACCAAATGAATTAGCGTCAAAGCACACATGAAAATACTTGAGGCCAAATGCTGATTTCAAATGCCCACATTACTAGTTATACCCATCTTCAGAAGTATTTAGCTGATACTTTGCATGAACACATCTTTACTGATAATTCAAGCCATGTAACAATTTAAATTAACGTATCTAATGTTAGAATTAAAGGTAAGAAAACCTCAGGGATGGAGGTTAATCACAAAATGCAATGAACCTGAACACAAAGGTAATTTGCTGCCTGTTTTCTAGTGACGGTGTTTCAATGACCAGGGTTTCTTAAAGAAATAACCGTACTCTTAATGCTTCACCAACTGAATACAAATATGTAGATTTTGACCTGGTAGCACAGGCTAAGAGAGACCCCAGCCAGCTCTAATCAGAAAGGCAACAGACCACATTGCAATTGGATAGCAGATTTTCCTCAGCATCACCCAATGTGGGACTCATTACAATTGGACTCTTTACAAAAATACTTTTCTTAATAGTCACAGCGCTGTATTGTAATTGACCAACAGGTGTTTGGAGTTTAAACACGTATTCATTAGGACTGTGATGGGCATTTTGTCACAGCACTGAATATCATGCTCCATTCTTCTACCTTCAGGATTTGCTACAAGCCACACTCGATCCCTACAGCTTTTAAAGGATACTGAGCCTTGTGAATTTTCTCTATTAACGTAGACTGTATCTCAGACAAGTGGGATAGCTGAAAGAAGTCGCAGGAGTTACAGCTGGAAGATATTTAGCCTATGTTGTGGCTTGCGAGGACCGTCACATTCCTCTCTACAGTTGGGCATTCAGAAGACTGCCAGTGCAAGCCTAATTTTTTTAAATTTTTAAATTATTGTTTTGCAGCCGTGTAACAGGCTCATAGACAAAAGCTAAAACTGGACAAGACCCTACAAGCCTTTTGGGTTTATTTGAAAAACATGGAACACAGCCATTTCCTATGAGTGTGGCTGATTGCTTCATCCCAGTATCACTTCTTCCAGCCTTCCTCTTATCTCCTTACCACGTACCACACTACATAACCACAGCTTTTCAGACTGGTTCTGGTGCTTTGGGCCTTTCAGCAAGGAAATTTGTTCTATTTCTTCCCTGAAGCTCTGGTGTTTTCGAGTCTCCTTAAACAGCCAGGAGTGCTTTGCATTAGCACTGCCTGGCCTTGTGTCACACTGCAGGTTTTTTTCTCCTTCTTAACTATATTGTCCCAGAGCTGCTACCACCATCACTGATGGGCTCAGCCTTGGCCGGTGGTGGGTCCATCTTGGAGCTGACTGGCACTGGCTTTATTGGGCATGGAGGAAGCTTCTAGTAGCTTCTCACAGAATCCACCCCTGTAGCTGCCCCACTACCAAAACCTTGCCATGCAAACCCAATACAATGGGTAACTCTCACTAAGAAAATCTGACTGCTTCTTCTTCACCAACATCAAGGGTTAAGAGAAAAATAGATTGGGTAAAACATATTCTGGGGTGAGAGGGCTGGGAAGGTGCTGGTTCCTCAGCACTGGGCAGTGGTGTGAAACTCCCCCAGTTGTCTTTTTGGCTTAGTGACACTCAGACAGGTTTTGACATCCCTGCATACACCAGCAGCAGAAATTTCTGTGTGAAACTGGCCTGGCACTCTGCCATCTCTTCTGCTGTTCAGGTTGTTGCTGAATCTCCTTGGAGCCAGTGAGATCACAACAATATTTAAATGCTGCAGCTTCCCAGCAATGTGCTGGGGGAAAGGACCCGGTCACAAATTCTTTTATGTTTGGCTTAATAGCAGTTGAAATGAAAAACAAATTACATACACCAATATCCTCTCTGAAGCAGTACAACCTTTTCCTGCAATGCTCCGAAAACTGTGTGCCCTTGTCACATCTCCCTGTTTGACCACTGTGAGTGTCTTTCAGTAGTGATGGGGATTATGTCTCAGTATCTTTAATGTACCCTGTACACACAGTTTGGGTATAGGTCTTGCTTTTTACCTGTTCCGACTCCAAAATAAAATGGTGCAGAATTCAGGACACAACCATTCCATAGAGATCTAAATTTTTATTAGATTAATTATATCAATTATATTAATTATATCAAAGAACACAACTCTGACATCCTGGACTTTACTATTGAAAATCTCACAGTGTTTCTTCCAGTGAATCTGACCCCTCAGAAATAATGTTTTCATTAGCTCCTTAAATTATTTTGGAGTCAAGCCCTCAGGAAAGACTTTCTCACTCCACTCCTTTGGAAATGGTGATCTAGCAGAAGAGTTATGTTACTGGCTGACTGGACTCCCACTCAACAAGCAAGTCTCTCTGCTTCTGAACATCTTATGGAGTTTATCTAGAATAGGTATTTCTACTCAATGTAGCAGACATTAAGATAGCTGTGTAGTTTTGGCACACAGAAAGGAGGTGGGTATTTCTGTAAGCAGATAGGAAGTTGCTCCATCAGAGTTGGAGTGGAGCATATCGTGCACCAAGGCAGCATGGGACCTGGAAAGGCTCCCAAGCTTTCCTAGTGTCCTCATCCCACATAAAGAGCCAAGTAAGTCTCAGTTACAGAGACAACTAAATGCTCCCTAATAATGCTTGGTGGTTACTTTAGTCCCTTCCCACGTGCATGGTCTTTCTTTCAACCTTCTTTTTCTTGTGTAGCAGAACCAAATTGCAGTAAATAGTCTCTACTTAACCGCCAAAGATTTACAGGTGCAGTGGATTCTGTGATCTCTCTGACTTATTACCTTTCCCTGGGCTTTACCCCAATGGGCAGTACTGGCAGAAGGGGAAATACATGTGTGAGAATGTGTTTGTTCTTTCTGGCTGGCTCATCACAATATTTTGGCTTCTAATCAGGCTGAATAACACAGTTGCATTGTGGCTCTTATTTTTAGTGTCTCTTTTATTACCCTAAATATTGATGTAACTGTGACATAACATTGTGTGTTGAGCTACCTGTTGTTCTGCCATGATTCATGTGATAACTGGTGTTCTGCTTGGACCGTGCTGGCTATGTCAGGCTGTGAAGTCAGGCGTGAGCTATTTCCTAGGAAAGGCTTAATGTGCTTCAAAAAGATCTGCACGTACTATCTGTTAGAGGCCTGACTCATCCATTTATTTGGCAAAAAAAAACCAAACAAGTCCATGACTTTCAGATAACGGATACTTGGAAAATGTTTCCTCTCTTTAGAAGTAGAAAAAGCAAAACCCATCAACAGTTCGTTGGCAAACTATCCCGTTACAATGAGATAAATAGAACAAGGATCATCTTGGGCTGACTGTGTCAAAAATGATGACAATAGAAGAAAGCACATTTGCAACACGGAATATAATATTAGTCATCTACAAGCATGCTGCATGCGTGCCTGTTCTGGAAGGGGAGTTCAGCACTTTTTGCAGGGTGATGAGAGGGCTGAGAATGCTGCATGTTCACACTCTAATCTGTGGGCAGGCCAGGAGAACACCAGACTGACCCTCTTTGACCTCTACTTAGAATTAGTAAAAAGTTCCTAGTTCTTTGCCTTTGAGGTCCCGGGGATGTAACTTACTGGAATATGAAGGCAGTAACAAAATAATTCCACCAGGGCCACAAATGGTGATTTTTGCAGTAAATGTAATGACTGGCCTCACTGTGATTTGAAGCAGCTCTCTTGAGCGTCTTCTGGCAGAATATTCGTGGTAGGATAAGGTTCAGTAGAAAATGCAAAACATTCCTAGAAAGCTGGGGAATTAATTGGGTACTTATCCTAAACTCAGTATTGCCATGATTAGTTTAAAAGCTTAAGTATAGGAGGATACAGCTATATCGAAAATATCGACCTTACCTTGTTGGCTTCAAAGTTTGACTCTTGCCCTATACCTTGTGTTAAAAAAAGGCTTCTGGAAAGAACAGCTATACTGTATATAGTCTTTCCATCAGGTAGGGAATGGAGAAGCACACAACCACATCCCATCTGTGGGAATTTACAGTCGATCTTTGGTACCAGCAGTATTTTGTGTTGACATTCATGGACAAAATAAAGAGATACGAAGTGCGCTGATAACTAAACTGTCTGTGGAAGACTGACATGCAGAACGGCTACCAAGACCAGTGGCCGTCTTCACGTATAGCCTCCACAGGTTTAATTTAGTCTTTGGCTACAGAGGTGGGCAAATGGTCCTTGCAAGCAGCTCAGTTTCAAAGGTGCGTATTTTCTTGTGGACGTGTGTCTCATCCTATGTCTCCTGGGAAGGCGGAGTTGCTCTGGAGGACAGCCATGAGATAGTCCCACACCTGCTCTCCTTGGGCTCTGTGATGCTTCTGCCCTGAGAGAAGGGCACGGGAAGCTGGGGGAGGAGTTGGCAATGGGGCTGGGGCTGGGGTGAGGAGAAAGGCTGAAAAGGTGGCAGCAGATCAAGGGCATGGGCCTGTAGCCTCAGTCTGGGGAAACAGTAAAGCATCTGCAAGGTGGTGAGTTTCTTAGCTGTACCAGAGTTTTACTAGATGGCTTTTTAGGACCATCTGGAGCACAAGGAACATGAAATGGTCTCTGATATAATGTGAAAACAGTTATCCCCAAATGAGTTATTTGCTTTGAAAAATTACTTATTTTTTTGGCGGTGGAAATCTACTTGGAAGAAAACTTTTTTAAAAAAAATGTTTATCAGTCGTCCGGAATATTTTACATTTCTTAGGAATGGCGTGGGTTTTTTGGATCAACAGAGTAGGGTTTTAAAAATAGCAACATGGACTCCTACTACCTTTCTAACAGCTAATCAGTAGTTTTATGCCAGGACAAGTTATTTTTATCAAACTTATATGAGGTCCTCTCTGGCTGCTCAGTGATAACTACCTAGGAAGTCATAAAAATAAAGAACATTCCGGAGTGTTATTTAAATAGCAGAACTCATTGGCCAAAACAGTTGAAATATTTTTCTTACCTTAAGATACTCAGGAGTTATTTTAACTCTTTTACCTTGCACAATATTGTCACAAAACCTGCCCAGCAATTTTTTAGAAAGAGTCTTTGTGCTATAAACGTGTTTTAAACATCTTGTGAATTCTCTGGCTGCTAATTTTGATGGACGTGATGCATGCATCTGGCACTTAGTCTTTCAGCAGCCCTGCTTTGTAGTTCAGCATTAGGTTCAGTGTTTAACAGAACTCTTATTCTTCCTTCTGGTCCAACACTCACAAAAATCCTATGATGACTCTGGAATGAGATGCCCTGGCTGATATACCATATGAAGGAGGTGAAATACTGTACATAGGAAAGGCAGCTTCCAGTTTCTGTTTTGAAAAAGGTTTTATGTGCTTGTTAGGGTTTGTATAATATTATCTTAATAGCCAGCTTACGTATATTGTAATGATCTGGAGTTTAATCCCTAAAAGTCTTACTAGTTGTGCTCTGACTCTATTAAGGAAACGGTTTTGGAAGCAACAGACAGAGGAGGGGTGAATTCAACTGTTACTTGAGAAATTGTAGTAGCTGGCTAGTCTGGGAAGTTATGCAGAGATCGGTTAAAGATAGACGTGACGGCTGTGAGTTGCAGTGTTTTTTACCTACGTTCTTACAGTAGGGCATGCGTTATTTGGCTTGTTCATCAAATTGTAAAATTAATATCTTGCGCAATCCATGCAATTTGTTCGTTTTAAATTCCTTCTCTTCAAGTCTTGATAGTGTGTTCCAGTAAATCAACAGCAGAGATTTTTTTTTTCCTTCCTGGTATTTGTCTGAAGCTTCAAATAATGTTGTTTTAGCCTTTACGGATGTAGAGCAACCAATAGTACTCGGACACATCTCTCGTTTCAAAGTTGGCAGATGACCCTGTGAAATCCCACACGCGTACCTCTGCCAAGTGGAGAGGGAAAGCAAAATGAGGGAAGGAGAGCCACCACTGTACTGTACAGCTGGCTGGCGGGAGGTGCGTCAGCAGAGTGACTCTCACTTGACACAATCAAGTAGGAGACTGTGGGGGGCCATGTACGAATAATTCGGTTAATTTCTCCTCAAGGCTTTATTCACTGCTGGAAATGTTATGTAAAACGGAAGAAGCAGATTAAGAATGAAGTCTGAGGGGACATTGTTTGAAAGTCTGCTTGTACTGTAACCATCTTCACGGGTAGAGATGTCCCCAAGGGCTGACTTGCTTCTGCAGAATGGTCTCGACCCTTTTAAAAACAATGAAACAGCACTGAAAACTTCTTTTTTTTTTTGATCTTCTTGTTTTGGGTTAGTCCTCAGAGTATTTTAAAATGTAATCTTCCCTGAAATGTTTTATAATAATTTAGATACTAACTATACACTACATATTAAGAATACAGCAGCTGCCCTCCAAGGTTTAGAATGCAAAATGAAGGTGTTCAAAACACCGCGCCCAGTCAAACCCTGAACTTGATGTTGAGAGACATGCTTAGTCCAAAATGAAAAATCATAGAATCGTAGAATCGTTTAGGTTGGAAGAGACCTATAAGGTCGTAGAGTGCAACCATTAACCTAACACTTTTTCCACCAGGCAGCTTTCCAGCCACTCTTCCCCAAGCCTGGGGCACTGCATGGGGTTGTTGTGACCCATCTCCAGACCCGGCACTTGGCCTTGTTGAACCTCATACAATTGGCCTCAGCCCACCGACCCAGCCTGTCCAGATCCCTCTGTATGGCCTTCCTACCCTCCAGCAGATCAACACTCCCACCCAACTTAGTGTCATCTACAAACTTACTGAGCGTACATTTGATCCCCTCATGCAGATCACTGATAAAGACATTAAAAAGAACTGGCCCCAATACTGAGCCCTGGGGAACAACACTTGTGACTGGCCGCCAACTGGATTGAACCCTATTCCATACAACACTTTGGGCCCAACCATCCAGCCAGCTATCCACCCAGTGAAGAGTACATCTGTCCAAGCCGTGTGCAGCCAGTTTCTCCAGGAGAGTGCTGTGGAATACAGCATCAAAGATTTTACTAAAGTCCAGGTAGACAACAACTACAGCCTTTCCCTCATCCACTAAGTGGGTCGCCTTGTCATAGAAGGATATCAGGTTAGGACTGGCTTTCCACAAACACACAAAATAAATAAAAGACCCTAGTTTGAAGAACTTGTAAAGACACATTAATTCTTATAGCTGCTGAGATGTTGTTTTTTCTTGGTCCTGGAAGTCACCACCAAGAGGGAAGGATTCAGGCATGGTCCTTTTGTTACCTTCTGTACTATAGAAAGTGAATCACTGGCAATTTCTTGGTTGCCATAGGAAGCCCTTGAGGTCCACTGATAATCACCAGGTTCTAAATGTTAAAACAACAGTGATGTTTGTTATTTTCTAGATACCTAAATCCAAAGTAATTGTAGTGTTCAGCACTTAGTAAGGAAACTGTGGTATCTAGACGAATGGAGGCAGTATCAGAAGGCAGGAAGACCTGATTCCTCTGCCATCAATTCGTGTAGCTGAAGCCGTCTTGAAATACTTTTATTTCACAGATGAGGAAACTTTTGTGAATGAAACATTTAAAGAAAAATGTTGTTATTTCTTGGTCCCATCTGTGGATAGCCTCAGGAAAAGCTATTTGTCTTCAGTTTCCCATGGGAATAATATTGACGTCATTTTTTCCTTCAGATAAGTTCATATTTTCGAGGTTTTAGAAGGCTGTGGTAGAAATCCTGTTGAGGTTAGCACCTCTCCACCATTCCTGGGGTAAAAAACTTCAGGAAAGACACAGATGGTGATCGGTGAGGCAGGGTTCATCTTTTAAACAGGGAGTGGAAGCGCTGAGCAGCCGTCCCCTCTCCTGAGCAGCGTTCATCCTGCACCCTGCATGGGGTGAGAATCCTGCAGAGAAAATAGTTCATGTTCCTGGGAGTTAAGACAATCTCACAGTGTATACTCGCAGGAGGAGCCAGCATGATCTGGGCCTGCTAATGTGCTTCTAAGTAAGCAATCTCCTTCTAAACCACTTAAGTGGTACATAATATTCATCATGGGAAGTAGGACTGGAAGTGGATGAACCTTTATAGCATCTCTACAAAATACTTTTTAAAGGGCACATACGCATGTACTTTTACCTTGAGAATTAGAGTGCTTTTACAAGTAAAGAAAGTGCTTTAAAAACAGCTGGAGGCTTTTTTTTCCTTAAAATAAAAAAGGCAAAAAAAAAAAAAGGCAGAGATATTGTTTTCCATGTCCTTTTTAATGAATATAGAAAAACTTATATTTCTGCTCAAATAAATCCTCTTTTTTTCTCATTTCTTACCTTAACTCTAGGGAGCAGGTTAGCCATGTTTGTCCCCATTTGGTGCAGGATCTCTTAGTTGTCTCTGAGACCAGGCTTTGCAAGGTCTCGTGCTGAAGGGGCAGAGATGCTGATTCATTGACCAAGACCTTTTTGCTCTTCTACGAGCCCAAAAGTTAACCAGCTAGTGAAACTGAAAAGTTGGTAAACTGAAAATTGTAAAAGGAGAAACAATCTAGCTAAAAAAGTCATAGTTGCTAAAGTTTCACTTTGCAGTGTCAGTTTTCAGTTCCCTACTTATCTTCTCATCACTGTGGATTTTCCTACAGCAAGCAAACCCTAAAATTCTACTTTGATGACTGCTTTCCGTCCAAAGTAAAACTAACATTTTGGAGAGTAAATTACTAAGAAATTAATATGTATATTGTTTCTGTCATAATATGTCACACATAATTGAAAAATCCCCTTAGCAAACCCGGTTTATTTTTCAAGCTCTCTTCATGATTTTTAGCTAGTTTTTGTTGCCAACGACAATGCAGTATCTACATTTAACTGTGAGTGTTTTCTTTAAAAAAAAAATCACTACATGTCATTAATGGAGTGAAGGCAGATCCCATACTCTTTGCATGGGTGGCCCTGGTGTAGGATGCCTGACGGCATGGGATTTGAAGGGACAGTTCCAGCTGGTTTACATGCTCTTTAAATCTGTCATTAAAAGCTAGAGTCATGGCAAATGAGAAAAATAAACATTAAAACTCAGTTATTATTTTTGCTGTTCTTCTCTTAAACATATGACATCAAAGTAAGGGGAAGTAGGAAGTGTCCCACATTAGTCAATCTCGTAGCTCAACAAAAGCTTTATTCCTATTGCAATAGAAAAGCTGCAAACTTCCTTTAACCACAAAGCGATTTGCTAAATGCTTGTGCTCTTACCACATACAAATGAATGGTATTGCAAAAGGTAGGACAGAAATTCTGAAAGATGGATATCCTGTTTTACTTGGGGCAAGGAAAAACATGCTCATCTAAGAAAATGAAAGCAAGTTATGTGGTAATGGATTCTGCAATTACTTCAAGAAAGCAATAGTGAATGAAAACCACAAGTTAGCCTAAAAAAAAAAGTCTCTGCCTGGTGTTTTGTTTTGGTTAAGATGTCTTATTCTAACTGAATTTTTTAAAATATACAGTATCTTGTCACATACCTAATTGCTGATCAGTTATGCTGATCTGACAGACTACTTTAGCTCTCTAAGACTCTCCTACTCAAAATTTGATTTATTTCTAAGAACTCTCGCTCTCCTGAACTTTACACCTTTTTAATTGTCTGAAACGTTTGATCACAAAGCTTTGTTTTAAAGTATTTTTTCCTCTATTTTGGACAATGGCCTGATCTACTGGAATAAGTTTTCTAGTCTGGTGAAAATATTACTTTTTCAAATGCCATTCTGAGACGTGATTTTGATTGATCAGTCTTTGTTAGAGGAACAGTCTGTGGCTGCATCAGTGCAAAAATTTTCCCCAGTGCGTGGATGTGAAGCACATGCAGGTACTGGAAACAGCGTGTGCTGGTACTGAAAACACCTTTCTGTGGCAAATTCATGATGCTGGGACCATGTTCCCCTGCTGTTCCTGATGCCTGACCTGCACTGCGTGTGTGCTATGTCTACATGACCTGCACACAGCTTTTGCAGGACCTCTTCTGGTGCTCTTGCCCTAGTTGAGCTCTGCTGTTACAGGACCACCACAACAGCAGAGATGCAGAATGCCCATCACCACTGCAAACACTCTGTTTTCCAGGTCTTTTCTGCTTGGATTTAGAATTTCGTGGTAATTGTTGTCTATGCCAGTCCAACTTGCTGCTCTTAAAGTTGCACCAACACTCATACAGTGACCAGGTCTATAATACAAGAAACATTTATATACCGATTAGAAGGAAACTGAACATTAAGAACACTGAGCCAATAATGGCTGTTCAGAATATCTATCTAGGGTAGATAGATATCTACAAGAAGGAAAACTGTTCACTGTTGGTACGGACATAAATCTAGACTATGTTAGCCAGTGACTTCTGCACCCAGGATCGTGGAATACAATCTTAAATTTAATTCTTCTGCACTACATATCTGTTGAAGCTCTGAAATGTCTTGTAGTGTTAAATGTAATGTTAAATTTAGCGTTATGTCAAATAGCGTATGTTCTTCCAGTCTGTAGACGGTTAGTGAACATGGCCAGGATTTCAATGGAGACTACGTATGTACATACATTTAATGACAAGTGCCCCATTTATTACTTGTCAGTATTGGACAGGGGAGGAAAACTTGGTAGACAACAGAGCTTGTGCAACATAAACAATGGGTGATGTTGAAGTGGGAAGGAGGTGCTGGGATAGAGGAAACAAGAACAGAAGTGTGCCTAGCTCAGGATCTGGAGATACCTGGCTGTGCCTTTACTGTGCCTGCCTGTGGAGGAGGAGGTGAAAGGCCGGGGAACAGAGGTACTGAGATCCTTTTTGACAGTGTCTAGACCATTGTCAAACCCGTTTTCTGCTGCTTGGCCCACTGGTGGTGGTGCGCAATGTACCTCACAGATCATGAGGCTCATTGGGTGCTGAGGGTTTTCTGGAGACCATCATGTACGTGCCTATCAATGCACAGACTGTGCCAAGAGACGACTTGTGATGACCACAGGTATGATCTGCACCTCTTTGTCAAGGTTGGACTATCCCTGCGTTTGCACTAAACCCTTCTGGCAAGAAGCAGAAGGAAGGATGCTTAGGCGTCATGTAAGAAGATCCCAACCATACAGCCACACTTCCCGAATATATTATCTCAGCTTCCAATGATTTTTGTCTCAGAGACTTCAGGAACTGGCTGCTTTATCTCTGTAACTTATAGTTCTTGATGAGCAAACTCATGAAAAAAACTTTCCAGCCCCTTTCTGAGTCCACCTAAGCTTTTAGAAGCCACAACATCCTGTGGAAAGGAGCATCACAGTTTTACTATGCATTGTTTATTTTGAACTTTCTGCTTGTTATTCACCTCTTAGACCTTCCTTCCTTCTGAACCTGTACTAGAAGAGACAGTGCTTCACCCTTTTCGTACCATGTGTGGGTTTATAGACCTTCGAAAAATCCCTTCTCAACCATCTCTTTCCCAGGCAGAAGAGTCCTAGCCTTTTTAATAACTTATTATTTAGAAGCTATTCCATACATTTGATTGTCCCTGTAAGTCCTTGCTCTTTTCCTTTTAACTTATTTCACCTTCTTTTCAAGATGGAGGTCTATGAAGGTATTCAAAGTGCACACACACTCTAAATGTAATTGACGGCATGATGGCTTCTGTCATACAGTTTATATGGTGCTACTGGGCTTTCAACAGATGCTTCCATAACACTTTCTGTTATAGCCCCAAGATCTCATTCCTGAGCAATAATAATTAGTTCAGAGGTCATTACCCTGTTTGAGAAGTTAGGATTTTTATTTTCGTGGGCATCACAGTCACATTTATCCACGGAGCATTTTATCTCCCAGCAACTCAGAACTGCTTCACAGTTCTTCGTATTTGGCATGCATCTTCACTACCCTGAAAGAGTTAGTGTAAAAAATATAAGAAATATAAATATATATATAAAATATGAGAAATTCTGTACTTAAACCAATAGTCTGCCTAGTTCGGTGTTCTGTCTCCAATGGGGAAAATAGGTGATGCCACTTCACTGCTCTGTCGGTTCCTGATTTATGGACATATTGGCCCTGAATTTACTTAATCTTTTTCTGAACCTGCTGATACTCTCTGCCTCAGCAATTTCTCATGGCAGCAGTTTCCAGAGTGTCACTACTTCCAGTGCAAAGAAGTAGAATAATGTCATCAGTGAACCTCGCTACTCCAGTAGCTGACCTTTTCCACACAGTATGGGAATATATTAAACAGTACAGGCTCTAGCACAAGTCTGTGGGATTCAGTTAGAGATTTTCCTCAACTGTGAAAAAGACTGTTTATTCTTATCTATGTTTTTTTATCTTTTAACATTGCTCAGCCATGCAAACTCCTTCACTCTTATCCCATGGAAACTTTGTTCCCTTAAAAGCCAATGTCAAAGACTCTTTGGAGACCTGAGTCAACTATACCAACTGGATTCACCTAGTTAGTCTACATGCTTGTAAACTTCTTCAAAGAACTCCAAGAGATTTGTGAAACACAACTTTCCATTTGGAAAAGCTTTGTTAAGTCTTTCTCAGTATGCCATATACATATATTTTCAGCTATTTATTTAAGTGGTTTTTTTTCTACCAGTTTCCCTAAAATGTGACTGCTAGGCCTTGGGCTAACATGGCTCCAAGTACTGTGGCTTTGAAGGAGCAATTATGAACTGCAGTATATACACATATATACTACTATACACGTATATAGACAAAGTAAAATGTGTGGGTTTATATATTTTATATATAAAGCATAAAACATACCAAAAAGATATTGTGTATTATAATGTTATTATAAATTATGTGTTGTAATAATATATATAAGTATATATTTTTTTCACACACCATTTCCCCTTCCTACTGTAACCACATACCCTGCAATTGCAAGTATAATTTCAGGGAGTGACATGAATGGCATTTTTATGAAACTTTTCAAGGAATTATGAAACTAGTACTGGAATAATTTTAATTTGGGGATTTCCTTAAACATCAGAGAACAATAACAGCTTACATCAGATCTCAGTAAAATCCATTGAAGTATTTGCATACAGAGGTAGAGGAAGGAATAGTACAGTGCAACAAGTATGACTCCAATGGCACTTCCATAATCACAATTTCATTTTTTCCATGACCCATTAAAAAAATGCAAAGGGCCTGTTTTTAACCACACTACTTTTAAACATTCGTGGAATTGAAGCAGCTGATTGCTCCAGACAGTGGCAAGAGAAAGGCCCATGTATAAGTAGTGTTGTGGCATTGGTGAGGGGCACAGGTGGATCGGACAGCACATCAACCTTTCCTGGCTAGCAGATGTCCTCAGGAATAGCGGCATCTGGCCAGAGTCAATCAGGCTACAGAGACCTCCAGTTTTTGCTGGCGCTGGTGCCAGCACAGGGCCTGTCACCACATCAAAGCAGAAACCAAAGGGAGTGTCCATTTGCCGTGGTCCCATTTGCTGTATTAACATTTGCTGCATTAGGTTCTCAGAAGGATCCAAGGCCACAGACTTTGTGAGGAAGAACATCTTGGTGCTAAAACTGCTCGTGTGAGTAGATGCAAGAGCCTGTCTAGGAATCAGAGCTTTCGTCACAGCGCTGAGCCTCACTTGAGTCATGTCCAAGCTGTGCAGGAAATGGTGCGCATGTTGTTCAGTTTTAGATATAGCCTGATTATTTTTGTTCTGCAAAGTACTACATGCAGGAAACACTTTTCGTTGATAAGTTCCTCATTTTCAAAACTAAGTACAACTTTATTTTCAATGCATTATAATGTATCCCTTTTGTTATTTAAATAATTTGTCACTTTGGTATATTTTGCCTTTCACATTTGTGACCTGAGTATAAAAGAAATACCACCTGAATGTAAAAGAAGTATTATGCAGAGGAACCTATATTTTCTGTGTTTTAGAGGACATTGAAGCCGTTACATAAGAAACTGTAGTCTTTACATTTTGAAAAACACTGTGGCTTGTGAAGGAAAGTATTTCATCACATTTAATCAGTTGAGAAATGTTAGTACATGAAGAAGAAAAATAGTGTCTAGACATTACTTGTTTTTTCTCAGTACAGTTAACCATGAACATAATTCATCGTGGCTTGTCTAATGAATGAAAATCCCATTCCTTTAACAAAGGGGCTGTCCAATTTCAATGCCTAGATACACACTTTACAAAGGCACTTCTTGTCTCCTCTTTTACCGAGTGGCTCCACTAAAGCTGCTGCAATTCCAGTGTGGATCTACATTATCACTAGAAGAACAAGTTAACTGATCTAATGTATTCTTTATGTCCAACGGTTGTGGGTCTCGAGTGCATCGGTGAGATTTAGAAACAGACCTGGGAAAAACATCAGGGCTTAGCGCAAAGTTGTACACAACAAAGAGGAATTCTCTGCTGGAGGGGTCCCTGTTGGGCTCATTCCCGTGACTGACTCCTTTCCTCAGCAGTGGACTCCAAAGCAACGATCCCCTCTGTTCCTCCAAAGATATTCCTGCTGAACTGCACTCCTGTAACAACCCGTTGTCTTCAGGTGCCAAAATATTTAAGGTTTATTCATACATTTCATTAAAAGAGAGACTATGCTTTCCTTGAGCCTAGCTGTACCGGACTGAAAGAAGACTGTCCTGATGCCACACACAGTATGAAACTTAAGGTCTCAGCACTGATAACTTTCCACAAGCTTTCCTCATGGCCTGAGCCAACAATGCCTCACTTTCTGCTCTGCTGCTCAAAGGCAATAAAAAGAGAACTGGCAGAAACAGTTTACTACTTTAAACAAGAAATAAAACATCAAAAGACCTTCACAGAGAAACACAGAAACGACGACGCTGCAGGAGCAGGATGCCTCATCTAATCCATTTTATGAGTATATATACCTAGTAAAATTGTCTGGGATGGTCTACAGAAGCTGGCCTAGACAAGACATACATGAAGTTTTTCAACATGTTTATGTTGTGCAAAGGAAACACTGTGCCATGAAAAGGTTCTTGTGTTCTTGCCCTTCCCTTATCCCCAGAATCAGGCACCTCATCAGAAGAGGTCAGGCTAGTGAGACATGATGTGCCTTTGAACAATCTATACTGACTGTTCCAAATCATCTTCATGACATTCATGTGGCTGGAAATAATTTCCAGGCAGGATCTGCACCATAACCTTCCCTGGGCCTAAGACAAAGCTGATTGGCCTGCACTTCCCTGGGCTGTCCTTGAAGATAGCTGTGATGTTTGTGTTTTTTCTAAACATCAGACATCTTCACCAACCACAACGACCTTTTGAAGACAGTGGAGAGGAGCCTCACAATAACTGCCTCAGGAATTTCAGGTGCGTCCTATCTCATCCTGTGTATTTGTATCAATCCAATTTGCTCCAGTACTCAACCATATCTTCCTCAGCTGTGAGCTTTGCTCTGCCAAGGCCCTGAGTGCCTTAATAATCTGTAATGGCCTTAACCACCCTCACATGGGACCTCTACCCACGTACCCACTGACCATGGGGGTCAGGAGCTCTCTTAAGCTCAGACCCAGACTATGACTCTCTTCCTGAGCTATGTTGCAGCTGTAGGATCTGTTTCCAATCCTGTTTCCTTGTGATCGTGAGTCATTTTATGGATTTCCAGGGCTGACTTTGGATCTAACTTGTTACCTTGCCTTTGCCTGGTGGCTGCTGGATGGTTGATGGGACCTGCTTGCTGTCACTGCTCCTACTCAGAGTCTGTGGGACCGTGTCGCATTGGTAAGATTCCTGCCTGTGCTGTCCTTACCCTTGGCTCATCCTCCCTGGTGGAGCAGCCCTCCTGATATGTTCCCACAGACTAGGCTAGTCAGAGCAAGGAAGTGGGAGCCCAGATGGCAGACCTCGTTGGTGAAACCTGAGGCCGGAAGGAAAAGCTTTGAGTACTTCAGCCTACTCCATGTCTTTAGTTGCTACGTTTCTTGCCCCACTACGCAGCAAGGTTATGTCGTCCTTAGATTTCTTTTTGCTGCCAATGTACATATAGAAGTCCTTCTTGCTGATCTATAATACGTGCATCCTACAAGTTCCAACTCATCTGAGCCTTGGCCTTTCTACCTTCACTCCTGTACATTCAGGCAATGTTTCTGTATTCTTCCTGGGTGGCCTGTCTCTGCTTCTACCCTATGCATGCTTTTCTTTTGTGCTCAGCCAGGAGATGTCTGAACTCTCTATGGGTCCTTTCTCTCACGTTTGGTTCCTGCATGTCGGAATGGGCTTTAGTTGTTTTTTTCCTCAACTCTCCTCAAGGTTAGTTGGGAGCTTTTAAGTCATTTTAGTGGAAGTCAACTTTGTTTCCAGGCTTTTCTATAAAGTAAATGTCCCTTACTGAGCAGAAACTGGAACACTTGAGACATCTCTTCATGGTAAAAGATATCCTGAGGTGGAAAAGGAACCAGCGGTGGACAGAAATATGAATGTAAAATTATGTACTTCCAGTGTGAATCCTACAGTTGAAATGCTAGTCCTGCCCAGTGGTGCTGTCTCTTCCAATCTGCAAACAGAGCTGAAATGTATGTTTTTACATGCAAGGGATATTGTGTGTTTTCAGCAGTTTCGGTCCACTCATCCTCTAACACAAACCAGAATGGCCACTGGCCATAGTGCCAATTGCTGTCATGCTGTTGTGGGCCAGGATAGCTCTCTGGAGGACAGCTGAGGGTGGCAGGAGCTTGATCATGGTTGCATGGGTACCAGGGACAGACCTGCTACCTGGTACAGCTGCTGTAGCTCATCCTGGGGTGTTGCAGCAGCAGCTGCTTGGTCTTTGCTGGCCCTGCCTGTGGATTGCAGCAGTGTAGTGTTAACAAGAGTTTTGTCAGAAGCTCGTTAAATTCTGCTAACTGGTGGAACAGCTGGCTCTCTGATCCTTTGGAGCTTTATACAAATCCCAACCCATAATCAAGATTTTATGCGAACTTTTATAGGAGGAGCCGTAACTGGTAGGAAGATAGGAGGTGACATTGATTTCCTGCCCACCTCCTGTTGTAGTGGAGATCATCCAGTGCTGAACACTCTGAGCCTGACTCAGTCATTGTTTTAGGGGAAAAAAATAACAAAACAACATATTGTACAGCAGTATATATATATATACCACCACATTTTGTTCAACAGGAAGTGTTTTGACATCAGAGGAAACTGCTGGTTGCAGAAAACACAAACCCCTTTTGTGGTAAGGGAGTAACAGCAGCATGTGACGTGCTTGGCTGCTTTCAGAGGAGGGGACCAGGGAAATGACTGATTTAACACATTTGCTTTATGCCAGTTTATGAGCATGGTGCAGACTAGTGGTTCTCATGTCCACACAATGATGCTATCATGGTTTGCTGGACAATGTCTTAGGTGGCAGTTAGGTAGAACTGGTAGACACAAGAAGTTATGTCAGGTTGAATTTGTGCACAGATGATAAAGTAACTGGGAATAAGGACAAAATAGCCCTAATTTCACAGGAATAATGTTAAAATGGTGGGTTTGTTTGCTACTGGTGAATCCCATTAAAATATTTTTCATTTGGTATCAGCCCAACTTGTGTGAATAATAGCTAATTAAAGAAAAAATAAAGGGTGAATAAAACTTTTAATAATCTATTAAATCCCCTGAGACTTTTTTTTTAAGCTAATATGTAGTTAGAGGAGGGACTAAAAATATAGCTGCCTATAATTATGGCAGAAAAAAATTCCCAAAGTTGGAATGCAGAGATTGCTGCAAATGGTAGTCAGTAAGTAAGGAGTCCTTAGGGAGACAGAGGAGAGCAGATTTTACCTTACATTCTTCATGTGCTTTCTGACAGGACCCTTCCAGCCCCACATCTTCGTGGGGCCATAGGCTCTCTTTTAATCCCAGCCATCCAGGTAAGAGGATCCATCTCTCAGCCCCTGAGCAGATGGCTAATGCAGCCAGTATTTCCACTTCTGTCACTGTTGATTCTCTGTGGCAGCTGCTTTCCAGCCCCTCTGTACCTGAAGCTCCAGGATATTTCTGTCTTTTCCCAGCCTCACGTCATAGGATAGTTTGGGTTGGAAGGGATATTCAAAGGTCATCTAGTCCATCCGCCTGCACTGAGCAGGGACATCTTCAACTAGATCAGGTTGCTCAGAGCCCTGTCCAGCCTGGCCTTGAATGGTTCCAGGGATGAAGCTCAGTTGTACCATAGTTGAAGCCCCTCACCATTTGCCAGGGGAGCGGTGTTTCAACTATTAGTTTGGAATTTTGTTTTTTTGAAGTACTTTCCTTATACTTCAGTTCTAGAAATATTTTTCTCAATTTTAAAAATCTTCAGGTCGGTTTAATTTTCATTTTAAGTTTCAATTGTTTTTAAAACATTAATTATAGAGCGCTACTCCGTGTTTGTGAAACTGCATCTTTGTGCTCCCCTGTACTGTTCGCTCCGGAACCCGGGCGGCCTGTACCCGGCTCGAAGTGTTTTTTCGCCCACCGGCCCCGCTCCGCCCGGTGTCCCCGGGGCCGGCGCCGGTACCGGCGGGGAGCGGCGGGCACTAGGTGGAGCCCGCCGGCCGCCCTGCGCTCCGCCGCCGCCAGCCCGGAGCTGCCGCCCCTGCATCCAGCTCTAGCTGCGGCAACCCACAGGGCTCGCCCTGGGAAAACTGGGCGTGGGAGCCGCACCTGCCCTGTAGAGACTCGGGAGAGTCGTGGTTTATTTCTCCGGCAGCCGAAGGGAATCAAAGAGAAGGTGAAGTTTGGTTTAATTAAAACCAGAGCCACCTATTGCTGAAGGTAAACAAGGATAATAAACATTTAGGTTTCAAGAAAGCAGATAGTGAGGTTATGGTAAGGAGATGGGAATCTAAATATTAACTAGTACTGTTTAAAGTACTATTTATAGCTATTTAAAAGTGCTAATCGCTATTTGAAACACCAGCCCACAATGACCAAAATTTTCGCGGTGTCTGATGAACTGAGTTACTCAGCCAAACATAACCTCGGGGGCTGATTTTCACAGAAAACGGTCCAGTGGTATATAATGATCTGGCCTATTTAAGGTATTTACGGTCAGAAACCAGAATCACCCATCTCATCAGAGCAGGCTGTCCAAGGTGTCCAAGCACAGCTCACCAGAGTGAACAGTGAGCAAGGCAGCTCTCTGGTCCCAGACTGAAACACAAATGGGCTTCAGAAAGGCTTGCCGTAACAGATGTGGTCTGGTCACAAAATATGAGCCAAACTTTATAGAACATTGCACTAATAGATAGAGGGAAGAGGAGTTAAAGGGAGTTGAAAGAAACCTTCTGGATTAATTCAAAAGCATTTTTTTTTGTCTGTTTCTCTTCCAATTAGTGCAATATAAGTAACGAGAATGTAAAAATGTAGGAGGATTTATTTGACAAAAATGACAAGCAGACTATATTAACAGAGACCAATAGAAAGGCATTAAATGCAAATTAAATTAAGCAGAGATAAGTTCAAAGTCAGTCTTTTCAGCTATGCCTTTTGGTCAAATACTGAATCATTTATGATCAGAGTTGGTGCTTTATTTGGCTGAGCACTTTCTGAGGTACTGAGCTGCCTCCTTTACCTTCAACTAGGAGAAATTACTGGAGCTGGCGGGGGGAAAGAAGAGCAAAGAGAACATGAGAATGTGATTGGAAGATCCCGATTCTCCTTAAATACGAAGCATGATGCTAATGGGTTGGAATACTCTTATTGATCAGTCTGGATGTCAGTCAAGCTCTGCCCCTGCTTTGCCCTCCCTTTGCCCCCCCTCCTCAATGCCTCACACCTGTGGGNAAGTGTAGTCTGGTGGCAACTTCTAATTGAGAGGGGAGGTTCAGCCATCCAAGCTAAAAAATCCGACTTGGTATTGCAGGAAATCCCAATTTATCATTTTTTGTAGTCAAAGCTTTGTTCATTATGGAAAAGCTGTTTTTTGTTTTTTAAATTATGCTTTGGAATGTTGCCTTTTCAAAGGGAATAAATATTAATTTCCTAGAAAGGGCAGAAATTTCTCATAAAAAGGTAAAGCCTTTCAATTATCCATGTAAAAGATGTTAAAATATTCTGGCTAGCTGTGGGATTTTCTCCCTTATTTACACAGACAATTCTGCGCAAACTCAAGGGAAACACTAAATTACCATATTTTTAAAGGTAGCTAAAGCTGGAGCAAAGTCCATAGGTGTTAGTAATATGGACGATGTGTTTGGATTTAAATTTGCAGAGCACAAAACAACCATCCAATTATTCAACACTATTGCTAAATTAATGTAGGAAAAAAGAAGTGATTGTTACCTCTGGCAGACTGGCTAGAAGTGTGCAAAGGAGACAGCAAAGCTGGAAAGGGGGCTGCAGGTCTTTGGGTGATCCAGGGCAAGGCTCTGTCACTGTCATGACTAATAGAGCTACAAGGCGACTGTTGCAGACTGTAGCTGATCCATTGGTTCCAGATGTGCCTAACAATCAGCATGTAGATATGCTAATTTACAGTGTATTATTCAAACTAAAGGACGTTTCTTCACTAATAGTTCCAAGAGATTATTCTTTTCTAGTTAGTAGAAAAGACAAAGCCAGACCCTAAGTGGTGGAGCTTTATTTTTATGTAGTTTTGTAATTATGTTCTTTAACAACTCTGCATTATTTTAAAATGTTTTACAATCCACCAGGCCCAGATTTGGATACCACATGTGCCAAGGAAAAAACATTGAGGGAACACAAACCAGTGAGCAAGTGAGATTAGGAAGAAACTATGTGATGAAGATAGAAAAGAAATCAAGGTAGGCTGGAAAGCACAAGTGAGCTGTGGATAGGGATTTAAGGGAATGCTTTAACTGGCAATTTGCAGTTGGAGCATAGGAAATATCAGAAGGTAACATTCTAATGTAATGTTACATAGTATACATATCAGTTCATGTATTTCATTGTAGATCATAATTATGCAACACTATGACACCAATTTTACACATTATAATGTTTTGTAATATTGCTGTAATTATATAATTGCAGCAAATTATAATGTTACCTATTATACTAATAGATAAGTTGTTAAGACCCCAAAGCATGTGGAGCAGTGCTGCAAAACTCTGTTTTTCCTTCCTGATAGGTGTCTTGGAATATTTGGGTGATCCCTGTGCAACGGGACCAAAATTCCCAAATTGATGTATTGTCACTTCACCATCTTGCAGTTCTCACTTGTTTTGCATCAGCTACTGCTTATCTCTGGCTACATTTAGTGTTAGATGTACATAAAGCATGATCTGCAGCTGCTGGCTAAGGTCACCAGTTACTCTCAGTGGTGAAGCCTTACACTTCTAATATTTACAGTCCTGAGCTCCCATCACAAGTCTGGCTCAAGAATGGCTGAAATGGCAGGAGGAACCAGAGACGTGGTGTTCATCTGTCTCCATTCTTCTGCAGAGCTGGTAAACTCTCAGCTGTTGGCTCCCAGTAAGCCTCCTGCTGAGGAAGGTATGCTCTGCTCCAGGGGCTTAGAATGCGTGAATCATTTTTACTGTGTGCCTTACATGCAAGATCATTATTATTTAAATCTAAGATGGCTTATTAGTAAAATTGTTCAATAAACACTGCTGCATAATTCATTGCCTACGCTGGGAGCTTTTAAGTCTAATGTGCTACATAATGTACTGTGTGCCTTCAGTGGAATACAAACAAATACAGGCAGTTGTTCTTGTTTTCAGTGGTGTTGGCCAAGTCATTAAAACATCACCGTTATTGTTGTTTCAAGTCCTCTGCTCCCACTCAGTGTAGTTTCCCACCTGCAGTCCCCTGCTTGGCTCTCAAATTTCTGGAGAAAATGCAAGTGGAAGGTTGCAGCCCTCAGAAATGCTTCTTCAGTGCTTTGTGGTAGGGCTGAGGTTCTTGGTCAGATCCTGCTAGTGTGTTCAGTTCCAGTGTTCATCATTGACATAATTTGCTTACTGTAAATGTTCTTAAGGTTATATGTTGGGCTATTTCAAGAAAGTTGTTTTTCTTACGTAATGAGCTGCCCCTCACACAATAAATTACTTAGAGATTGTTTCAACTGGGATAGCAGATCTTTCTGCTTTCTCTGCATTTTCAATGTTCTTTCAAATAATTTAATTCTTAAAGGTCAGTAGCTCCAGGGATGTGTGGTTAATACTAGAACTCATTCTGATGTTGAAATGATAAAAATATTAAGAGTAGATTACAATTTAGGTCAGCTGTGTTATTGGTGGTCACTGCTACGATAGGAAGTTGCCATATTCCCAGGACAGAAACTCCAAGGATCATGTTCAGAGAACTTAAGCTCTACTAGCCCTGTGAACCTAGTATCTCCTATCAGCTACGTGTCTCTGTCCTTGGATCAAAGCAAAAAAGCAATGAAAATATGAGAACAAGGTCCCTGTGGGCTTCCTCTGGGGAGGCAGAACTCAGAATTGCTGAACTCTGTGAACTGTGTTTAAGCTAGAAAAAGCTATTGAGATAATCCAGGCACCCCATAGAGATTCCCTCTGGAATAACCTTCTGGTTCATGGCTCGTTTTACTTCTTCTGGCTGAGTTTTGATGTTTCTTTGACAGGTTCTGGGGAGTTGTATCCAGCCTTGTTTGGCTGGTAATGCAGAGAGCTAAAGCCAGGGACCCTGGGGGAGTGCCAGGGAGGTGGAAGGAGTCAAACTGAATGATCCTTGTTAACTCTGCCTTTACTGAGGGAGTGCACGTGAAAGAAGAGGAAAGATTGTGTCTGAAGAGATGAAAACTAACTTAATTAGTGAAGGGAATCCATGTCTTAACTATGTGTCACTGTCCTGCTTTCTGATCTCTTGTATGTCTTCCTGTAGTTTCTGCTGACATACTATACTTCCAGTCTTAAGATATAGATACTGCTAGGTCAGGTTGCTTGGCAGCTATTGCATTTCTGATTGACTGCTGTGTTTATGGTTGTGCATCCTGCAGGTTGCTACTGCTGTGTAATTCAACTGTGTGAGGCAAGAGATGAGGAGAACAAACTCTTTAAGGATGTTGTGAAAACCAAACTGTAAATAGTATTGGATAAACATCTTTAGAATATTGGGATTTTGCAGTAAAGTTTTATAAAAGTCTGGTCTTTGGAAAACAGAGACTTAACTTTGATTAGAATTAAATGAGCAATTTCATGCTGGTGGGGTATAGGCACTGGTTAATTATTTATTTGATCCATTTCAGAGTGCTTTGATCCTTGCAGAAGCAGAGTTGCAGCAGTAAGGCCTCAGCTATCTGTGCATTGGATATTTATGATATTCTGTTGGGTAGTTCTGGTTGCAGTACTGAATACTGATTTCTTAGGAGTGTTGCTGCTTCAGCTGCATCCAGAAAAAGAACCAGACAGCAGCCCTTTGTCTCTTGGCTCAATTTCCTTGATCTCCTCTCTTCACCTTTCAGAACAGCAACGAATTGATGACACTTTGCCTGAATGACTTGTATTGGAAACCTGTCTTTATTATTTTGTTGTTAAAGAACCTGAGAAGTTGCTGTGTTGAAGCCTGGCAGTCTTACACTACAGTCAGCAGCAGCCACGAGGCAATCCAGCAGTTCCCATGGTCTCATCCAAAATGTCTGATTTTTTTAAACGCTGTAGGCAGTAATGGAAGCAGGCTTGTATAGAAGGACTATGTACAGTCTTCCACCACAGCCACGATGGAGGGAGAAGCAGAAACAACTCTCTCCTTAGTGAGGCAGCAGTTCATAAATGAACATGGTTTCCTGGGCCATGTTTCCTCCTCCCCAACAAATGCAAGGCTCATTAGAAGGAGCTGTGACAACAGTGTGCCCTTGAGCCAACACTGTGCCCTGGCAGCCAAGAGGGCCACTCGTGTCCTGGGTGCATCCAGCACAGCATTGCCAGCCGGGCAGGGAGGGGATCGTCCCGCTCTGCTCTGCACTGGTGCGGCCTCATCTGGAGCACTGTGCGCAGTTCTGGGTGCCACAGGATAAAGAAGATATAAAGCTACTGGGGAGTGTCCAGAAGAGGGACACAAAGTCAGTGAAAGTTTTGGAGGGAAAGCTGTATGGAGGAGTGGCTAAAGTCACTGGGTTTGTTCAGCCTGGAGGAGACTAAGAGCAGACCACATCGTGGTCTACAGCTTCCTCACAAAGGGAGAAGGTGGTACAGGTGCTGATCTCTTCTCTTTAGTGAGCAGTGACAGAACCTGAGGGAATGGCAGGAAGAGGTGCTGGTGGAGGCTTAGGTTGGACATTAGGAAAAGGATCTTCACCCAGAGGGTGCTGGACACTGGAACAGGCTCCCCAGGGAGGTGTCACAGCCCCAAGCCTGACAGTGCTCAAGAAGAGACTGGACAACACCCTCAGACACATGGTGTGAACTGTGTTGTCATATGCAGGGACAGGAGTTGGACTCGATGATCCTTGTGGGTCCCTTCCAACTCAGGACATTCTATGATTCTGTGACAGATTTGTGGATGAGATTAGTAGACTGAGTGACAACAGCCTAGCCTCAGGACTGGAAATACTGGTACCAGGATGACGGGAACTAATTAAAAAAATTAATGGAAACTTCATGCACTGAACTGACACTTAAGGAAACACTTAAGTGCAGGTTTCCTGACCTCTCACATGAGAAGTCAGCCCATGGAACTTGCTACCTGGTGGGATGATCAAATTCAGACTGATTTTCCATTCTCTGAATATGCCTTTTTACGCTTAAGGACAGCATTTTACCTCCTCTCATTCCCTCCAGCTTCTTAGAATTGTTTCCCATTACTTGCTGTTGGGAAGATAGATACAAAAAAATTATTGTAAGCCACAAAGTGCTGAGTTAAGATCAAGGAAGCACTGTTATGAAATTGAAGACATCATTGACGTCATTTATTTTAATTTTATTTTTTGCATAAGCTATCCCAATTTCAAGAAAGAAATCAAGATGGCTGAAAGGAACATTGATAACATAAGCAACAGGACCATTGCCTGAACTGGAATTGTATGTGCTAGGTTGTGGAGTTTTGAATACGTCCAGATTCTCCAGGGCTGAAATGTCCTCACTAAACTGCTCTTTTTGAAAAGTAGCTCATGACCTGTTCATAGATCCTGCAAACTTTCACGCATCAGTCACTGCTTTATGATGCCAAAAGCAAGCAGGTCTTCCTGTCTGGAGTTGGTCGGCAGTTGGATCTCATCAGGCCTTTATGGAAAGATAGTACCTCAAGTGTTGTCTGTGGTGGTAATGCACTGTGGGCTCAAGTCTCCTCTAGAGTATGTATTCATTGTCTAAAACTACTTTATTCTACTATTGATCAAGGAATAAAAGAGATACAGACTTTGGAGGATGTGCTAGTTTTCTTAGACTGGTGGATGGAGTTAAGAACATTAAGAGACAAGGTTTCAGGCAGATGCACGAACTGTTCTTGTGTTTTCAAACAGCATTGTGCTGGACTGGGGAACATACTGGTTATGGGACTGGTTGTTTTAGTCAATTTTCAACTGGAGGAGTTTTTCAGCCTAAGCCACTAGGAATGGCAGTGCTGTCAATGGAGAGGTGACAGTGTGGGTGAAGAACAGCATCCAGGAGCAGGACAGTCTGACTCTCATGGCCATGGCATCTTATGTCAGCCTAAGGAGCTTGTGTGCCTGTGACAGCATGCTGCTGATGGTCACAGGCAAGCTAGCCCTGTATTAAAAATGTTCCATATTTTATGTCAAGACACTTTATTATCTAAAACTTTATGATAGCTATCCTGCTATGCAATTATAACAGTATAATTATTACTTCAGCAAGATAGTAATTAAAATAGGCCACAATAAGAATTGCGTAGCTTATTTTCTAAATTTCCATTTGATCTCTTACGCAGAGGGGGCATCACTTTAATCTGGTATTGCTTTTTCTAGGAGTAAAGGTGTCTGAGAAGGGCTGAAAAAAAAAAATTACTGATTTTGTCCCTATGCTTTGGTAAACTTATTTAAGTGGAAACACCATTTAGAGGTGAAACGTAAGAACTGCCTGACATTTTCTGACTGCCTCAGAAAATCCAAAACAGGAGGGTTTGCTGGTTATTTTTGATTTGGAAGTGAGTTATGTAGAAATGTTGAGAAACATCTACTGTTCTACTTTGGAGGGGCAGGAATAATCACTGCAGTCAAGAAAAAATGATGCAAGGGCCTTCAGGAATACCCTACCCTCTCTAAACTTCTGGTGCGTTTTGTCTATGTGTTGTTACTTATTATGCTCTTGTTCTTACGACAGCATTTCCTACTGTATTCATTTGAGACTATAGACATTATTTAGCCCATAACCACAGCTTTTAGGGATGCTTTTAGACATCGCCAGCCTATGCTAAAGTCTGTTTCCAAGGTAAACATAAAATTCTTGTTGCTGGCTGAATAGCCTTTAGGGAGTCCGTTATGGGGAGGTTTTCTGCTTAAAATTGGTATTCTGTTCTTTGATAACCAGGGTAGACTGATCTATGAGAGTCTAGTTTTTTTTCGTGTGTGTATGTGGAGTTTTTTGTTGTTTGTTTGTTTTTCTTTAAGCCACAATTCTGATAGAATTATTTGTTTGAGATGGTATTAGAATAAATTAATATTAAACTATTTAAATGTAGAACAAAGAGTTTGAAAAGTTACAGAGTTACAGAGATTGATCACCTAAGATGCCACGTTGGTGCTTCACTAGCTCCACGTTGCCAGGCTGAGGTACCTCTGTTTCACCCCATTAGCATTTTTTTCTTTAATGCTGACTGGACTGTATTCAGGCTGTGTTGTGTACAATCTGTTTAATAACAGCTCATATCAATAGCCTGATTTGCATGTGCAAACTGGAATACTCTTCACCTGAAAACTATAGCAATCTAGAATTTTATAAAAATAACAATAAAACCTTCACAGAGCTTAGTTTTTCTCTTTTCTAGAAGTCTAGATTTCCAGAAGAGTTCAAGGTGTGTCGGTGACGTTGTTCATTCCAGCACAAGAAAAGAGGTTTTAAAAAAAGTTAAGATTTTTGCGGTTAGTCTGAAATTCAGGAATAGTGTGGCACTAATGGAGTGAGAAAGGAACGATACATTTGCTAAAAAGGCCAAATTTTTTAGCCTTTTTTGGTGTCACCTTCATCCTGTATACAAAGAGAGGGGGTTTCTCAGTTTCCCAAGAAGCTTGGTCCATCCCAAATAAATAATCGGTGGCATAGACAGCCCATCTTGTTCACAGCTCTGAGGCTGGGTAGAGAAATCCCTTCTCTCCTGGGGACGCACTCTGCTCGGGCCCTGCCTGCAGTGGTGGGGCAGGGGACAGGCAGGGAATGGTGCTGATGGCTCAGCAGATGGCTGGAAGTCCTTAATCCCAGTAATAATACTAACACAGCCATATGGTCCAGAGCTGCAGGAGAATCCATTTTTCTAATAGTAGGCAATATCTGGAATTTAGCTGGGGTGGAGGAAAAAAAAAAAAAAAGACAAGCTTTCAAGCAGTTAAGCCCTTTGCCATGTGCAGTGTTGAGGAAGACCCGTGTAGCTATTCTGAGCCATTTACATATTGACAAGTACAAATCAGTCATCTCTGTTGCAAATGATTGTGCTTTTTGTCTGGAAATCTTGTCCTCCAGCTAAACAAGGCAACATTAATCCCATAGATGGCTGTCAAAAGCGGGTGGGATTTGGTACAGACCTCAAAGGGAGCACCTTGCTCCTGGGGTGTGTGAGCTGGACAGACCTTTTGGCATCAGTGCATGGGGAATGAGAGGGTCCTGGGGGGTACATGGTGCCCTAATGCTTTCAGGCCTGGTCTTGCCTCAGCCAGACACCAGCAGAAGGAGACAGAGGAGAGCTGAAACCCCTTGGCAGTGGGCTGAGAGCTCCAGCGAGCAGGGGATGTCACCACAGAGGTGACTTTGCTATCGTGCAGTGTGCTCACCCTGCAAGTGTTGCTCTTGCAGAGCTTGGAGTTCCCTTTTATTCTCAATTTAGGAACACAGATGTAAATCTGAGCCTGGCTTTCTTCCCAAAGAGTTGTTTGTAGGGGCTTTCCTCTGGAAAATCTTCTGCTTCCCCTGCTAACCCTCCCTGAACCAGGAGCTGCGGGCATGATGCAGCATGGCAGCCCAGCCTTTCCAGGGCATTGGGCTGAGTCTGCCAGGTCTACAAGTGCAAGTCCCAATGCAGGACCATGAAACACAGCAGCTAACAAACAGAGGAGGGGAGATGGCAGAAGAAAGTGTCTGCTACTTCCACTCAAGGCCACCCAGGGCTTCTCTGGACCTGGCCCAGCAGAGCTGCTCACACAGTCTCTCACTGGTGGGTAGAGGCGGTGGAGACAGCAGCGGCTCTTCTGCCTTGAGGAGGTAAAACAGGTGTGCAGAGATATAACTTTGTATTTCTCTGCCGCAGTTTTTGTGGTTTGGGGTCAGTTTTAGTTTGTAATTGCATGTGGTGCCACCTTGATCTACGTTCCTTATGTGCTTTTATAAATATTTAAGTTACAAAGAATACACCTACTTGTGGTTTTTAAAAGTCCTTTCTGATAGGAATTGTCACTCCCATTAGTATTTATGCTGTATTTGCTGCCTTTAAAGCCTCGGCAGAGAAGCTTAAGGTTTTGTGTTTGCGGCTGTGTTGTGTGAAGTCAAAGATAAATTTTAAATGAACCCGGTGGATTAAATGCAGACGGAAGACTGAGTGACTTTTGTTGATGCATAGGTACCAAAGGGATGTAGGTGTCACTGAATGGGCCTGATTTGCTTGCGTGGGCCCTGTGGGGTTCATGATACAGTAGGATACAGCACGTGTTGTGACTGAGGCCTGTTTTAGCTTCTCCTTCATGTGAGATCCTGAGGATGGTGAAATCCATAAACACAACAGCACAGCACATGCCCTCCCAGTTCACAAAATGTTCCCACAGTCTTTCTAGTGTCCTGGAAAGTGTGATGTGCAGCTGGGGTAAACATGGCAGGTCAGGGATGTTTGTAGGTTAGTGGTTTGCATGGTATGAAGGGTTAAGATGGAGGGGAAGGCTCCCTTCTCCACTTCCAGGCATGTGGTCTCAGTTCTCAAGCTATGGGGAAAAAAACCTTCCTGGGAAGCGGAGCCTCATGGGAAAAGTATTCTGCTCCACAAAACTCCTTGGTCTGAGGGGAACAAAGCTGAGGCCTCAGTGCTAGTTACTGCTTCAGAGATATGCAGTTTGGTGCTGCCTCAGTGGATTCTATCAATGAGACATAAAAATAATATTTTAAAACGAGCGTTGACTTCTGTTTTTCTCTCCCTTTTCCCACTGGAAAAAGTTTCCTCTTCACAGGCATCGCTTAAGCACATGCAGAATTATCTGGGGGATTAATGAATGCAGAGTGAGCAGCAGGATTTAGAGAAGACACCCACGGGAGGAGAAGGACTGCTGAGATCAAGGTTTTCAGGAGACAGATTATGTAAAACTTTTTGTTTTCATGAGGGAAATCTAGCACTGTTTGCCCAGGCGTGGTGGTGGAGATCACAGGAGAAGAGGGACTGAATCAGGCTCAAACAGTGCAGCCAAAAGAAAGCTCACTGTGGGGGAAGGAGGGAGTCTTCAGATCCTTCCAGCACCATCAAGTCTTCGTATATGTTCCCTATCCAGCCCCCTGCATGAACAGTATATGGTCAATACACTCTACATGGACTTATCTTTCTCAGGTACCCAGGAGGTTAATTTGATTCAAATACTCTGATTTTCCCCAAACCTGTGGCAGAGAAAATGCTTTTAATCCCTTAAATATGACAGGAATGAATTTTGGAGCCTGCTCCTGTGTGCCCTTTCTGTGCCATGGTCTTATAAAAAGCTCATGGCTAGTGTTTCTGCCGGAGGTGTGTCAAAAATCTTGGCAGCACGTTACTGACTAATTGCTTAATTTAAACTTTGTGAAACAAAGCTGAGGGACTCTCAAAAAGCTGCAGGTGTTTCCCTCTGACTGCTGTTTTGTTTCTTCTTTAAATTTATGCTAGCTGTCAGAACTAATATCTATAGAATAAAAATCCAGTTGCTTCCTACCATCTTTTGCTCCCTCCACCCCATACTGTGTTTATCACAGCTTTTCACAGGTCCATTGCACTGCACTCATGTTTCCTGAGCTGGGCACTGCTGCAAACCAAAGTCCTGCAGAGCAGAACATGCTGTTAGAGGGAAGGAAGACCCTGAAAAAGCTGCGGCTGAATGGTCTGTCTTGCATCTTCCTGAGAAGTGTATCTGAAGTATGCTACTATCCCCCTCCAAATTGAAAGCATTTAGGAATTTTTATGCAATGTCCATTTAAAAGCTTTGATACCCTTTTCCACAACTTCTGTTGGCAAATGTAAAAGGGCTTCCCAGCTCCTCAGAATTGGGACCGTATCCTGCCAGCACCTCTAGGGAGTGTGGCAGAAAAAGCAAGTATGCTGTAGGACACAGAAAAGCGGGAGCATGCGGCTCATTGGAAGAAGGTTGCTACAAAGGGGTGAACCATCTGTGCTGAGCTGCTCCCCCTCACCCAGAGAGGAGCATTAAGCAGAGCTCCCACTGGAGTGACAGTGACACTTTTAACAGGTACTTAAGCAGAGTCAGGTTCTTACTAGTGGGGTTATTATATGTCATGAAGAGGTGTCAGAGCAGCTGATATAGCTTCCTGGGAGGAGGTCAGGACATAGCTACTCTGAGCAATACACCCTTCTGCCTGCAGAGAGTATCTGTTCTATCAGTATCTTACCCATTTGTAGTCATTGTTTTTCTGCATTAAAGAACATATATGTGATGCTGTGCTTCAATACAAATATAATTGCTTTCTGGGTTACAAAGTGACGTGTTGGCATAATAGAATGCCAACTACTTTGGCCACAAGAAAACCTGGAAATATTTGTCACACACTGATGCTGTGAATGTAATACTTTGCTCTTGACTGGAATGAGACTGGTTTTGTCTAATGATAGGCTAAATCCATGGGACACCCCAGGGAGGCTGCTGCTCAGTAGGTGCCAGTGTCAATAGCAGGTGAACTTCATTACAGTGTGAACACAACACTAAAAAAATCTCTGGGATTGCTAGAGAGGCATCAGCCAAGAGGAGCATCACAGCATGTGGAAAGGCAGTTGCCAAATATTGCCAGTGGTGTCCAGAAATCAGCGTGCATGGGGATGGTACCAGGGCTCTACATCACAGGGAAGGCTTGAGCCAGATGAAGGTAGTGGCTTGTGTAATGACAGAGACAGCGGAGTGCAACAGGAGACTGATGGAAAAGCCTAAAGGTGGAGGTTTGAAAAGCACTCATTTTCTCATTTTACAGAGGGACTTGCACAAAAGATCATCTAAATTGCTTTGTCAAATCTGGAATGGAAGTATCTTTGCAAAACTTTTTTTGTTGTCCTGAGCAAATTAGTCTTTTTTTTTTAAATAACAAAGCTTAGGAAAGGGAAAAAACCAAACACACCCCTCCAACCAACAAAAAACTCTCCCAAAACAAGAATGGAAGAAACTCACCTAACCTTTCTTTCTCTTTTTCTCCTAAATGTGAGAATGCTGATTCTAGAATTCTGGGCCATTGCTAGGTTTTCTAGAGCTCATCTTGTCCAAGAGAGTTTGACCACACAGACGAGGCTGATTTTATCTAAATTCTCTGAGTTTTCAGTGTATTTTATTGTTGCTTGTTTCGTTGCCAATATAATTTTTAAAACCATGCTGAAGAAACATAATTGCTTTAATCACTTGGTGAAAACGTCTGGGGTTGTGAGAACTTTGTCCAAATAAGTCCTAAAGGATCATATCCATACACTGTAAGTACTTTGGATAAAACAACAATTGTTTAAACTGTGGATGCCTTTTATCGTTTGGTGTTGCGTGGTTTTTTTTTGTGTGTG